>VWZG01004744.1:1084662-1194487 GCA_013396735.1 Grallaria varia
CCCCCCGGCCCCCGCGTGTCCCCGCCCCGCCTGCCGCGGCAGGACGCGGCTCGCGGCCTGTGCCAGTGCGGCTGACCCGTCACTGACCTGGCGGCGCAAATCGGGCTTCCTAGAACCACGGAATGGGCTCGAAAAGACCTTAAAGATCTCTCAGAGAGAGCAATCAGGCATTGGAATGGCCTGCCCAGAGAGGTGGTGGATTCACCATCCCTGGAGGTTTTTAAGCTGAGACTGGACGTGGCACTGAGTGCCATGATGTGGGAATCACAGTGGGGTTGGACCAAGGGTTGGACTGGATGATCTCAGAGGTCTCTTCCAACCCAGTTGATTCCATGATTCTATGATTTCCAACCCCGTGCCGTGGGGTGTTTGGCAGAGTGAACCATGCAGGCTGTTGTTAAAAAGCTCTGCTTCTGAAATACCGATCTCCTCTGTTGAAGCAGTGCATTTCTTAGCCCAGCCTTGTAGCCACCGGGCGAGTGAGAGAATCAGGGTCGTTCAGGCTGGGAGTGACCTCTGGAGGCCACTCAGTCTAAACCCCAGCCCGGGCAGGGTCACCTGGAGCAGGTGGCACAGGAAGGAACTGGGATGGCTGCAGGGAAGGACATCCCAAGCACTCCCTTGTGCTGCAGACGAGTGTCCTGGGGAGCAGCTCTGACCCACAGCAGGGCCGCTGCAAAGCCTTG
Organism: Grallaria varia; assembly: GCA_013396735.1. NCBI lineage: Eukaryota > Metazoa > Chordata > Aves > Passeriformes > Formicariidae > Grallaria > Grallaria varia. The sequence goes on from VWZG01004744.1 coordinate 1,085,349, forward strand.
GACGAGGCTTATGGTTGGACTTGATCTTACAAGTGTTTTCCAACCTTAACAATTCTGTGATTCTGCTCTTAAGAGGCAGCGGACTGGCCCCGAGCTGGGGATGTAACACAGACACACACCTTGAAGGATTGTCACTGGAACAGAGGGACAGGCCCCCGGCCACACACAGGAGGCTGGGGAGTGTGAAATGTGTGAGCTGAGGGTTCCACACATCTCAGCTAGTTTGACTGTGTCCTCAGGGCTGGGGCCCCCCAGAGCCACGGCCTGGCGGCAGCCGGTAACACCAAAGCAGCCAGCACGGCAACTATGCACAGCTCAGCTGGGCCGAACAACATCAGCTTCTTGCCCCGTCACAGTACATTACACATGAAGACGAGAAACACTTTAGATTAGACACTAGAGGAAGTTCTTTGCTGTGAGGGTGGGCAGGCCCTGGCACAGGTTGCCCAGAGAAGCTGCGGCTGTGCCATCCTTGGAAGTGCCCAAGGCCAGGTTGGACAGCGCTCTGAGCCAGCTGGCCTCGCAGAACGTGTCCCTGCCCAGAGGCTGGAACGAGACGCTCTTTCAGCTGCCTCCCAACGCAATCTGTCCCGCTGTAGCTGCTCAGGCCGACCACAAGCCCGCACTACACAAAATGGCGGCAGCGCCGTGAGGGGCCCAGCACAGCGTCACGTGCACCGCCCCCCCGCCCCCGCGGTGCATTGTGGGAGCGCGGAGGCGGCGGCCCCTGAGGGAGTGCGGCCGCCATTTTGTGCCTGCTCGCTCAGCGCGGCTCGGATCGAGTTGCCCCGCGCCGCTCTCTGCCCCCGCTCGGCTCTCTTGCTCTAGGTCGGGGCCGCCGCCGCTATGGGCCGCAAGAAGAAGAAGCAGCTGAAGCCTTGGTGCTGGTATCCTTGTGTGAGGGACGCGGCGGGTGCGGGGAGCTGGCTGGGGGAGGGGAGCGGCCTGGCGCGCTCGCGCTCGGCCCCATCCTGTCGTCCCGGCACGGGGCTCATCCTTCTCCTCGCCCCCGTCACGGTTTGTCTCGGTGCTTGGCCCTGTTCCGTCCCTGTGCCCCTCGGGGTGGGGCCCTATCCGTGCCCTTTTCCGTCTCCCCCCGTGCGGCCTCACGGCCGCTCCCGCCGCCCTCGCCGAGGCTGCGGCCTCACACCCGCTCCATAAAGCCAGGCCGGGCCCGCCGGCATTGCCGGGGTCCTGCGGAAAAGGTCGTTGTCCCCTGGAGTAAAGGACATTAAAAGCGACAAAATCGTGCTCCTAATAAACACATTCAAGGAACGGGGCGGATGTGGTTAAAAGAGTTTTTTAAAACTTCTTTCTTTTTTGGGGGCCGGGAAGGCTTTCAAGTTTGTAATTGCTGCATCACAGTTAAGTATAATTTCTTAGTGTCCAGAAATACCGGTGGATTTTATTTCGATCACTCCTTCGGAATCTGGTGTCTGTTGGGGGCTGATTGCAGACTTGTCTTTCTTTCTGAAATGTTTCTTCCCAATCTAAAATTGTTTAATAAAGGAATGTATAAGCTGCTCTGAGGTATTTTCCCATTTTAGGTTGGAAGGTATCGGTGCATCTGTTTTAGAAGAGACACATAGTATTAACAATGTTAACACTTTGTTAATAACGCATGGCAAACGTGTATTGGAGTGTTTGCTGAAGTACCAGTGCTGACCTGCAGGAAGGAAATGCAGTTTTGCCTCTCTGTTACATAGATATCCAGAAAGTCCTTTGTTTAAAATACTTCTGTTTAAAAGCAGACAATTCATTAATGACTGCAGCAAATTATGCAGTGTCAGAAGAATTGATAGCTGGGTAACTGAAAGAGGAAAGGGATTTTTAACTAAGACCTTTATTCTCTTATGTTTGTTAGTTATTGGTACTCGTTACTAAAGAGACGCTTCTGTGTCTTTAGCATGACTTCCTTATGCTGATCTCACGTCTGTTTCTCCTTCAATGCCTTTGCAACTTTATTTTAATCCGCACCCTGGAACAGAAAGAATCCACTTTTAAATAAGTAGGACGCGAAAACTGCGTGACAAAGAATATGAAATCAAATTATGATTCTGATTGCACACACCTTCCCAGTTTTGTACCTGTCTGAAGAGGGAAATGCTTGATCATATGAAGGTGATGTGATTTCTGACAGCCATGAAACGTTTATCGCTCTTCAAATGCTCAGAGATACTTCCTGTGTCTTTGTTTTGCTTTAGAAAAAAAAAAAAATCACACTGGTGCGCATTACCTCGTTTTATCTAGAAGGTCACTTTCAGAATTAAACGTTTCCTTAACAGTCTTCAATAGGTATTGTAATAGGGATTTTGATGATGAAAAAATCCTTATACAGCATCAAAAAGCGAAGCACTTTAAATGCCATATATGTCATAAGAAACTGTATACAGGACCTGGTTTAGCTATACATTGCATGCAGGTAAGGAGTTTTAGATTTTCATGGGCTTTGCTTGACAGTATCTAAAATTTGAACAAGTAATGACCTTAAAAAGGTGTCATTTGGGGCTTCCAGAGTCTTAAAAACTGATGAGAAAAAGGCAGCAATGGCCTGTTTCCAGCTCAGGAGTCCTGCTGTGTCAGCATCCAGATGGACACTGTGCAGCAGAGATCTCTGCCTGTGGTTTTGGAGGAGGAATGAAAAAATTGTGTTGTCTTGGTGTTTGCAAGGGAGGTTTATATAAACTGATTTTAGAGCTAATAGTAGTTGCCAGAGATTAGGAAGCACGTATCAAGAAAATGCTTGGCTAGAGAGATTATTTCCATTAAGGATGATCCTTTTCTGTCTTGAAGCTGTCTGGAGAACACAGAGAACTGAGCCTGAATTGTGGTCAGCAGGATTTGTGTGCATTTCTTTTTTCTTTAGGTACATAAGGAAACAATAGATGCTGTTCCAAATGCTATTCCTGGAAGAACAGACATTGAACTGGAAATCTATGGGATGGAGGGCATTCCAGAAAAAGATATGGAGGAACGGAGGAGGTTACTTGAACAAAAAACTCAGGGTAAGGTGTAATCTGGCTCGTTATTTCCCTGCTCTGGTCCTTACTCAGCTGCCGGACGCAGGGAGGGTTGGCTTTAATGCATTCTCTAACTGCAGCTCCAGATTTGCATTTTACTATTTTTGTTCCATCTAGAATACCCCAGATCGAGTTAATTTCGTAGAATATAATTAGTATTTGTTTTGACCATATACTGTACTGTCTGCAGAGAGCCAGAAAAAGAAACAACAGGATGATTCTGATGAGTATGAAGATGATGAATCTGCAGCTTCAACTTCATTTCAACCCCAACAAGTTCAGCCACAGCAGGGGTACATTCCCCCGATGGCACAGCCAGGTTTGCCTCCTGTGCCAGGTGCACCAGGGATGCCTCCAGGTGAGAGGGTGTGTTTAGGTAGTTACTGGAAAACTGAGTAGATATTACTCAAATTACTGCTGGCGTGCTGAGTAATAACCTGCCCTTTTAACACGGGGTCTTGGCAGTCACAGAACAGTTCTGTGAGGTACAGATAAGCAGTTCCTTCATTTTCTTCCCCCATTCAGTGTCTGCACGTTTTCCTTCATGGAGTAGGTTAAGATACCTAAAGCTGGTGTGTAGATTGAAGGCATGTGGTAGCAAGGCAGCTTAGTGCTTCAAACAGATGTCTACCAGTGATATTTGTGTGTGGTATTTTGTAACAGGATTTTGGCAATGGCAAAAAGTCTGTTGTGTATCTAGAGACTGCTAACATAGAACAGGCAGTTTATACACAGGCCACAAATATAGTGAGGAAGGAATTCTGATCAGTGTGTGAAAAATGGTCTCTTCTCCATGTAATAGGACATGTTCTTTGGAGACCTCTAAGAAGATCTGCAGTCGTGTAGGACTGAGAACAATGAATTTTAGTCAGACTTGCAAATATTTTGTTGCACTGTTTGTAAGCAGCGTTATTGCAAAACCAATCTTTTAGAGTTTCCTGTAAAGCATGTATCCAGTTGTCATTTATGAGATAACATTTGTTAGCAACTGTATGTTGTCAGAGTTGTTGAAAATTTCTTTTTCTTTTAAGGTATTCCACCACTTATGGCAGGTGTTCCACCTATGATGCCTGGAATGCCTCCAGTTATGCCTGGAATGCCACCTGGGTGAGTAGCAAGAAAGACTTAATATTACATGTTCATACTATGCATTTTAAACTGTCACAGAAAAAGTAAAGCTAATTAAAAAAATGTACTTAGGAAATTGTAAACTCTGTAACCTAAATATTAAGACTAACCAGAGAACTGAATGGCTGTAAACCAACATGTAAAATATGTCCAAGCTGTGAGTTTATGTATAAAGTATGTTGCCTTTCTTTGGACTTTATTAAGTAGTAGTATATTAATTTAAAGTTGTATTGTGTTGGTTTAGAGCCTTCTGTGAGTCACTGTTCCCTTGTGCACTGCACATATGTTGTGCATCTGGTTATCAGTCATCAACTTAACAGGAAAAAATATGGGCTAGTGGATGTTTTTCTTGTATTTTGGGCAAAAGGTGTTGTTTTTTTATGCTTGTTTGGGGTTGACACCATACCCTATCATAATGTGTTTGGAATTCACAGTTAGATTTTTGATTTTGTCATAAATTTTCACAGATTACATCAACAGAGAAAATACATGCAGTCATTTTGTGGTGGAAACATGTAAGCATCTCATTAATGTAATTCTAGGTACATTCATTATGCCATTTTATGTCATGTTTTTGATAAGTTTGAAAATGTCTTACTGAAAACCTCTAAATATTGCCTAAGATTTTGGGGGAAATGTCAGATTTTGTTATTGTACGATATATGAAGTTTTTATGCTTTATCTAGATGAGTATTACAAAACTGTATGTGTAATGCATTCTACAAAATATTAACAAAATAGACCCTTAGGTATTTATAATTTCTCTTCAACCAGAGTACAGCTCTGTGTGCTCAGTCCTTTACACGGCAGGGCATACTCCAGGAACTCAATTTTTAAGTTTTAAAGTTCACTGAGGTGAAAGGTTGTTCTTTTCTGAGATATAAATATTGATTTAACAGTCTTTGAGTTTAAAATTCATGTTATAGTCAAACATGGTGTTGGATGCTCATCGTGATTTGAACTTTTTTGTGTGAAAACTGAACAGAATTTAATCAGGTTTTATGCTGCTTAGTCCTCATTAAACTCGTTACCTTCAGATGAATGTTATGTCGCCTGGTAAAAACGTAAATGGATTTGCCAAAACTTCAGTGCATTTCCATTTGGGAGAAGAGGGTGGTGTTGGATTATACTTTTATCTATTTAAAATTTTGCTTACTTAACCTGATTGCCTTGTGTTTAAAAATGAGCAAAGAAAACTCGGGATACAGAAAGCAGCTTTGGTTTTAGTGTGATACTAGTTCTAGCATTATCTCTGCAGTTCCTCAGAAGTTACCTTTCTGGGGACAGCAGGCAAGGAGCATCCAGCACCATTTTTTTGTCTAACATGTGGCAGGACTGACTTTGCCTTCTCTGACCAACCCAAAAAGGGGCAATGGGACTGTGTTCCTATTCATTGTTGTTCCTGCATTGGTTGTTCACTCTAACGGTGGCACATGAGAACACATCTCAGACCTTGCAGAATGAATGCTCACCTCTTCAAGGTGATTTGTTTTGATGTTGAAACAGCAGTGGTGTGTCTTGATTCTGTCCTACAAACAGAAACTACTTCTTAGTGGGATTTTGGAACGTACTTGGTTATTGCATATCTATTCATCTTGCTCACTAAAGTAACAAGCATTCCTTTATTTTGTTTCCCTAACCCATCTTTAAGTGTGTGCAAAAAATTAAGTAAATTCAGGCTATGCTTGCTTTGTTCCCTGTAAAGGAATCACACATATTCATCTAGGGAAAAACCTTTTTAAATATGGAGAAAGCCATATAATAAGGACCTCTCATATTAAAAAAAAAAAAATCCCACTTTATCATTAATGTGTGGTTTATTTACTGTAATGGAAACTGTAGAAGTTTTCTTACCCAGTGGCCTCTGCTTTTATCAATATTTTGTGGCTAGTTGTATAGATTTGGGTTCTCTGCCATTCACTGTGGTGTCAGAGAGGAGTAACAGCAGATGTACAGCAATTGCAGTGTGATTGGACCTGGCTAGTTTGCCTACGTTCAGACTTTCTGAGTGTTCTAAGGTCACATTCCTGGAACACTGCTGCAACTAGTAGCCTGAAATAGATCTTAAGAGAGATATGAGTTTTGGAAATTTCATAGTAGTGAAAGTGAAATCTGAAGAAATTAAGGTTCAAATTTTCTTGGGTTTTTGGGTGGTTTTTGGTGGCTTTTTTTTTCTTATGGAGTCAGCTGGTTTTTAATTGCCTCTCTTGAGAGCTTCTTGGAATTATTTATCTTTTTTTTTTGTCTAATACAGGTATGTGCCAATTGTCTTAACAGTTTATCATGAGTATTCATACCAGTGTTCATTTTCTGTTTAATAGGATGATGCCAATGGGTGGAATGATGCCTCCTGGGCCAGGAATACCACCTCTTATGCCTGGTATGCCACCAGGTAGGTCAGGGTTGTCGAACTCGTACTATGGTGAGAGTTACATTTATTTATTTTCACTAAGATTTAGGATTTATAGAAATGCCACCACCTTGATGTGGCTTAATTGCCACAGAAGCCACTCTTGTGCAGAGGTGGTTGATTTATGGCTTTTTATTATAGATAATTATGTGAGTTTTATACTGTTGTTAAAGTGAAAAGTAGAATATAATTTTCTTATTGCATATTTGCTAGCTGTTTTGTTGCCTGGTCTGTCCTCATCCCTTTTTTTAATGTCTGTGACTGCAGCTGGAAAATAGTAATGATTGAAAATATGGAAAGTGAGGAATAATGTTGGTGATTTACTGTTTGAAGAAACTTAACTGAAATGTTGGTCTCTTACCATAGCTGGAAGAGACGTTTCTTGAGCTTAGGCAGCCTTAAGTTCTCAGGGTGTTCCACATGACCAGCAGCAATGAACTGAGATTTGCTGGTTTGCTTAGTGGAACCCATGGGAGCTGGTAACTTCCCATGTGACCCTCTCCTAGAGCAGGTGTTGGGATGACAAGTCACAAAAAGTCACTGTCTGCCTTGCTGCAGCCCCCCAGCAATGCTGGTGGTGTTATTGAAGCTTTAGTAGAAAACAACTTAATTCAGTACAGCTCTGAAATGTTTGAAGTTACTGCCTATGCATGGACATTGATTAGTGACTGCTGATTACCTTGTGTCATGTTTTATTTTACTGTTGTCTTAAAAGTGCATCTTCCTTGCTCCCTTGTTATGGGGAGCACTGTGAACAGAATCCTCTAAAGGAAACCTCTCTCTCCCTTGAGCCTGATCCGTTGGCAATGCTTTGTGGTTGCAGGTATGCCTCCGCCCGTGGGGCCCCGTCCTGGCATGCCCCCAATGACACAAGCACAGCCTGTCACAGCGCCGGGAATTCTTAACCGGCCTCCAGCTCCTGCTGCAGCAGCACCCACCCCACAGCCTCCAGTTACTAAACCACTCTTCCCAAGTGCGGGGCAGGTAAGGTATCCCAGAGCCTGGAATATCTGCTGTTCTGTTCTTCAAATTGCTACCGTGTCAGCAGTGGCTTTTAATTATTGAGGAGGCCCCAGAAATGACAGTTAAGTTTCTTGCTTGAGTTGATTTTTGAGTTTAATAGAGTGTAGTGCTTGAATGAATTTTAAGATTCTTGTGTTTGTCTTAAAACGGCATTGAAACCAAACAATTCTGAAAGCATGTGGGGAAGAAAGGAGTAGGCAAAACACTTCTTTGTTTAATAGCTTTGGTTGTGTTCTATAAAGGTGCTTTGGGTGGGTGAAGGCATGTATTAGTCAGCTAGAAGAGTCTGATGGCATGGAACTCTACCTAAAATTTCCAAATTGTAAGTCTTGGCATGGCTTGTTCTCAGCTCTTCTCATAATGGATTCTCTGCCAATTGATAGACTGATTTATTCTGTAGCCTTGTTAAGCTGGTTAAACATTGCCTGAGTTAGGACTTTTTACTCAGAAAGTTTTAGGGTTAAGTTAGTGTAGTAAAAAATTCATTTAAATGTTTTGGGGAGGGAAGTGGGGAATTGATAGTGGCTTGTGACCTCTTCCCTTTGAATGCACTTGTGTGTAACTCCTGAAGTTTTTACTTGCTTTCAAGTATGTCGCAGAAACCTTCATAGTGTACTATTTGCATTTTGGGCTTCTGCAGGGAAGATACTTGTTTACAAAAACAGTTCTTTCATAAGAAAGGGCTTAGTATAAGAAATCCTTTTTTGTGGATACTTTCCACCCATTCGTTTGGAGACTTTTCACTGTTTCCTTTCTTTTATGCTACAGATGGGGACACCTGTCACAAGCTCAAGTGCAGCTTCCTCCAATTCAGAAAGTCTGTCAGCATCTTCTAACGCTCTGTTTCCTAGCACAGCACAAGTACGCAGGAAGTTAAAAACAAATTGCTTTGCAACTTAACCCTTTGAACCGTTCTCTAAAATCGAAAATTGACTAAACATCGTCAGATAATTTCTCTTATATTCCTGATTATGTTTAGCTGGTAAAAGTGCAGTGTCCTTGATTGGGAGTTGTATCTTAATAGAAATCAGTGTGTCAAAGTGCCCAATTTTTCTCAGTGTGAAAGAATGAAACGTTACCTCCTGGTTCTAAAGGGTTAAAAAAGCATGAAAGCAGTTAAATGCATTTTAGTGGGCAGTGATTAGCTTGATGCATGGTGAAGGCTTTTTCAGTTTATGTTGTTTAATATGGTACATCATAAGGTAGGGAATTTTTAATTTGCATTATATGCAAAATGTTAACATTTTTTGTTTTGATGGGAAAGTTCAGGTAACTGTAACTATGCAGTAACTGGAAACAAAAGCATTCTCTCATAACTAAGGCTTGCTTTGGAGGTGGTTATGTCTTCTGAGACAGCTTTGTAAAGCAGACTTTTACAGGGGTTTTTAAGAAAAATTTTGGAAAGATCAGTTGCTGGAATCTGTAGTGGACCTCATAGCTGCTTGCCTTGATTCTTCACTCTCAAATGAGACAAAAATTCTGTAGATAGACATAGTACTTTGTGAAAATACTGCAGCGATTTTATACAGAGAACACTTAAAAGCCCTGACACAATAGAACTTTCTTAAATATTGGATTAAAATATTACTTAAATGCCTAATTTTAAGGAAAAGTAACACTTGGAGCTGTACTCTGAACTAATTGTTGACAAAGTATGGTAATTAGTAAGAGAACAACAGTTTTATACTTTGAGCTCTTTGTGAAACAGTGATTCAGGAAAGATTTAGAAGTTTACCAAATTGAGTATTTGAGATAAAAGTTTTGATAGTTGGGTTTTGGGTTTCATTTGTTCCTTTTTTCTAGTTGTGGCTTTTGACCTGCAAATTTTAGATTTTCCAGTGTGTGTGTGTGTATATGTGTATATACTGGGTTTTATTTTGTCTTGTTTTCAGTTGCTCTAGTATGCAATAAGGCTGAACTTTACTTTTGTCAAGCTTGTTATAATTATGTATCTCACTGGAAGGTTTCAGAGGTCTAACAGACATCATTATTTAAGTTTTCTTACGCTTTGAGAAATGAGTATTGACCGTCTCTGTGTTTCACAGGCTGCAGCAGCTGTGCCAGGGCCAGTTGGTACCGATTTCAAACCTTTGAATTCTACACCTGCGACAACAACGGAACCCCCAAAACCTACATTCCCTGCTTACACACAGTCTACAGCCTCAACCACTAGCACCACAAACAGTACTGCAGCTAAACCAGCCACATCTATAACAAGTAAGCCTGCTACCCTCACAACAACCAGTGCAACCAGTAAGTTGATCCATCCAGATGAGGATATATCACTGGTAAGTTAAAATGTTTTCATTATTCTTACTGAAAAATGCAATTTGTGCTGGTATGGCTGATTAAATGGAATTTCTTTTGTGCTCTGCGTTATGTGTATTTTAATAATGGGGAGAGTGCAAACTGTGCAGAACTAATGTAACTGAGATGACTGGCATATTGCAGTGATTGTAGTTTAGTTGGTGATAGGAAATTGCTCAACACAACATAATTTGGACTTTTTCTGCATGTGACTTAAGCTTGAAGTTGAATAGATATAGGTAATGAATGCAGAACAAAAGACTGAACATTGTGAAGTGGTTTTAGTGCTGTTACAGCAGTCAGAATGTGGAATTTATGGAAAAAGCAAATGAACTTTAATTTCAGGTCAGGCATCTTTATTTGTGTTTGGCTTTTTTTTTGTCTCAGCTTTAGAGAAAAAAGCTTTCTTCATCTGGGGAAGGCAGAATTCATATTGTGCGCAAAGTGCTCCATTGGCCAGTATTAATGCAGGAAAGGGGGAAAATCTGAGTGCTACTGTGTAATGTAACTGGTAGTCTCTGAATTTGTAAGGTAGTTAAAATAGTTCAGTACCTGTAATCTCCTTTGTTGAACTTCTGTTTACTTTGCTTTGGGTGAATTTTAACATATGTTGTGGTTGTGTGTTCTGGTTTTAGGAAGAGAGAAGGGCACAGTTGCCTAAATACCAGCGCAATCTTCCTCGACCGGGACAGGCTGCCCTGGGTAATCCACCAGTTGGACCAATTGGAGGTATGATGCCACCACAGCCAGGAATTCCTCCACAACAACAAGGAATGCGACCTCCCATGCCACCTCATGGTAATCATAAGTTTCCCAGCTTTCTTTTCTTTGCCATAAACCTTTTTAAAAGGTTTATAGCCTCGAAGTGGCGTATGCTGGCAGGGAGGGGTGAAGCTTTTCACAAAGTGCAACTTCTACTCGTTATTTTAAAAAATATTATTCTTTGCATCTTAAATGTTCTATTTATAGGTCAGTATGGTGCTCATCACCAGGGCATGCCAGGATATCTTCCTGGAGCCATGCCTCCATATGGTCAGGGACCTCCGATGGTGCCCCCGTACCAAAGTGGACCTCCTCGACCTCCAATGGGAATGAGACCCCCCGTAATGTCGCAAGGTGGCCGCTACTGATGCTCCTACTCACGCTCTAATAGGTTTGGAGATTAAACCTTTTCTCATCTTGTGCTGTTAATATAGCCGAGCTTCCGTCAATTAAGGCTTCATTGTGACTTTAAAAAAAAAAAAAAATCTTCTCACATGCAAGGAGCTATTGGACATTCTTATTTTACATGGGAAAAATTATTTGGAATTATCAGGAACTTTTCCTGATGTTGCAATTTATACTGTATGGCTTCTTTTTCATGTTTCATCTAGGTTTTTAGAAGTGAAGTATAGTAAATATGGTTCGTTAAATTGTGAAGGCGCTGGAATTACATGAACATACCACCTTAAAGGCAAGTTCTGTAATGTTACGTTGCTATTTGTGAAATGATGCCTTCACAGCACTTCAAGTGCTGTTGGACTTCATGTCCCCAACATAGTTTGGTGAGGGCTGTAACTGTTCCCAACTACTTGTACATTAAAGTCTGAACTTGTAACAATATTTAATGTATTTAGAGTTCCTCCTGTTTCAGGGTTTAAGTAAACTGACCCACTAAGGTCATGTGACTTTTCTGTACTGTTATAAACTTCATTGTAATAAAAGAGGAGAAAAATTTATATGCCTTTTTATTCGTGACCAGCTGTGGACAACTGCCTGAAAGGTTTGTACACATGCATGCTGTGGTAGCCATTGGTGTAATGAACACAATTATTGGTGCTGTTTTGATAAAATCTGAATTCCTTCATCTAAAAAGTCACTCCTTAGCTGTATGTCTGAGTAGACAAAGACCTGTACACTTATTAACGGACTCCTCAAAACTGAGGCTGCAGGAGGCACATCCTAACTCTTGGCTGTAACTTCTCTTCATGCATATGTTTCTTTATCTGTGCTTTCTTGTCCTCAATAAATTTTAATTGATTTCTAGTCCTGGCACTTACTTGCAGGATGTGAAAGTGCTCTAAGGTACATCCCAGGGCCAGATGTGTCCTGTTAGGTCACTCTTTGACTGACCCTTTTCAATGTGTAAATGCATATGAATTTCAGAAGCCCTTTAGGGTTAGCTTTCTAGAAGCTTAGGTGCATGTCACATGGGTGAGTGGCTTCCAGTTGATGTATTGAAGTTGACCTGCAAAAGAGAAATAGTAGCTTGACCTTATTAGTGTATAAAAGAGGCAGAGCAGGCAAGAGTAATGTATTACGTGCTGTATTTTGGAGTGTCCAGGATTTCATGTCTCAGCAGTCTCTAAAAGTTGCACTATCTGTAACCATCTGTTGTGTGCTACGGTCAGATTTTGACTTGAGTTTCTGTCTTGAGCCATTCAGTTAAAGTGTCTGGAGTAAGAGACCTTTTTATCAGAGAGGCTTTCCCCTATGAATTAGTCACTTACCTCTTTATAAGGGCAGAGTGATAAATTCCTGTCAAAGCTGTAGTTCTCTGAATGTCTGGCATCACTGTGTTACTGTGCTGTATTTCTGATGAGAGTGAGAATGTAGAAATAGACTTTTTGGAGGGGAGGGCAGTGAGAGCTTCTGTGGCCTCTTCACAACAGACAGGGGAAAAAAGGAGTGGTGTATTTTTTCATTTGCAGGTCAACTTTAAATACATGTTTCAGCCTCAAGCCTTATCTGTGCAATTTAATTGATGGGGATATCTCTTCTTTAAGAGTAGGTTAGAAAGATTATCAGCATTTTTATGTCACTGTGTTCCATAGATGTTTTGTAGGTGGTGGAGGTTTTTTTAATTGTATTACTGAGCATTATGGCTCTGTTTCTTCAAAGTCTTGGGGTTTTTAGCTGCATTTAAGTACTTCACGTGGCATTGTACTGTCTCTTAAAAATGCAAAAATACAGTACAGCTGAAATACTACATTGTCTCAGCTTCTGACCTGGGGTCACAGAATGTCTTATAGAAGCACAAGAGCATCCAGTGCAATCTAATTACAGCTGAATGGCCTTAGTTCACCCATTAAGAATTGCCAGGCACTTTCTCTGAAATGTTTAGCAGTTTTAAGACCATAACTCCAAGCCTCTGTTGAGAAGCAGTTCCCTCTGATCACTGGTATCTGCTGATCACCTGTCAGATGTGCATATTTGGCTTGCAAATGTGCTGAGTGGGCCTTGATGTCAGATCTTTTGTTAGCTCTTCATCTTGCTTTATACATAAGTCTAACAGATAAAACTGTTTTGCTGAGGCAATGCTTTTATACTCTGGTTTTCTTCTGTTTACTTAATAAGGATAATTACACAACACTGAAGAGATTATTACAATGTCTTACGTTTATCCTTTTTGTAATACTACACATAAAATTCATACATGATGAAGTGATCTTAACTACTGCTTGTAATACTACAGAAGTTCTTCCTTTTCCTGAAGATCATATTGCTGCTGTAAGGATGCTTTGCCCCAAGTCAAGTAAATCCCTTCTCCCTCCAGTGCCTTTCCATAACTTTCTGTATGTTGTTTTCAGACCCCTACTTCTCCTGGGATCAAACCTTACTGCATGTACTGCTAACTCAGCATATTCTGCAAGTTGTATTAATTAAGAGTTTCCCTCTTTTAAGCAGTGAATGTCTCGTCCTGATAATGGTACCATTTTGTAGCTAATACTGCATTGACTTAAAGCTTGGATGCATTTTGAGATTGATCTTTCATTAGCAGTAATGTTGATAATCCCTCAAGTAAGTACTGCCACATATTTTTCATTGGTACTCGCATACAAGCAGGTGAACAATTTTTTCCATGATTTTCATGTGGGTACTCACTTTCCTGCTCCTGTCATTCCTGTGCTATAAGAGCTGTGGTGTGGCTGCCTTTAGTTACTCCTGTCTCTCGTGTGACTCCTCTGTAAACGGGCAGGTGTTTCAGTGCCTGTGTTGTCTGTTGGTCCCTGCCTTCATTTCTGTGGATACTGCTTCTTAATGTTCAGAGAGTTGGATTTATGGTGCATTTACCCAAAAAGAGGAAGGTAATAATTGCTTGTGTAAAGACTAAGGCTTGGTTATAGTACCAAGTGTAATTAACATAGCTGTGCCAGCAAGATCCCTAATGTAACACAGCCATGGAAACAGGCTTTTGCTTTAGTTTTTCTCTCCCTGGAAAGAGATGGCAGAAGCCTTTGTGATTACAGAAAAGCATCCGTCTTTTATATCTATTGCAGGACTCTAATGATGTGATTACATAGGCAGAAGCTTTGTTTTTCAGTTGTTGCCTAAATTTACCATGGCAAATCTTACAGTAAAGTTAACACTTGCCAAGGGCATTTTCTCAGTCTTGGAATTGCAATGTTGAATACAAAAAATTACAAGAAAATTTCAGACAAGGTGGGAAAATGTGTTTAGCAAATAAACATGCTCGAATTTATGGCATTTGGGGCTTGTTTGAAAGGTTCTAAATTACTTTATGCATGGTCTCATAATATTATTAGCAGCTGACCTTTAAGGCAAAATGGATGAGACTGGCATGAAAGAACCTTGAAAAAGCCTGGGCTAGTTTTTCAGAAGTCTTGGTATAACTGTTTCATACTGCCTTTAGAATGGCTCTCTGGCTTTGGCAAACATTGCTTTAAATAAAATACTGACAATTTAGCTGGCTTATGTGAACTAAAAATTTAATCTGAAACTTTTGGATTATTTTTTTTTTCCACAGATGAGATTTTAGGTGCTGATAATAAATTTGAGGCTGGGCTATATAACTAATAACAGTGGATAACAATTCCTCACTCTGTGCATGCATGGGAAAATATAAACAAGCTTCTAGAAACACATTCGGCTGCGTCTGCCTTCTGTGATTTCTGCCAGTATTTTAGTCTGTGGAGCTCTTGAACAGCAATTACACAGAACTGTGTAACTTACTCTCTTAAAACTTGGATAAAATTGAATGGGATACAATACCCCCAGTTATTTTAGAGGAATCAAAGAATTCTGCCTACAAGATAAAAAATAAAGTAAAAAAGATTAGTTTTAGGAACAGGAAGAAGGGCATTGTTATCTTCAGTTAAATTGAGACTGATACACCAGTCCATGATCTGGGGCTGCAATTTAAAATGATCTAACGACACTTAATAGTAAATGTCTTAATAATTGTACTGGTCTAGTTTCTACATAAACTCTGAGACAAGGGTGAGCATTTCCAGTGGCTGATGGAATCTGTAACTCTACTTTTCATGAATTAGTACAGTAAGTACTATCAGTTATGGGAAAAATGCCCCAGGAGAACTGACTGATGTTCCATTGATCAAGATACAAAGCAAGCCAAAGTGTCCAATTCAGAAATAGCTACCAAGTTCAAAATATATTGTTTGGGCCTAACAAAAGAGGGGCTATAGCAGTCATTTTCTTTTGTTTGCTTGATCACTGGAATTTTGTTAACTTTGAATGCATGTCTTTCACTTAATTGGGTTATGTTTTTTCTAAAATTTAAATTTTTCTTCTTCCTATAGCCCTGCCATAGGACAGGCTGAGGCAGAGTCTCAGTGTTGCCCTGTTCAGTCTGAGGCAAGTGGGATTTATTTTATTCATTCTGGGGGCTTTCACAGCTTTATGGCTGTTGGATATTTATGTCCCCAAACTTGCAGCAAGTTTGGTGAAGGCCCCTAAATTTATTTTAATTTAGGTTTTTTATTCTCTTTTGGTAGATGGGCTCTATATTAGTATTTATCTTTTTATTATCATTATGGTTATAAGAGTCTTAGGGGGAGGGAACCTGTTTTAAGATGTTTGGGTACCTTTTCTCTCAGAATGCATTTCCTGTGAGGCTGCTCAGGTGGTCCTTCAGCCACACTGCCCCTCCCCACCTTTCCCTGCATTGCATTTGTGCAGTATTTGTTCCTGGATTTGGTAGTGTTGACTTTGTGTAGTCTCTGAATTAGTGGCATGTAAATACCAATTACTAATGTTTCCTCTTCTGGGGAGATGTGTCTATTGAAGTGTTTAAAATAGGTTTTAAGTAGTGAGTGGCATTTATGGTCGCCAAACTGCATAGCCCAAATTCTAGAATACAGTTAACACTGCTGTACATGAGCTGCACCTCAGCAAATATTAATGTAGAGCCCTGGAAAGAACCAGAGATTCCATCCAAGTTGGTAACACAGAATAGAAGAGTGAGATATGGAAGCTGCAGATTTTCCAGTGTTTGAGTTTCAGGAAGAGCCTTTTCCTCAATCTCTCAAATACACCAAAATCAACAATGTTTTGACTATTGCAACAATAGTGAAAGTCACAGCACTTTTTTTGAAACCTTGTGAAGTTCTGTTGCATATTCAAAATTTGTTTAGGTATGTTTATTTGAAGTTCCTTCTTCCACACAGTGACTAGCAAAAAATTCTCCCCTTTATGAAGGAGAAGAAGCTCACTCTCTTGCAGATACATTGGCCTTAAATGCCTGAGGTTGCTTAAAGACAACTTCAGCTTCAGAAGAGCAGGTTTTGTACAAGGAAGTCTTCCAGCCCGTCAGCAGTGAAATAGAAAATATGTGGGAGTCTGGTTTTACAAATTTTTTTTTGATTTTTAAAACTTGTGGTGATTTTATGAGCATACACTGTATCTCATTTCTTGAAGATTTTGCTAAGTATTGACCCCCAGTGGGATTTTCAGTAATTTTAATTCAAGGTCAGAGTTATAATTCTTAACTTAGAGTAGTCATTGCACATTCCTGTTGTACCCTTCTTTGTTTGTACGTTGCCCTTTGCATTTTTCCTGGAGACGGCCCCCCCAAATCACCCAGTGTGACTGGAAAATGGACACGTCCTCTGTTAACTGTTTCAGAATGGTTATTGAGCATGGCCTTGCTTTTCTAATTCTCATTGTGGTGCTCTCCCAGTAACAGTGAAGATGAGAACATCTCTTCAACTAGTATTTGGTTCACTTTCTTAATTTATAAGATTGTTTGGCTTAGTTCTTATTTCCCTACAATGTCTAAGGAAATTGTTTAACCCAAAATGTGCTGTGTGGATTGTACTTCTTGCTTTAAGTATCTGAATATCTTGGAGACTCAAAATGAAAAATAGGCAAATTTCACATGCCTGACGTGACCCTTGTTTCCAGTTTCCCTTTAAGCCAGATGCAGCACTAGGTGGATTTTATCCAGCTGCTCATGTTCAGCCTGTCATGGAGCACAGAAAGCTAAAATTAAGATACCTGTGCTGTCTTGTGTCCAGTAAAGGACCTACTTAGATCCACACTTGGGTTATGTCTTATAAATTGCTACTCTGGTGAGAACTAAAAATTTTTAAGTTCAGAGAGATTGCTTTATCTGTTTTTGTTGAGGATAACTAATTTGACATGTTCATGGGGAAAAAAGTCTCCAAAATGCAGTTCCTGTTTTCACTGTGTCATTGTTTATCCTCTGTGTACTAATACTTCAGAGCAAATTAAACATTTCCTTGTGTTTTGACATGTTTTGTGAGCAAAATGGAGCATTTTCCAGCACCATGTTGCTATGGGACTTTTGTCCTTAAATCTGCTTTTAAACAATTCCAAGAGGTTTAATTTACACTACCTACTTTTGAAAGCTGCTTTTGGCATTAAGACAATTCTGTGGGGTGTTACTGTGTGAATTAAAGTTTTTTTTCCACTAGATTTTCCTGCTAAACTGCAAATACTACTTGTAAATTCTGGTAGGTAGTTCACACCCCTTTCACCTCCCTCTTGACATTCCTGTCCTTTCTGTAAGTCTCTAAAGGACTGGATGGGACAGGTCCTGTTTCTTTTCTCTTTGGGAACAGGTAGCATTGGCAGATTTCATTGTTGTTACTCTGATGTTACCACAGACTGATGTGTGTCCTTAAATTTGCAGCAATTAATGATGTACATTTTTCTTTTGCTTTGTGTTTTGTCCTTAAGAGATACATGCAAGTGCTGCTGTCCTTGTAGTCACAAAGATGGCATAGAGTGCTTTTTCCTGAGAGTATCTCCTCAGCTATTAGACCAGCTGCCCTGTCATCTCTTTAAAACAACTGTAAAATTCTCGTCTAGTGTAAATGGTTCATGGTTTGCCCTTTTTGTGAAGTTTTCTGAGTGATCTGTTATTCCCTGCCTTCTTGTGTGGATATAATGGGGATAGTTAAAATAATTTTGTCTTTATTTTGATGGATGAAGTGTGTTCTTCCTTATATTCCAGTATTGCAGCAGCTTGTGTATCGCAAAATATTTTAGTGACTTTTATAGATATTAACAGAGGTAGATCTTGGAATTCAGAGAGTTTTTTTAAGCCTAAATAGAGGTACCTGACTTATTTTAAGGGGCAAGAGATACTGATACTCTGCCAAGTTGAATAAATTTTCACCCACTCTTTTAAACCAGAGAAGTGAATGGGAGCTGTGGTAAATAAAGTACACACCACACAGGGGGGACTTAAAAGAAACCTGTGTGCTTGCAATCACAACACTCAGAGCAGTGAACCGGTGGTAGGGACTGGGTTCTGTAACAGTGCAGCAGCTGCTGACTGCCACAGGGCCTGCAATAGCTGGGCTGGGGAAATAGTTCAGGGCAAGGGAAGTTTTGAGGCAGCAGTTGAAGGGATCAAGGTGAATTGAAGTGATTCTAAAAGTGTCATCTATATTACATTCTTTTGGATGTTCTGAGAAATGCTTGGTGAGAGTTCTCTTGCACCCTGTAAGCAGCAACGTAGTGAGTTCTGATTGTTAGAGCACAGATTACCAGTAAGACCAGGCTGGAAGAAATGTGGTTTTCCTCTAGTCTTGTGCAGGTGTGACTGAGGGAGCTGGACAGTGGAGCCTGCTGCTTTGGCAGCCAGCCGTGTCCCGTCCTGACTGCAGCATCCAGGGGGTTATCCTTGGGATTCATGGTGAGCATCCCAGGGAGACAGTTCTGACTGACCCTGGTATGACAAGCTGGGAGGGTTGCTATTTATATAGTGCTCCCTGTTGTGAATAGTGCGGCCCTGGCACCTTCTGAACAGGCTCACAGTAACCTCTGACATTCTTAGGGGTTTTCTTGTGGTAGGGACAATCAGCAACCCTGCTGTTTTAATGGCAGGGAATTTAACTTTTCCATAAATACTGCCTTCAGCTACCTTAAGGTTTTTCTTTCTCAAGTAGAAAAACTTTTTGAGAAAATAGAATTTTAATGCCAGTATCATCTTAATTAAAAGCAAAAAAGCACACAACTTTGAGAGCTTGAAAGCCTCCTTAAAAATTCTCTTGCTAGCAGCTAAAGAAGGTCTCTGGTCTTACAAGGTCTTAGTGCTTTATAAAAGATTCAGGCTTCTGACATCTCAAATTTTTTTCCTTATATTTTGTCTAAATCTTTACTATGTTCCCAGGTGCTCTTCAGAAAGGCGGGTGTGTGAGTGTATAGAATTTCAGGTTCTGCTGCCCAGTACGAATAACTGGTTTTTGATGACAGCAGTTTTGAATTACCAGAAATTAGTGCAATACAACCAGGGGGAAGCTATTTCACTGTCTCCCAACCTAAGAAATTACATAATGCTCTGAGATAAGGGTATCATGCAGAGCTTTCTCCTTTATCTTTTTTCACTGAGTTACTTGCACTGTATTCTTTAGCTTCTTTCTCATAAATTTAAGTGGAAGAAAATATATTTTACTCTTTCATTTGTGAAGTCCAGAGTAAGAAAACACACTGAGACTTTAATGAAGGAACCTGGCAATGTAAGTATTTTAATTTCCTTTATGTTTGTGGTAGGCAATAGGATGACTTTGTTAAACTTACGGGTTGTGTATGAAAAGTATCAGAAAAGTAAGGGCAAATTGAAAGTAGTTCTCTAATTGCCTTTACTTCATGTGCTTTTCTTAAGCAACAAATTGCAATAATTGAAGTTTGGCAGCTTTTTTTTTTTAATAAAAAACTAAATTATGGGTTAAACACTTTGGTTTAATACAATTTGTGTTTCTGTTAACTAGCAGCAGAATTTCAGCATTTGCTACTTACTGGTAGAGAAGAAAAATTCCACAGCACTGCCAGTACAGGTTAGTTTAATCTGTAAGTACCTGATGTTCCTATTTGAAATAATTTGTTCAAATGATACCACTTAAATACATGAGGGGAATTTTGGTCTCTGAAATATAATTGTTATCTACTACTGATTTCAGTAGTGAGTGAACATCTAGATTTTTTTTGAATATCTGTAATGGATTTGACTGTGCTTGTGGGCAGGTAATAAATACCTGCAAGCATCTTTAAGGAAAATTTAATACAGAACCTTAACAAATACCCTCTGATGTTACCAGAAAGAGTGAAGGTCTGAAGTTGAAATCACTTCAGTAACCTGTTACTAAAGAGACTGGTTTTTATGAGCGAACCAGCAGGATCCTGTGTTTGTTGTGTTGGGGATTAAGCATTTCTGTTTGTAAGACTCCATAGCAGTAATGTAATCTTTCAGTTTTCCTTAGCTGTTAATAATTACCATTTCCTACCAACAGATTTTTACTTTGTTAGGCCTATACGCCAGGAGCTTGTTCTTTGCTGTTTTAAATTATGATTTTTGTTAGTCCATTTCAGCACTTCAGAGGCTACCTACAAATGTGGTTTTGTCTGGCTGTTTTATCTTACTCCAGAGTTACTACTGTACCTCTATTTTACTTCTGTCCTATCCCGTATTCTCAGATATTTTGGCCTTTTATTGTTATTGTGTAGACTATATTCCTCTTTAAAAGAAAATAGGAGAGATTCTTTGTGATTGGAGAAAGGATGCAACTTTCTCCAGAATGGCTGCATACATTTATTTTTATTTAGACTTTATGTATATCATCTCTACGTATCAGCACAGGAGATAAAAACTCTGTGCTGTAGCACAAAGCATAAATCCACAGCTGGGTAGAATTGTGCTTTAGTTCACTTTTTAAGGCCATGTTCTCACACTCTGAGGGGCTTTGGATGTTGTTGGTGGATAATTCCATAGACAGTAGGCACTGGGAGGGTCGTAGTAATGTGGGAGCTGAACTGACACTTCAGTTGTGCAGCTCATCTGTAGGGTCTGCAGTGGGTTTATGAGTGACTCACCACTTCTGGTGGTATTGCCTATTTTAGAATTCTGAAGTCTTACACAGTGCTGCACAATTCATGAGACAAACATACACCAGTTCAAGGGGATTGTATCATTCCAGGTTTTAGGATAGTTACACTTTCAAGCCCATCTCTGGTATCTTCTGTACATCAGTTCTCAGTAATTCACACAAATCTGCTTTGTCTGCAAAATTACCTGCAGGCAGATTTCTGACTAATGTTGCATAGGTGCCTCTCCCTAGCAGGAAGAAAAAAAAAAGGGAAGTCCTATATAGTAAAATTTATAACTTAGCTTTGCCTATTTTTGCTTAATCTTCATGGCAGGTGTGCACGAGTAATAGGGATCCCTTGCTGTGAGGCCGCTATCCCATTAACAGAATGTATCTGTATTTCTTATAACCCCTGTGGTTACAACCCTGGAGACCAGGTTGGGCTGAGTTGGGCTCTTGGCTGCTCAGTTACCTCCAGAAGCCCTGGTTTTGACAGTGGTTGGGTGCCCACCTGCACTGCTTGTCCAGCAGCCTGCCAGTCAATGGGGATAACTAACCGGGACAGTGTGTTCCGTGGTGTCTTAACAACAAACAAGTGCATTTGTCCAGGGCAGGTCCTAACAGAACTCTTGCAGAACGTCATCTCTTTGTGAAATTTTTAGTGGCAATTAATTACAATACTTCTTTTGGTAAAATAAACTTTATTTTCTCTTGAGATGGGACCAAAACAATACTAGAAATCTGAACTTTGATTATCAGGTGAAGAATGTTAAGTTATAGCTCAATTTCTGATACACCAGTAGAGCAGGTGTCCCGTCTAATGTGGCTCAGCACTCTTCCCTTCCAGTTCTGGTACAGTATATATGGAACAGGTTGTCATTTCCCACTATTTCCTTAGACTTCTTGCTGATTCCGAATTGGCCCTTCAGAGTTTCTGAACATTGTGCAGTGACCCCAAACTGAGCAAACTCCCGGCAGGTCTCAGTACCTTCATAAAGCACTTTTAGGCACATGAGTGAATTGTGTCCCTTCTCAGCAGCAGTACAGCCACAGAAATTAGTGTGTTGTGAAGGTTTTTTCTAGAACTTGGTACTGCTTTTGTGTAAGTGGTATGAAAGGGCTGGGATTACTGATCTCTTTTAAAAGACAGGTGGTGGCAAAATACTGATGTTGAATTTAATTGGAGAAAGAAGACTGGTAAGTATGTGCATCACTTTATTGCATGCAAATAATAGTAACATAACTAGCTTAATTTTATAGCATTTAGTTTACAAAGAAGATTGAAAGAAAATACGGAGCCAACATCATTTGCATCCACTGGGAACCTTCTGTGAACTGTGTGCTTCAGCAGTGGATCATTGCCCATATCTGTAACATGTAACCACTTTGTAACAGTCTCTGATTAAAAGAAGTGAACTACTGTTTCTGTGTATTTTTTTTTTCTCCTCTTGAGAACCTATTTGAATTATTCGCAACAAATGTTATGGTGTGAATAATTTGGTGCCAGATTTTTAAATGTCTGAAAGCTGCAAAGATTCACTTAGGTGAGATTTATCTTAAAACAGTGGAGATAAGCAAGTGAATCCTGACTTCTTAACCTGTAACTGCCTTTTACTGTTGATTTGCTGTCCTGCTGAGCAGACTTCACAAAGGATTTGACTACTGAAAGTGGAAGAGTTGGGGGAGTATGGAAGAGAAGTTTCCAACAGCATTTTCATAAAAGCTGGTGGAGCAAGTGTGCTGGGATGTGCTCTGTCCTAAACCCTTTCCTAGCACTACCTTGGAGAGATGAGGTGGCTTGGAAAATGTGTCCTTGTGCCTCCTGTGAATGGGGTGAGAATGGATTACTGTGCTGGGCTCGTTTGGCCTCATTTAGCTACCACTCTTTACTCACAAATTAATTTTGAAGAGGAGTGGTAAAAGGAAGACAGATCCATATTTTAATGCTACCTGGAACATTGATGGCATCTTGGATTGGGTGACGAGGAGGTGCTTAGTACCGAGTAGAGGACCTGCCAGGGAAGATGTGCTGTGCACAAGCTCTTTATGGGTGTTTGTCCTCTGGCCCTTCTGGCTCCAGGGAAATCTGAGGAGGCATTTGGAAGACGGGAACTGCTTTGTCCTAAAAGCTGGCTAGAGCAAGGGGGGATGGTGTCTGGCTCCTTAGAGCCCTGCAGTGTGAATGTGACTGGGTAGGAATTGGGAAGGATGGGCCTGTGCCTGCTGCCCTGTGAGCCTCCGCAGCTTGTGTTCGCAACGTGGGACCCTGAGAATTCATCTGTAAGTTTAGACTTTTTTTTTTTCTAAATTTTAGGGTTTTTTTTTCTGCAGAGTGTGTGTGTGTGGGGGTGAGGTAAAGAGTTTGCATCTAAGCTTTTATTTTCTTAGAGGCAGGAATGGGTTTATTTGAAAAGCAAGACCTTTTTGGCCAAGCTGGCTTTAATTTTTCATCATGGGAACAGTTTCTCTTTGAAAACCAAACCTGTGCTTCTGCCCCAGCATTTGAGCAGGCTGTGTGTCTGCTAAGCAGTTAATGCCTTGCTTTTCGCTGCTGTGCTATTCAGTAAGGTTGCATATCCTGTTCCTGCTGTGGGTTGAAGCCATCCCTATGCCCCATGCTAGACTTAGGAAAGCTGCCTTTGCCCAATTAACTTTTCAAACATCCCCCTCTCCCCTGTATCAGGGTGGAAGGGGGGCAGAGGGGCCTTTCTCTGGCCTTCCAGCTCTTGCTTGTGGCAATTTTCTGCTCCCTGAAGCCAGAAGGTGAAGGCTTGGACTAGATAATAATCTTTGGTTCCATCCTGTTTCTTCTGAATTTACAGTGACTTGCAATTCCTTTTACAGTTTTTGACTGTGCCCAGATCTTGGCTGAAGCTGGAAAAGCAAATCGTACCTTGCTACTGTTAGAACTACATCTTCAGGTAGGGTAATAAAGTTCTTTTAGAAATGGTAATTCTTCATAAAAGATGTTTATTAGATTAAAAAAAAGTTATATGACAGTTTTTCTGCCAATTGTCACAATATTTTACATGAAACAATGCAAAACTCCCACAATATCAGGCAGCTTTATTATTAGAAACTGTAACATGATCATTGTAAACAGTGCTGGAAAACAAACTCCTCTGCATTTCTCAAAGCATGGGTATAAATTTGAGTCCTGTACTCTGTATATGTTTCTTGTATCATAATGTAAAAACATTTCACCGAGTGCAGGAAATGTTTGGACTGTGGACTCATAACAATGCAATAACGTTATCCATGTCTTACTTGTTTATGTGTCTGCACCCCACCCCAGATACATCTAATAAGGTAATATTTACACAGAGAAGCAATGGAGTTAACAAACAGGTCTCACATTTTTTCCATCAGTTCTGATGTTTGCAAGTCAGCTTTAAAATTGCTTCTCTACTGGGTATTGACTTTGCAGTGGATGAGTGGCTGTATTTCATCCATAGTATGTGTCAGTGAATGATGTACAGCCAGAGCAGTGGACCTGGTGTAAGTTCACTTTTCTGCTGCTGATTCAAGTAGAAAAGTGTTACACGGGACAAATTCTGTTACTGATCAAGACCACCCAGAAATTAGCTTTAAATCCTAATATGTGAGCTGTGAAGAAAGGGATCCCACTATACCTGTTTTGTTCCGGAGCTCAGCTCTCCCAATACTGGGGAGAAGAGGAATAGTTTTTGACAGCAATTATTGCTGTCTTAAGTTTGAAATCTTGCTTTCTGTGACTCCAAAACTATCAAAGGCTTGTCTCAAGCTAGAGAAACGTAGTAGGTTTCAAGTAGTTGTTTCAGATGTGGCAGCCAACACTTGTAGTGCTGTGTGTTCTGAGAGCACAATGCATGTTGGTACAGTGCTGCATACCTTAGGCTCAGCTGCAGGCTGCATGGTTTTCAACCTCAATATTGAAAGCAACAAGACCATTAAAGGAAAAGCCTAAATAAAAGGTCACATTTTCATTTCCAGAGGGCACTGACTCATGGTGGAGTGGCAAGATACGGAGCTCCTTCACGTGACCGCGTATAAACAAATTATTGTCCTTGGTCCATCCAGAAACTCTTTTGAGATTGTCACGAATCGTCTGAATATTCCATACAGTTCCATGTAGCCACTTCATTCTCCTCTCATCTAAGGATCCCATAATTAATTTATCAATTTTAGTTTTGTGCACAATCTTAATTAAACCATAACCCTTTCCCAGAAAAAAGTGGGTGTAGATTCTTTTCTTTCTGGTAGGAACATCTTTCATCTTGATGTCATACAAACGTTTCAGGGTTTGAAGGGCAGAAGTTAGAATTTCATCTTTATCTGGATTAGGGTCTTTGTCTAATGCCTCATCTGGCCAGTACAGGAGGGTAAGCAAAAAATAGGCACTTGGTGGGAATGGTCTTTTTGCTTTGACGAATCTTCGACTTAGCTCACGAAGAGTTTGCAGTGGAAGAAGTTTGGCTGACCCTGGTGCTAAGCAGGCCAGCGTGATGTGGCACAAAATGTAGTGGATCAGGTCAGTGTCTTCCAGCCTCTCCCTCAGTGGGTTTTCTGTATAGAAGCTAAGGATCTTTTCTAGCTTTTCAGCTGATCTGTTCTCTTTCTTATCTGTTAAAAATGACAGTATATTGGTGACATTTCCTCCCCCGCTCTTATAAACAGTCATGCGTCTGACCAGCTGGGTTTCAGGGCCATTGTTGCTCTCCTCAATAAGTGATGCTGAGATGAAGAACTTAGCATATACCTCAGACTGTCTTTTTAGCCATTTCCGAGGATTATGAATCTGTTCTTCCTTTGCATCATTTTCATCATCCTTCTCTTGGTTTTTATCTGTTTGGAAATAACTTAGTTCCTCTGAAATCCATTCTAGAGCATTGTACAGGTTCTGGCGCAGGCCCTTCAGGCGGGAGTGAAGCCTCCCCCATGTTCTTCGTATCTCTTCAGGAATGTAATCTGTGGCGAGGTATTTCACAAGCTCAGTATATTCCCCCTCTGGACTTCTGCGGAATATGGGGACTGTGGACAGGAACCGAAGGAGGCGACAGCCTACTTCTACTTCTCCAAAATAGCCAGCGTTGTTCATAGTTTCACGTTCTGCTTTTGCAGCCTGTTGTGCAGCCCTGAAGCATTTCATAGCTTTAAGAGCAATCTCTATCTTCTCAGTGATCCTTTCAGGGGTGTCCTCCTCTGTCTTTTTATCCACGGCGAAACTAAACCATTTCCTGTAGACTTGACCCTCTGTATCTAAAATATAAGAATCACTTGGCAAATGAGACTTTGCAATCCTTGCCCAGTGTTCTGCATCTTCAAATTTTTCATTGCTGTAATTTAGTCTGGCGAGCTGCTGGGCAAAAAAAGGATCTTTTCCAAGGAGTTCATATGCAGCTTTTAACACAGCAATAGCTTTTTCACAGTCTTCAGCTTCACAGACATGTTCAATGAATGGGGAGAAGAGAGTGTCAGTGTTGTCACCCCTGCTTCTTTTATCACGTCGAATAAACAGATGTCTGATAAACTTTACGAATTCTTCTCGTCCAAATCTGTTTTCAAACAGTGTCTTTTCCTGAAGAAGAGTTGTGGCAAGTTGGCTTTGAGATTCATTCCCTGAAAGCTGATGCAGAATTTCTTTTGCAACCAGGCAGTGTATTATCCGAACAGATGAAATATAAGTGGTGCTTTCCCTTAGCTCAATAAAAATAATTCTTGCTTGTTCACTCAAGCGATGTTTGAAGTCGTATGCTCTTGATTTACTCTCTGTATATGCCCCCAGTCCCAGAAAGGCCTCACAGTGTGACAGGGTAACGTAGGAATTGGGTACATAACAATTAAGCAAAGCCACGTAACGCATGAGGCAGGTGTCCCGAGAATGAAGGTCTATGCCCTGCAGTATGTGTGCCACCAAGTCTGACACGTAGGTGGCATTGAACTCCTCACACATCAGGACAAATGTAAGTATGAATTCTGGCTTGACATCTTTCTGCTTCAGTTTTTCAAGTTTGGTGTTGAACAGACTTTTCTCTGACTCTGTCAGCTTGTGAGTGACAGCAACTGTGTCCAGCGGAGAAGCCTTGCAAAGCCTTTCAGGGTCATTGCATCGTCTGCAGCATAGGAAGATGAAGTAAGGTTTGGGGGTGTTCATTTTCCTGGTCGCCGCAGCCTCCACTAATGCAATCTGTAGTTCTTCCAAGTATTCATCGTCATAATCTTCAATCAGGAGGATCACAGGGAAACAGTGAGCGATTTCTCCTTCTTCATAATCTCGAAGTGCAAGCACGTGGTTACAGACAGTTGAAGGTGGGTATGAGGTCTTGATAACAGCACATCTAAAGTGCTTTCTGCTTTTCCATAGAACCTGCCGTGCTATTGTGCTTCCGCCACTTCCAGGGTGGTGAAATATCTTTAGTTTAGCCACAGGGTAATTCAGGACACCACCTCGTAAAATACCATCCAGGAGTTTGCTGGCATCCTTGCACGCTTCACGTTCAATGATGTCCCCACAGAGCCTTTTATCAGCAAGCCACAAGTTTTCCCAGATGATTTTTCTCCCTCGGTAAAAATTTTGTTCTACTTCTTGTATTTGTTTTTCAGTCCAAAGATTTATTTTGATATCATCACATTGGTCAGCACAAAGGATTTCTAGGGAATAGAGTTTCTCTTCTTCCCGCAGGAGCAGTGTGCACACCCCTCCAGTGGAAACGGGCAGGTGTCTGGGCTGAGCTGTGGAAGGCAGCATTGCTTGGACAGTGGCATCTATGTGGCTCAGTTTCATGCCCACAATACTGCGTTGTTCCAGTGTCTCAATGCTGCAGGATGCCTGAGCTAAATTAGCCCACTTTCCATAATTTTCTCTGGACTCTGCAATGCAAATGATGTATTCCATGCCATTCATCTCGGTGTAGAATTCCTGGAAAGTGTCCACTAGTGGTTTCTGCACTGGTGATAGCAAGAGAAAAAGCACAATAAAAGACCTCTCAGGCAGGATTTCTTCACAGATACAAGTAATGACTTTCTTAAGGTATTTTTTTTTTGTTCTAATCCATGTGTTTTCATCACAAGGTTTTTCATCCCCGAGGAAGTCACTCCGCCCATTGCAGAATATCCAGCTGGTCTGATCAAACAGTTTCTGAGAGGGGTGGGTGTCAGTCTTAATTTCATTGAAATAATCCTGTAAAAAATAAGAACTTGCTTCATGCTGCTCTTTGTACTTGCTGTACAGCCCTGACACATTGGAATGTTCATCAAAGTCAAAGACGCAGAAAATGTTCAAGTGCATTAAAAAGTTGATATAGTTCAGATTATCCTGTTCACATCTGTTGGTGACAAGGATGTACCGTAGGGAATCATCCATGTAGCTTTTGCCATCATTTAACAGAACTGATAACTTTCTCCCTAAATCTTGAGGCATTTCTGTGTGTACTTGTGTGCTGGAAAGCTCAGCTGTTTCTCTTTGAGCATCCCTGTCTGGCACAGCCTGAATAAAAGCAGTGAGTTTGTTGCGCTGTACAGGCTCAGACTTGGCTCCTACTCTCTGGAAGAGAGCTGGCTCTTTGGTCAGGATCACCTTATGGCTGCTTTCGTTGTATTTTGGCAAGTACACTTCAAAACAGCTCTTCTTTACCAAGATGGATGTTGGTTCAATGTCAACCTCCACCACAAATCTTTGTTCCTGAGAGTCTTTGGAAATCACTTCAACAAAAACAGGTGGGTGAATACATTTCCTTGCAATTTCTTGTACGTTATCACAAAAGCATTTTTCTATATATAAATCCAGTGCATCAACATAATCTTCTCTCTTTTTGACCTTTATGCCAACGATCTGTCCATGTTTCCAACCCTTGTCCTCAACACTGTCCATAACACCAAAATGGATGGTGCCATTTGTTCGAATGTTCATGCAGGCTGAAGCAAATCTTACCACTTCAGAGGCAAATTTTGATTGCAGTTGGTCTTTGTTCAGTTCTGCAGCAATGGCAAAAGATTTGTATTCATGGCAAGGAATGATTAAATCATTGACTCCTGATTCTGGAGCAAGAACAGTGTCTTTGACATATTTGAAATCAGCATCCTGATTTCTAAAGGGCCGGCAGTTTCTGAGCTCCAAAACTTCCTCAGAGCTTTGAATCTGTGATTTTTTACTTCTTTGCCTCTTGCCCGAAGTGGGAGCTTTGTTGTCACTGCTGGTTGTACCTGTGGCACCAGGGCTGCCTCCCCCTGGCATGCTCTGAGCAGGAGCATTGCTGGGAATCACTGGATCTGTTTGTGCCTCCCTTCTCTCGGGCGTTCTGCTGCTGGAATTTTTGGCTTGCTGGGTGTTGTCCTTGAGCTGAAGTTCGTTTATCTTGTGGATTAAGATCTGGATTTGGCCTTTCTTCATACCTATGTCTTTGAGGAAAGACTCATCCAGTTCCTTTAGCGCTGGACCTGTCACTTCCTCTGCATGTAGTTTTTCTACATACTCTTTCTTGATTCCAGTAGATTCTAGCCAACATTTGACATGGTTCTCATCCCAGGCATTCACAGGTAATGTTTTGTAATCTATAAGTTTAAATTGTGTATTAGTAACATAAACTAAAAACATGTTAGCATGCTTGAAAAGGCATTGCATTCCCTGCAAAACTGGCCACGTGGAATGCTGGATTAGTTTCTTTCTACCAGTCACAGTGAGAGGAATCCTTAAAATGCAGATATTAAAAAGCAAATTGCTACATATAAAGTACAAATTTTCTGAAAGCAATACATACCCATTGTCTTGGGTGAGGGAAATTCTTCTGTTAACGCACAAAAGCCTAGAGCGGGGAAAAATATCTTCAGATTCACAGTTAACCTTCCTGTGTTCAAACTCACTTTGGTGTTCTCCCTGTCCCTCCCCACCTGTTTGGTCCGAGGTCATTTCTGTACCTCTGAAAGCCTGGTTTTGCCAGCTGTGCTGCCTCTGTGCACCTGTACTGTTGGTGCTTCTGACGCGCAGGAGTTTGAAAGAAGGGGGTTCTGGAGAAGCCTGTGCTGCTGGTAGAGCCCCTCTAACAGCTCCTTCTCTTGGGTACTGGAAATAAGGAGGCCCACCCACACTGTATCCCCAAGTTCCATCTCTTGCTTTTTATTGCTTTTTCTCACTTTTCCTTTCCCTGCTATTTGTTCCCTCACACTCCCTTTTTTCTGGGTGCACTCTTCCCCTCTCCCTCTTTTTTCCGCATACACTCTGGTGCTTACCAAAATTTCCATGAAGCAGTTCAGCTCACTGCCCAGCCCAGCAGAAGGGTTTCTGTTCAGCAGGGTGTCCTCGCCTCAGACGTGACATCCTCTCTATGCCCAGCCTCCATTCCCAGGGACTCTGAGCTGGATGGCAGCAGGGACAGCTGGTTCTGCACTGCAGGAGGAATGGGTTGAATACAGCAGCTCAGCATCACAGTACCAGAGATTCACACATCAGCAATAACCACCCATGAGCCCATGGCCTGGTGAGCAAAGGTCACAGCAAAAGGTGTGTGGTGGTGGTGGTGTTTCTTCTACAGTGTGAGTTGTCAGCAGGTGCAGTAGCTGAGCCAACTGGTTCCCTGCAGCTCGTGGTGCTACAGCAGTGCTGTCCCCAGCCTCTGAATAATGCCAGTGCAGAGGAGCAGCACCTCTGGGTGCTGTGCAAACCCCACACCAAGCCTGTGAGTGTAAAGGTGGGAACCGAGGGAAGGAGATGAGCACTGGCTCCCCGGGGACCACGGCTTGGCAGGAGGTGAGTTTAACAGAAGGGGATGGTTTGGGGAGATCCTGGAGCTGGGAAAATAGGGAATGCTACAAAAAAGTGGAGTAAATGCACATTGACCCTTCCAGCAGCTGGTCAGCCCTGTAGAACCCTTGTGTGGCTGAGGCACCTGGCTGTGGTGTAGGAGGGGGCTCTGAGGGGCAGCCTGTTGCCGGCCTGCCCTGGTGTGCTGGAGGTGTGAGGGGGTCCCTCGGAGTCCGTGTGAACAGGCGCCTCGGGAAAAGGGTGGGAGACGTTTCCACTGACACTTGGTGCAGCCTTCCCCGAGGAAGAGGGCTAGAGATGTCCCCCAAATACTGGTCTTTTAGTGCCTGTAGTCACCTCCCAGGGCTTGGCTTGTGCTGAGCTCCTTCCTCCTGCCCCGCCCCCAAGCGTTTCTGCGAAAACGAAACTTGGTGGGGAATAGAAACTGAAGCGGAGGCTGGACCCGGGCTGGGCCCTGATCCGGCTGCTGCAGCGGGGTGGTTGGTCCCTGCAGCCCCTGTGTGCTCCAGTGCGGTCTGGGAGCTACCGGTGGTACGGGTGGGCAGGGAGGGCATGGAGCTGCAGAGGTGGGCAGAGATGTCTGTGCCCACCTCTCTGAGCTGCTCAGACAGTCCCACTTAGCACTGCCGAGCACCTCTTATCCCTCTTGTTCGGGTGGCAGTGGAGGCACAGCCTCGCTTTTCCTTAACCCTGCTACCAGTAATGTCCTAGGCTGGAATAAGCCCCAGTCCCCGCAGGACCCGCACGGCACAGGGAGGGCTTACCTTGCAGAGCCTGTGGGTAACGGGACGTCTCCAGCGCTGTCCTGCCTGCGAGGAAAGGCTTTCCAGAGGAGGGAGGGAAGGTGCTCCAACTGTGGTGCCAGGCTCTGTGAGTCCCTGGCTCAGCTGCAGTCGGAGCACTCACTGTGTTCTGCAGCACTCCCGTGGGTCTCTTTCTGGAAATGAAAAACGAAATGTGAACACCTAGTCTCCACCCCCTTCTCAGCAGGCTGTGCTGATGCTGTGATGCAGCCTCTCCCTGAGCCCCACCACCCCCAAGTATGAGTCAGGAAGTGCTATTGGGGGGTTTATTTTGTTTCGCAGATTTGCAGATCCAGCCCATTTACTGCCCTCTGCATCAGCTACCTACCTGCTCCAGGCCACCTCACCAGGTTAGTAGTGGAGAGGCTGGCAGGTCACAGAGCACCGGAGGCTCCTCAGCCCTTCCACTGCCAGGGCCCAGGGTGTGGCTTTCTTTTTCCTGTAAAGCATGTGATCAGTTACCAGTTTAGTTTCACCGCCAAAAAATTTATTTTTGGCTATCTTTACTACACAGCTGTGCAAATTCTTGCAGCCATTTTATTTTACCTGGTCACTGGCCTCAGCCTCCAGCATGAGGTAATGGTACCAGGGGACTGTCAGAGTGACAAAATGAGGCTCCTGGGCCTTCAAGGAGGCCCAGTGCTGACCCCCACCCCAACAACTCTGTGTGGTTCCTGCACCAGAGTCCCAGCCTGGATTAGCAGGCAGGCAGTGGTTTGAGCAGGCTCAAAACCCAGGCACTGCCCCTTTTCCAGGGAGGCAGGACAGGGCTGCTCAGGTATTGCCCTCTTCCCTGCTTACTGCCGCAGCCCCGGTTCTGGCAGCACCTGGCACCAGTCCCACTGAGCTCCCCAGACACACATCGTCACTAAAAACTGTGGGCTTTTAATCTGAGTACAAGTCTTTATTTAGCAGATTTATAAAAGAACTTTACATGAGAAGTATAAAAATAGGAAATAGGCTTTGAATTTTCGTAGGTAAAATTACCATTATTTTTTCAAGCTTTAGAAACATGTAACCTGCACAGTTTGGCATCTTAGGTAAATTGCTCTCATACACTGTAAAACCGGGAAAAAAACTTCCTGTAAAGTAGCTCCAGAAAAGTAGCTGTATGCACCCAATCATACATATTACTGGCAATAATTTATTAGTTTAAGACACAATGGCACAGTCATACAAATTCCCACTTTCTAATTTCTCCTTTAATTAATTCCACTGAAAGATGCAGCATCACTTTCCTCTTCCAGTTGTTATCAGGTGATTAAATATAAACACAAACCTGATCAAGATTTATTTGGCATGCTCCATACTTGTACCACTTGGATTCGATACCACGTTGTAGTAAAAATTAAATAAATAAAAATACATTAAATAAATACATAGCAAAAGAACACCCCAGTTACATTAGAACTCAGCACTTCTTCATCCTCTGCACACATGGTGCTTTGTCACAGCTTCAGGACCAGTGAAAAGAAATACTGCCTCTTTACGCACAGAGGCTGCTGGGGAGGGGAATCACCAGCCCACACCCACAGTTCAACGGCACCCCCTGAGCACTGCCCTGCTTTCACTGCTCTGGACAGCTCTCCGTATTTCCTCTTCTGCTCCTTCTCCCCAGGGCTCTCTCACCTCTGGCTCTGTGCCTGGCAGCCCTTTCTCACCTGTGAGGGACATTCAGTTGAAAGAAGGAGCAGCTCTCAGCTGCCATTGCTGTGTTCTCTGCAGTTACTTGTGCAGATCCGCTCTGATACTGTGATTTAAGTTGAGGACTGTTCAAGCTCTCCTTTGAATACTGGCTGATATTAAATGAGGCTTGTTTTCAAAGCAGGTAAACCTTGAGCTGATTTTTCAAGTCAGTATTTTTTAGAACTTCATTGTATCTGCTCAAGTACGAGGGACTTCATTTTCCAGGGTTGTGCTGATTAAACAGAAGCAGTACTTTCATACTGGTTTTGGATAATCAAAAATGATTTCCTTCACAATCACTGGTGTGCCTAATGCCTCACATGGCAGTAGTGCAATGGCAGGTTTGGATCATTTGCTACAACCAAAGGGCTCCTTTTGCAGATCCCAGTCCTTAGTAATTATATGATTTCAATCACTTCATTTTGATTTTTTTCTTTTTGTAGTAAAGCCCATCAGTTACAAAATCCATTACAGGGATATTGGCTGATGGTTACATCCAGCTTTTGGTCTCCACTTCCACAGTCTTGACAAACTGCCTTGGAGCATGACTCCATCCCCAGGGTTCACCTGCTTTACCACTCGCTCCTTGGGCTCCCACCACCTCCTGACCCAACACAGGCAGAGGTACAAGGCACTTCTTGGAAGCTTGGTTTCTTCAAAGAGAGAATTCAGCTCTTTGATCCCAATTTTCCCTGCTAAAGGTAGGCCTGTGCTTGGAATGTTGGTCC
Organism: Grallaria varia; assembly: GCA_013396735.1. Lineage (NCBI taxonomy): Eukaryota > Metazoa > Chordata > Aves > Passeriformes > Formicariidae > Grallaria > Grallaria varia. The sequence continues at coordinate 1,119,262 of VWZG01004744.1, forward strand.
CAGAGAAGAAAGCTCCATCCGTCTCCTCTCAAACAGTGTCTCCTGCAAGGCTCAGCTCTGCAGAGTCCTCAGGATAGTAATGCTGGAACAGTCTTTCCTGACAGCAGATGTGCATGGCGTGGTAGGTGTGCAGGAGCAGGCGAGGGAACCGAGCTGTGAAGTAACACACAAAGTCATCTGGGATGGAGCCCAGGGTCTCCTGCACTTCAGGAGGCAGTTCCCTGTAGTGGTGCTTCTGTGGAGGAAAACAGAAGAGGGAAAAGCTCAGTCAGAGTGTTTGTTTTCAAGGAGCTCTTGTAAATAGAGCTGTTGGTCTTCCAGGACAAGGTAACTTCCTCCTGTTCCACTGTGCAGGAGCTCAGTGCCTAAACCAAGGGATGGCCCAGGCTGGCACCAAACAGGGTGGGTGTGGTGCTCATGTAAATGAGTCCTTTACCTTATTTCTCATCGCCCTCAGAAGGTCCCGTACTGAGCCTCCCTTATAGGATCTGAATTTTCGAAGATCTGCAAGAGAAATGATGTGTTGTGATGCAGTTTTAGTTGCCGGGGTGTGTGCCCACACCATAGATCCATGGAGGTGCTTTTCAGAACATGAACATGCTCTTGACAAGTAATGGTCATGTGCCAAAACTGGGACAGTGTTATCCTCACTTTCCTGTCCCAGAAAAATGGGAACAGCATGTAACTCCCTTCCCCTCCAAAAAATCACTGTCCGTTACCTGTCTGAAGAGGAACAGTGATGTGCTCTCTCCAGTCCATTTTCACCACTTCTCTTCCACCTCTTTCTAACTGCTTGACTATTGGACCATCTAAAGCTTCCTTCTCTATCCGGTCACTAACATCCTGGAAGAGACATTCGGATTATTTCTAGGTTTATTTCCAAGTTTTTTTCCAACACTTTCAAATTGCTGCTTCTGGCCAATTACAGCCTGTCCTGGTAATGAAGCTGGAATTCCACTTCACTCCATGACAGGGCTTGGCAATAGGATACAGAGGTTTCTGGGATTATTTGTTTCACCATCTGCCAAAGTCTTTTTAGCGCAGAGGAGATAAGGCTGAAAAAACCTCAGGTTCTCAGCCAGTTCCCATCCCACATCAGGATTTAGTGCATATTCACTATTTCTCTTGAAACCCACCCTGACAATGTTCTCCATGTATTCTGTAGCTGCTGGAGACCTTCCTCACCCCAAGGGAAGGTGGTAACATCACGTTCTGGCCCCCTGTGAATGATCTGCTGTAAGACTAAGCCAATTTCTTAGGAGCTACCCCAGGTATTACAACTTTGCTGCTTCACTCCTCACAGAGAGACTGTGGGTTCTATGACCTCAAACAGGCACAAAGGAGAGACTGAATTCAAGACCTGAACAAAGTCTACAGCAGTCCTGGAACTGAAAGGAGAAAAAGGGTCGTCACAAACCTGAAAGAACTGGAGCTGTTTTTCTAAACTCCAGAAGAAGGGGTGTTTCAGCACACAGCTGGCAGACGGCCGTTTCTGAGGGTCCATATTAATCATCTGCTCTATTAAATCACGAGCAACTATGTCTTCTGCAAGGAAAAGGGGGTAGGGACACTTTATTTTACTACTTTGATTTTGTTTTTGTTTTTACTTCTTCCTGCCCTGCCAGCTCAAGCATGTCCTCCTAGAAATGCTGGGAAATGACAGAAAGGCAAAAGGGTTGACTCAGAGATTAAGAATATTGCAGTTTAAATACAGCAAATAACTTCACACTCAAGCCTGTAGGGTTCCAAATCGTGTATCCCAGAGACGCTCTGGGGTACTAACTGGGAACTTCAGGCCCTTCACTTCAGGAGCACCTGAGGAGCACAACTTTGGCCCCTCCCAGGCTGGGACTCCGGTGGGCCGTAGTTCTGTCATTTCTGTTGGCATTTCACACCCCCGGGCCGTTCAGTGGTCTCTGGGTGCTGTCCTTACCGTGTCTCCCTGCATCCAGGCACTCCAGGCTGTATGCTCCCAGCAGGATGTTGGCTTGCCGCTGCAGGGACTTGCCAAAGGGGTGTCCACCTTCTGACACCACGTAATAGAAGACACAGCCAGCTGAAAAGATGTCCACGGTGTATGTCTGCAAATAAACAACCTTGAAGAGCAAGGACATTTTTTCCCCCTGAAGACTCTGATCATCAGCACAGGGTGGTTATTTTGCATCTAAGAGCAGAAGGAAATTTCCAGAATGGCACACTGAGCTGAAGGGCAGCCTGATGGCCCAGGCACCGAATCCTGCCTGTTGCAGGGTCTGGGGAAGGGAGAGACTTACAGGGTTCTCTTTGCAGTCCTCACTCAGCATCTCCGGGGCGATCCAGCCCTCGGTGCCCGGCACGCCCGAGCGGCGGCTGAAGCTGTGCCTGCCCACTGCCAGCTTCTTGCACAGGCCGAAGTCTGAAATCATGGCCTTGACCTTCCCGTGGGCATTGGGCATCGAGATGAGGATGTTATGGGGCTTCAGGTCCCTGTGGACTGTTACAAACACCCATTTACCACTCAGGCAGTCCCAATGCTATTTGTACATATTTAAATGAACCTTTCACAAGGTTGAACCACCAATCATTAGACCCGAGTGCTGACTTCAACTGAGTATCTTTGGTAGAGGCCCATCACTTCTTTTTTTATTCCATCACCACTAGCCCTCATGTTCTATATGACTTCTACCCAAAAAATGTAGCGCCCTGCACAAACACTAAGGACTAGTTTTAGTACTGCAGGGCAGCAGAATGTTACAGGGACAAAGCTGGTGTCATATCACAGAATAGTTTGGGTTTGAGGGGATCTTTACAGACCATCTCATTCCAAGCCCCCTGCCATGGGCAGGGACACCTTCCAGTAGACCCGGTGCGCAGACCAGTACCAGACCAGGTTCTCTTCTTTTTCCAGTTAAGAAAATGTACCCCTCATCCAGCCCTGAAAAGAGAGGTGTTCTTACCAATGCTCAGAGAGTGCAGGTAAGCCAGCCCAGATGTTGTCTGCTGCAGGAGGGTGATGGGCTGTAAGCCATGGTGGCTGAAGGCCTTTTGCTCAATGTACTGCAACAGAGAACATGCAGAGTCAGCCCCAACACTACTCAGCAGCTGCAGGAGTAGTAAATCCAAGGCACTTCACCCCCCAGCAAGGTTCAACTGAGTAAACTCTGCTGGCTGGTAACACAGAAAAGAGTTTAGTTTTGGCTGAAGGTGCTGATGTCCAAGTCTCATTCAGAGCTGGAACTCTGTGTAGCACTGTGCTCCACAAAAAGGGCAGAAGGTCCTCAAAAGTCTGGGTGGTAGGAGGGGGAGGATGAGTAGAAGGAAGCCCTTCACAGTAAGGAAAAAATCAAAAGACAACAGTTTGGGAGCTTAATTCAGCCCAGAGTTACAGATGTCTTCCTAAAGGCCTGAAAACACCCTGTTCTAGGACTGTGGAATTGTCACAGAGGTGACGGTGATGGCCTGTTCCCCGTGTCACCTCCTGCAGTGTGGCGGCGCACAGCTCGATGGCGATGTACTGGAACTGCCGGTCCCGCTCCGTGCAGAAGTACCGGATCACGTTGGGGTGCTCGTCGGACTCGCGCAGCAGCTGCACCTCCCGGTCCGCGAAGCTGAAGCACTCGGGGAGGATCCTCTTCACCGCAACGTCGCGGTTGTCAAAGGTGCCCCTGCAGGCAGGGAGGGAAACCACAACAACCTTCGTGTGGTGCACAGAGCGTGTTGCTCGGGCTGGAAATGCATGTCTGGGCAACAAACAATTCTTAGGGAAGTAAAGTAAAAGTTTTTTCTTGTGAAGAAAATGCATGAACATACTCCAGACACAGGCAAAAAGTTTAATTTCTGTTCATATCAGCTATGTGAGGGCATTTATAAAAAATAACTTAAAAGGACCTAATAAAAAAAAAACATTCATTGGCCTATTTAATGCACACATTCTCTTCTACCTGTAAACAATTGTCCCTTCAGCTCCGTGTCCCAATACATCTTTAGGGTTAAATGAAATCTTGCCAACTATCACTCGGTTTGCATCTTCATCTGAACAAGAAAAGAGAAACAAGGACTGGTTTAAAATGGGGCAAGGCAGCCTTTTACAACTGCACAGCCATTGGGGCCAGTCTATAAAGGTCTCTTTGCTCATGTTTAAATTTAACACACAGGTGATGAAAGCAAACAAACATCTCCACATTGGTACTCACCCTAAGTAGGCAAATACCTTGTGGTGACCAAATGATCCAACATGGAGAGTCAAAACACATTTATAAACAACACCTGACATAAAGTCTGCAAAGATCATGGCTCAGGGCAGTGAGAGATGAGTGGTTCTCAGCAGCCAGATTCTTGCTAAAAGTTTATAGATGTTGAATTTAGGAAGTGCTGGCTGACGGTTACAGAAGTGGGTTTAGTAGCAGCTCCCCTGAATAACCTCTGAAGGGATAAATGAGTGCACAGGCAGGAAGGCAGGCTGTGCTGCCTAATCCTTCATGCATGATTCCAGTTAATCATCATAGTATGTGGTTTTATTTAAATTAACCTCTCCCTAGAATGGCTACAGGTTACAGGAACACACTGCCATGGGCAGAACAACCCCTCAGCTGGCTGTTTCTGGAAAGTAAATGATCCTGCAGCAGGTCAGGTGGGCAGAGGGCCTGACTGAGGAAACAGAGACACAATAAACCCCAGCGGGTCAACCTTACCTCCCTCTTCTTGCTCAGTGGAGAGGCAGCTCCCAATATCAGAGGTGGAGATGCTGGAATAGGCAGAGTGGTTGGAGGCTCGTGGGGACAGGTTTGGGGTGCTGCCTGCTGAGCTCTCCGTCCGCCCGTACGACGTGTCCAGGAAATCCGCCTCGGCAGGGAGCTCACCGGGAGCACCGAAGGGCAGCTTCTGCTGCTGCAAGAGCTGGATCTTCTCCTCCAGCTGGTGCTGCCTCTGCTGCTGCTGGTGGACACTCTGTGAGAAAGGACCTCAGTGAAGACTGGACAGGTCACACAAGGGAGCCCTACAGCTCCTGGGGAGCAGCAGCTAAAAGGTGGGAGCCAAATTCCCCTGCCATGTCCCTGCTGACCCCACAGAGGGGAGAACATTCACTCCTGGCTTTAGTTTCATTCTGAACTTCCACTGCCAAGCTGAAAAATCACACGGGTTGGTTAATGTGGCAAAAGCTGTCTTTAAATGACATGATAAAGGCTTTGATCCAAAACCTGAAAAACCTGACAGTGGTTCAGGTGAGGAAGAGAGGGGTGAAGCCAATGGTGTTCAGAGTAACACCTAAAAGACTCACAGCTGGTAGATGGAAAAATGAAACTCTCCAGAGCTGGTCAAAAGAAATCACTGTTAAGGGAAATGTGCGGCCTTTGCTCCTCACTGCACATCTGTGAGGAGGGAAAAACCCCTGGAGTGTGTAACTAACTCCTGAATCCTTTCTTGGCTGTCCAGTGTTACTGACTTTCCCACCACCCAAAGAACATCAAGCCAAGCAGCATTACCATGGGGTAGGTGATGATAAAAGCCACCCAGCCCACGAGCAGGAAGGTGCTGAGGATGATGGTGGCCATGTCCTTCAGCATGGAGTCCACCGGAGCCTCCAGCCGTGGGCCGGGCCAGGCGGGAGCCTCCTCAATGTCCTTTGGGGCAGCAGGAGGCACTTCTGTGGAGGAACCTTCCACGATGTCAATGACCTGCGGCCAAGAAAGCGCTGTTAGCTCCAAACCTCTAGGGTAATGAGGCATTCTGCTACATCAGTCTGAGTCATTTCTAAACCCACCAAAGTCAAAGTTTTGCATGTGGGGAAAAGGAAAGCGCAGCTGAAAGCCTTAATTCTGAAATAAGGAGATGACACAGCATCATCCCAGTGATTCTGTGTGCTATGCACAAGGAAATCCGACACAAAAAATATGAAGTAATTCCAGACAGCTTCCCACCCACGTCCTTCCCCAGCTTCTACTCCCATATATTTTATCATCCAGTCAGATAATTATTCTCATCACAAACCTCTTCAATAGTGGCTTTGTCAGAGTCAGCTGGAATCACATTTTCAGGCCTCTTTGGTAAGTTGCTTGGGAATTTCTCCAGGATCTTTGTAGGGGCAGATAATGGTGTTTCATGATGCCCTTTAAATAAAACACATTTGTTGAAATAGAAAGTTGTCCTTTTTTTAGGAAAGATATCTTTGATTTCACCATCTTTGCTGAAGAGCACATACCAAGCTGATTTCTGATTTACAAAAGGCTTGAGAACATCACAAAATAAGATGCTGTATAGAGCAGGAAAGAAAAAGAGGGGAAATGAAGGGCAGAGGTCCCTCAGCACTGAGGGCTGCAGAGGAATACAAACTGTCTAAGGGAACTGCCTGATGTACTGCAGGAGTGAGACTTAACAAGGAAAGGGATCACAGAAAGAGAAGGTGGCACTTAAAGATGCTGGAAGTTGTCCACTGTCCCTGCCCCAGAGCTCCTACATCCTTAATTGCAATCTGAACTTCAGACAGTTCCTCATTTTGAAGCAAAATTATAAATGCCCTGAAAAGTCAATTACAAAATTTGGGGACTTGGGATGCACAGGACAGGCTGAGACTTCATATTCTTCAGCCTCTGTGTTTTAATCCCTTTCTAAAATGGGGAACACATGACTATCTGACCCATATGATGAGAAGGAAAGTAAGGGTCCAGTATTTACACTAAATAATAAATTATCTGTAGCCCCCTCTGAGGGAAGGAGCAAATAAACAACAAACAACTTTCCACACACGGAGCTAAGCACTGTTCACCCTGTCACTGAGTCACAGAAGCCTTGGGGAATCCAGTGGGATACTTAAACACATTCATATGCAAATGAGAACGAATTAGACACCATGGCTCGAACTCGGTAATTATGGCCGGGCAGGGCCTCCCACACCTATCAACAGCCAGTCGTTCCAGTAGTTGAGCTTGTGCCTGTCCTTCAGTCTCCCCGAGAACTTCACATCCGTGCTGGGGGTGATGACACATTCGCCGTTGTCCTCGATGGTGACTCCTTCTGTTTTTGGCCCCTCCAGTAAGGGTATGGCACTGCCTCTGGGCTGCAGGGAGAGTATTGTTACAGTTATTGCCACTTTGGCTTTGTAATATTTAAATAAGCAAGGAAATCAAAAACTGGAGGTCAAATGGGTGGGCAGGCAAAGATTACGGGCAGTAAAGTCCCCATGAGTAAACAAGGCCATTCTGCCCTCAGCAGCTGCTTCCACAGCCTTGGACATTGGACCTCCTCAGGGACATGTTGCCTGGGAGATGAGATTATGCCCCCTTCTTTTTTTTTTCCTAAACAGGATGTATATTTCCTACCTCTCCAGCCAGTGAGAAAAACAAAACTATGATGCAGTTTCCTGTCTGTGGGGAGTTACTTTGATGAACAAATTAGCAATTTTAGATGAACCACAGAGCACCAACACAGCAGTAACCTCAGGTGCTCTGCTGAGCCTGCCTGGCACAGCTGAGGAGCTGCAGTTACTGCTTTGCAGAATTTGAAATGATTCCTGAAACATGGCCATGCATTCTGGGGCTCACTGTTAATTGCTTCAGGAAATACTTAATTTGCTATGCATTTCTTGATGGCAATCTGCAATAAACCCAATTTTCTGTAGATGGACAGTCTTCAGTGGTTTATTTTCTATAGTAATTTAATATATTTTTATGCCTGTTTCCATTTGAACCCTGTTTTCCACCCCACCATGCAGCTCCCAACTCACCACAACAGTGACCCCCTCATGCACCATGGAGGGCGATGCGTACAGACTGGTGGAGTATTTCCCCACATACAGGGTTGGGCTGCAGAGAAACACGCAGGGTTAGCAAAGGGCAGATGGATGTCTTACCATCTTAGCTAAAAACCTGGGCAGCACAATCCTGCAGAACAAATGCATGAGTTTCCCACATCATCAAGATTTGTATCCTGAAAAGCCTGGGTCTGTAGAATTGTTTGAAGCGCTGCTGTACTATGAGGCCATTTTTAATTGTGAAAGCATTGTTAGTTCATTATTCACAGCACTTACTCATCTGACATAACTCATGTCATCTTAATGCATTTTTCAATAACTGGCATTTGCCAAAATGCTGTGCACCATTTTTATAATGCCAAAGGCTTCATGTTAGGAAAAACAATTTAATTCCACATTATGAGAACCTCTTCAACACAGAACATCTGGAAAAACTTAGGAATATACACTTATGTGTGTATAACCTGAGTTTATGCTAAGTTTTTTGGTTTGGTCTCTGGCTTTACACAGTAGAACATCAAGTATTACATGAAATAGCTGGAGAACTCAAGCTATTTTATGTATTCTTTTCACCATACTGCAGCTTGTGGCACAACCCTTGACTGTGTGTGGACAAGGTTTGGATGCCAAGGCTCTGCCAAAGGGACAGTGAGACAAGGGGAGTATCACACTCACGTCAGTTTGCTCTTGGTCTCTGTTTCCTTTGGGAAGGGGTATTTCCACTTGGTGATGTGCCCGACCTCCCCAGACATGAAGGTCAGGTAGCGCAGGGTCTCAATGCCCACATTGGTGTGCAGGACCTTCCTCAGCCCCTCCCTCTGCCAGATGTAAAAGGCCACCACGGGTGATGCGTAGTTCTGGATCCACAGCACGTCCCCAGACTCACTGTCCACCGTCACCACCAGCCCGTCGCCGTTGGACACGAAGTGGGACATCTCTGCAATGCACACACATGTCCATCCCCAGGATCACTGCAGCCCCCACAGCACCCAGAGGCTGTGCCTCCCCGTAACACCACGCCTGGCACTGCACAGCAGCACGTCTGCACAGCACGTGTCACCCCGGGCTGAGAAAGGCCCAGCCACCAGTCAAGGGTGCTGAGTGTGCACCACAGCTCAGGTTTGCTGCCTCTCCTGCCACTGCTCACCCTATTTTAAGGAGTCTGCAGGAGAGCTGCACCTTCTTAGATTCAGTTTACCTGGAGCTACCTAATAGGGCTTAGATACTGCAGTGTGTGAAAGAAAAACTAGCAGAAGGGGATCAGCTGCACAAGACTCAGACAGACAGCCTAACCTGTTACAGAAAAAAAATCAGAACATTTTTGCCTGTAGACAAAACCCCAGTGCAGAGGGGAGACAGCAATTAAATTCTTACTGTATTTTATGTCTTCATCAGGCAGAGTAGCTGCATAGTCAAAATAGGTGGCATTCCATCGCAGCTCCTTCTTCTTGGTGTCATACATGGTGATGGTGTACTCTGTTAAAAAATATACAGTCTGTGAAGCAAAAAAACCTATGAGAGAATAGAATCAGTCACCTTGACTCTGAGCCACTCCTCAAACCCCACTCCCTGCTCTCGGCATTTTGTTTTCCCCACACTATCCCTCGTAGGGAACACATTAACAGAGGGGTTAAAGAACAAGTCTGCAACACTTCTTCCTTCTCTCTGCTCAGCACCTCTGTGGTGTTGGTCTCACTACAACAGCTGCTCCACACACTGCACTTGCACTGACTGTGGATGTGCTCTATCTCCATTTTCTTTAACCAGCTTTTTTTAAAAGCTGTATGTTACAGAGCAAACACTTCACAGCTGCCACTGCGATACTCCATTAAACACAACACAAATGACACTTATTCGACAAGAATAATGTACCTGTTGCCAAAGTTTTAAAAAAACAGTATCTTTCTGTTGCTAAAGAGTTACCAATTCTTCGGTGTGCAATCTAAAAATCGTAATTTACAGAAGTTTTCTATAGAAATGAACTTGAAAACCTAAAGTGGTCACCAGGTCATTTGTTATGAGCCTAAACTTTAAAACCCACAATTTTCTTATAAGCTACAGGAAAAAAAAAAAAAGCATATGACCTGTTCTGCCAAGATACAGGAGGGATGTTGACGGGCAAAGACTTTCTGCAAATGAGGAAGTCAAGGTTTGCTGTTTCTCCCCAGTCATGAGGTCAACCACGTACCAAATATCCTGCTTTTTACCTGAAATCATAATTTAAGCCACATTACCATTCAGTTGGAAAAACTGCACTTCTATCCAGCTCTTCAGTCTTCTTTCTCCTTTCGCAGGCTCATGAACTTAGCATGAATAAAGCATTTTTAATAAAATATTTTCTCACAGTCAGACTTGGTTTCATCATTTAGCACTGCTGGCCAATCCCAAATACAGACCAAAAAAACCCCAAATACAGTATTTAGAATAGGAAGTACTTGGCTGAATGATTTTTTCACACTGATAAAATCTAACAGAGCTCACAGACAAGACTGAAATGTTGGTGTTGAAGGAGAGTAGGTGTGAGGGTCACCTTCCAAATGGATTAAGGACTGTAATCCAAAGATGGCACTCAAGAGTCCAGGCGCCACGACCTTAGGAATGTCTTTGACACCAGCACATGTTTAGAAGTTTCAGATTAATATTTTTCACTCCTTTACTGGGAAGGCACCAAGAACCAGAAGTAGTATTGGCCCTCCAGAGAATTTCACAAAAAACAATGCTAAATTCATCCTGATCTTCAGATAATTTACTGTTGTCATAAGCAATGGCTGTACTTTCTTCTTTTCTCCTCCCAAATTCATCTACAATTAGAATGAGTCAGGGCAGCGAGCCAAAAATTTATTATTTGTAGCACAAATGAAGTGACTGTTCCACAGATAATGGAGGATGTCTGACTGTGGCAATGGGATTTCTCATTTAATTCTAATTGTCTGGCAGTCAATGTCACTTTTTATTGTAAGAAGAGTTTGAGTAGAAGTCACATTTTGCTAAGGGACGGTATCTCAAAAAAATGAAAACTCCAGGCAGGCTATTCTTTCAGAAAAGCTATTTTCTCCTTCAGGAAAAGCAGTTGGGTTTTAATCTTCAAACAGTAATTGAATTCTGTATTAATCAGATTTTCTGTCATTAGATACGTTTATAAAAAACCATAATTAATAAAAAAAATAAAGCCTATTTCCATGAAGTCTACCTGGAAGGATCTCCATTTTGTAGCCACTGAACATCTTACAATGTTAAGGAGATAAAACATGAGCTCACCCATGTACAGGATCCCATCAGAACTGCGACAGGGAGACGCCTGCACCAGCTCTGGGATAGTAAATGGAAGTTTCTAGAAGAAAAAGAAACAAACAACAAAAGCTTATCCACACTGATGTGACAGACTTCACATTTGGTCACAGAAAAGGGTGACATGTTTTTTATTGGTTGGTTGTATTACTGCAGTACCTGAGAACTCAAAATGTCAGGCCAGAGTGACACATCTGGTATAACTTTGGGTACACCTTTCCCATCAAATCACACAAAAATTATTCAGTATTTGGACAATACCACATCAATTTTATTGGTCACCATCATTATTTTAGCAAATTATAGAAAAGTCTACAGGTGGCCAAGATGTGGCGTTGGTATTTTCCAGCAGAAATCACTTCCTAACCATCACAAGGTTCTGCTCTAATAAAATGTGTTTTCTTTCTGCAAAGGTGGGAGGCTGCTTGGGGCAGAGAATTTAAATACTTACAGTCAAACCTTCACTGTTCTTGCCACCGAGTGTGTACAAACTGCCATCATTGGGGTCTGGGAGAAATGCTGGCCTAGGATTTAAGCAGCAATTGTAAATGATAAAAAACGTACTGTGCTTCTCAGAGAACAGGAAAGCAGTTGTGGTCAGCATTGGCTTTACAGAGAAGTTACTCCAACATTGAATTTTTTACTTTCTATTATCCAGTTTTTGAAGTTTCATTTATTATCTGTGAAAATTCAAAAACACAAAGTTTCAGAAGGATATAACATAAGATCACTAATGATTTTGAAAATTCAAAGATCCAAATGTGGCAGTGAGTGAAAGCTTTTAGCAAGACCTACATGCTCTTAAAATACCACAGAATTAAAAGGAAACCAAACAAATAAACATAAGTAGAGAGCATAAGGAAGAGAAGAAACAATAAAAGAGTTGCCAGAACTAAGTAAATTTGAGAGATAAGGGCAACTCCCCACCCAAACTACATAAACAAACCAAAACCCTAATGTTTAAGATTCCATGATCAAAACAAACCACAGAACAGAAAGGATGTCACCACTGACTTCAGAGACATAAAGCCCCAAATTTCGATTTTAGCTGGAAGCTAAATGTGAGATTGCTGGAGGGACCACTCTGAATGTACAGCTGGAGGGTGTCATTTGCAGACTCTGGCTGTGGTGGTGGGTGGTTTCCTATGCTTCACTATTTTCAGTCTTCATTTGAGGTGAGTACAAACCAGGGCCCTCCTGAGCTGCCTCCGCCCTTTCACAGCTCTCACCACCCTGATCTCCAGCGAACACGCGCAGACACCATGTTTCTCCTTGGCTATTATATGTAGCTAATTCTATCCTTGCTGTATCTGCTCCTGAAACCACCTTAAACTGACTCCTACGAGGTTTGCAACTTCTCAAGAACACACATAATTTGGGTTCAAATGAAATCCACTTTGAAGATGCCAATGAAAATCAAACAAGCAGCAAATGAGGCAAAGCAAACACTTACTCTTCCACATGTATGGGCACCTGGAGCACGGGATCTGCACACACAGAGAAAGAAACACAGTCATAATACTGGCAACTGAATTCCTTCAACTCACCAAGGACAGCATGGAGGAACATCTTGCTCCTTTTTGAAAGGCTGATGCCCAATTTGATGGCGCCATCTCAGCAGCCTCTGTGCTCCTGGAACTCAGTCTATAAAAGAGGAAACTACAAAGCACCTGAGAAACTTTAAGGGTTCTGAAATTCTTTGCTTGGTTTTTCCCACCCTATACACCTCAAAATTACACCCTGGCACCTTAAAAAGTCCCAACCCATGGGATTTTTCAATCCTGATGCCAACACCACAGAAGTACCCTGATTTATAAGACATACTTTACAATTTCCAAGAGAAATGTGTGTGCTTATTGACAGGTATATTGGCAGGAAGTACCTCAGAAGTCCAGAGGACACAATCCTCAACATATCTGCACTTCACAAGAAAAAATCAAACCATTACACTGCAATAAGCCTGGGTAAGGGGATGAAAGATGACGAGGCAAACAGTGTTTTTTCATCCCTTCTGCCTCCGTGCAAACACTGTGATGCAACAGGAAAGAAATAAGAACAAAAACAATGTTTTGAGAGCCTTTGATTGGGAAACTGGCACAGATCTGGGCGGAGAGTACTGGGATATTTGCAGAGCTATGCAAGACAAGAACAAGAAATTCAGGGTCCATTACACAGGCCTTACAAAGTCTGTAGCACTCTGTATGACACCAGCTGCTGGGTTTGATGATAACTCCGACAAGAATGACCCTGACTTTACAGAATAGATTAAGAAAACATAAGAACCCCCCCACTCAATCAGAGCACTGGCTACAACACAGCTGAAAACACTACTCAGAGATAAACAGAAAGTATCAGAGAGATATGAGGGATAACAGTGCATTATCTGTGTTTCATTGATTTCTTTTTACAACAGTAAACACCCTCAAGAGCAGCTTTGTTCAAAACAAAACATAACCCAAAACACAACTACATGTGCGTAAATTTTTTCTCCTTAAGCCTAAAAACCACTCCAGATACATTCAAGGTGACCAAATAAACTCCATTTAATTAATTGAGACCCCAAGCACACATCAAAGGATCTAAGAATAATTAACATTCAAACAAAGGAGTGACTCACTGTTCTGTATCTGTCTCTACAGACCACACTGCTTAGTCAGACCTTTATCCCATTAACTACATGAAGCAATTCATTTCTATCCCTAGTGTGAAGAAAGTGGTTTCAGGATGTGTTGGGAGGGACCTCCCCCAACTCCAAATTTAATGTGACTTATTCGTCAGTATTTGCTCCAAGTATTCCACAAGTTTTGTGATACCTAATGCAACACTTGGTGATTTACACATCAGCTCTCTGGTATTAAAGAAATGCAAGCAATAAAAACACATTTGCTGACCATTTCAAGGGGATGAAGTCAAGCTGAGCTGCTAGGTTGAACTACTGAAAGAAAACAGACGCCAATTTTACACACTCAGTGTATCCCTAAGTCTGGGTGAAATGAGCTACAAGAAGAAAGAGGCATTAAGGACCACGGGCTGGAGGTTTTTAATCAGAAATGCTTTATGGGAAGGGAACAGTTCCCGTCTTGGGGAAGCAACAGCATCATAAATCAGGACAAATGGCACCTGCCCCAGTTAAGATTCAATGCAAATGCCATCGGCATTGCTAAAGGCAAAAGCCAAATAACCTGTGCAGGTCTCTTGATGAACTGAGAGTGTCCCACTTGCTCAGAAAATGAACTGTCCCCTGTGGCGACTGTGACTTGCCAGGGGTCATCACTCTCCTACCTCCAAACTCTCCTCAAAGGAGCATTTTTATCGACAAAGCTCCATGGCTTGGTTTTGAAGTGAGAACCAAGTGCACAGACATTGTTTAAGTACAGCAATGCAGATTTTCTTTAAAATCACTTTCTATCCAAACAGTTTCTTGTTGGAATTAACTTTGGAAGCTTTCAATTTTATAAAAGGACTGCTTATTTTTAGAATTAAATGGCAGTGTGAAGTTGTTATATGGAATGGCCCCAAACTTTCTAGTGCTCTGTCCCTGCCATAACATAACAGACCTCTCAGCAGAACAGGATTTTGATTTCCTCAGACACATCAGCAGTTTAGGTTTGTTTTTTTTTTCCAAAGAATGCTCAGGAAAGCCTGAACAATTATAGGAAATTTCAAAAGGCAGATTGTGTTTTCCAGCAACTGATCATGGTTTGTCCATGACATTTGCAGGAGTCTGGTCCATAAAACTTTCCTATAGCTCCCTCTCTGCCTCAAAAAATAATACACTAAAGCATTTTGGGGCTAATGACTTGTTTTCACTTCATTTTCTAAGGTTGGGCAATCTACTTTTATCTACCAAAGAAAAGTGCTCCACTCTGTTCCAATTATCTCAAAGATCAGAGAATTTTTGCATGGTTTTATTGACCATGTAGTACCATAACAGTGAATGAACACACACACATATATACATATATATATGTGTGTGTGTGTGTGTGTGTGTGTGTGTGTGTGCGTGCAATATTTACTTGCATTAACCTTTTACCCTCAAGCATGTATTTCTGAAAGCTACTGGGAAGGCGTAGCTCACAACAATTTCCAATTTTATCAGCAAATCTCTCCTCTAATAAAAGATGCCAGAAATCCCATGCATGTCTCTCAACTCC
Source organism: Grallaria varia (assembly GCA_013396735.1). Lineage (NCBI taxonomy): Eukaryota > Metazoa > Chordata > Aves > Passeriformes > Formicariidae > Grallaria > Grallaria varia. Next base: position 1,134,430 of record VWZG01004744.1, read on the forward strand.
TGCAGTGTGTTTTCCTCGAGCACCCTTGGATATCAGATGACATGAAGGAAAGCCTTGTGGCAAACCCCAAGCTGTTCAGTGTGTACAGAAGCATCATTCTCACGAGAAAGTCCTGGAACTTCTTTTTAGCATCGTGTCTTCAATCTCATGTGCTTCACCAGAAGTGGAAAAAATCCTGCTTTAACTTATTTTCTTAGTAACTGAAATTTGATTTACAAGCAATGATAAAGAAGAGGGAGATGGAACAGATTAAGTTATTGCAAAGCAGCAGGAATTTTTTAGCACGTGAACCAAAACACTGATTATTCTGATGGCTTCCTGCAACACTGAAGTGCTGTGTATGAAGTGTTAGAAAGCATTTCTTGATCTCTGATTCATTTCCACACATGGGGCTGTTCACAAGGACTGAACACAAACCAATGGAGTGTATTTTCTGAAGTGAAGGAATACTCTCACTAGTACCTTCCACCTGGAAAGACAGGCTGTGGAGAGCCATTTCTTTACATTTTTAGTTACTGGGGTGATATAAAATTTCTTATTTTCTTAACACTTTCATGATCTTGAAACTCAGGTATTAGCTCTGCAAAGCTCTTTTGAAGACAGACAGTGAACTCTTCACATTCACTTTCATGTGGTTTGGGATGTGTTCCAATCCCATTTCAAAGTTTATTTTGAAATAAGAGCTTGCTCTGAGATAAAAAAAGAGAATCTCAAGTTTAATCAGTTGGTGCTAGGTTTTACAATAGTTTTCATATGCTTGAATACAGACTAATAAAATGAGTTGCCTTGTTACTGAAGTCACCTTCTGCTCCTCAATGGGTGAAACAGAAAAATCTCTTGCAAAAGTCAGAGAAGTGAGGCCTGATCTCTGCAGCTGCTCCCCACTCAAGTGTTGACATGCTGGGACTGGAACCACGTCATCCTGCTTTCAAAATTTCCCTGAACTGCAGTTCCTGTAATTAGGTAAGTCACTGCAACAGGCTCCGTCTGTTCCAATACCAACAGCAGTGGTGATAACCACTGAACAAAGCAATAACTGTCCTGTATCACTACAAAAACTACAGAGAAAACGCGACAAAACTGGGATAAAACACACCTCCCTCTCCCTCAAGCTTCCATGCCAGGTAGCACCGGAAAAGCCAACTGTTTGTGATGTCCTACAGAAAGATTTTGGTATGAAATCCTGTCCAAAACCTTTCTACCTTCTAGACTAAGAAAACAAAGAAGCCAAAACAACTCTGGGGCATGGTGGGGGGCGTTAGGAACAGAACACCTTCCTGTAAATATCTCCAGTGCTGGAGGGAAGATTGAGTTTTCTAAAGAAATTTCCATGGGTTTCCAACTTGTTTTTCCTGCAGCCTCCACTAAGATTATGTTACTGCTTCCCACAATAAAATCCCACAGTTCAGTACACGCCACAGCAGTTATTAGGAACCTGGTAACATAATGACTGTCCAGTAAGTCAGTAAATCATGTGGCTCTGTTACACGTGCCCACAATGAACGTTTTGGCCTGGCAGCAGCAGATGTCCCAATCCAGTTTTGGTTGCATCATAGCCAGAACACATTTGTGAGAGGGCAGAGCACGTTTCAGGTTGTTCTAAACCACACTTTGCATACATATACGGAAAAAAGCCATATATACAACTTCTGAAACTGTAACCATACTGCTAAATGCATTTGGCTTTTCTCCACATTGCACAAACACATGATAAGATAAAATTTACCCTTTGATCAAAATCCGAGTATTTTTTAATGCACAAGATAAAGTTGCGTGTTTTCATCACTGTCATGTGCCCAATGACTGAAAAGGAGAAGTTGGAGATTCTGAAACAGCAAGTGAGTTGGAATGAGCTGGAAAAACGGTTTCCTGACCTGAGGCCACACCATTAAGTTTGGGCTAACGGGCCAATTTAAACCCAAGTCACCTTTGCCTGCTGTTGCAATTACAGCTAATTAGGTTAGATGTACAAACTATGTCCTGGAAATTGCTGAAAACAGTGTTGTTCTACTATTGTTTTGTTCTGACAATCCTTGTTTATTTACAACTATGTTATTCACATGTAGTTGCGCTAACTATTTACAAATATGTTCTTTCTTGCCTGGGGAAAACCAGTTATAAAAGCAGGACCTACAGGTCTCAGATTTGCCCTTTAAAATCTGTATGTTGCATCCCATTAATAGATACAGTCTTTCTGTCTTCATCTTATCATGAGAGTCCACTGAAGTTCACAGGTTATAAGTAAGGTATTGGAAATCCAAATTTTAAATTGTTTTAAATTGATTGAGGGCCATAATTTTTTTGATTACTACAGATATTTGGAGACTGTAACAAAATGTCTGCTGGTTCTAAATCTAGATCCAAATCTGTATATATTTTATATTCTTCTTGCAAGATACTTTGAACCAGCTCTCAAGGGAAAAGCTTTTAAGTAACTGGTGAATGAAAAGAGACCTCTTTGAACAGTATAGAAGGACAAACAGAAGGGACTGTCAGAAGAACAGAGAAACAACCTGTCCAAGAGCACAGTCCAAAACAACTGCATCTTTAACATCTCAAATTCAATACTCTGTTCATTAAACTAAGCTCTTGAGTTAACAGGGATGTACATGTACAGGATGAGTTTTACAAAGATGTGAGGGAACAGGACAGTCCCAAATCATGCTCTTAAAGCTCACACTGAAATCAGGACAGTGAACATGAAGTCTGACACCAAAGCATTGTCCAGATTTAGCCTTGCCAACAGGACTTTCAAAGAGGTCTATAGGAAATGACAGAAGTTGTTTCACTTCCAGCAATTCTGGGAAAGAGATTTCCTCCTAAGGAACCTTACTGAGGATGCTCACTAAGGATCTTGCTAGTGGTAAGTGCAGAAAGCATGGGAGCCTGCAGGAGCCTGTCCCACTGTCACCTGGGACTGACAGCCCCTTGTCCTGATCAGAGGTGACACCAAAAGCCTTAGGCAGTCTCAGACCCGAAATGTGCCACACCTTTTCAATGCCCTTTCCATTGAGTGTCTTCAACACAAGGCGTGTTTGTGGGGCCACAGCACGAGCAAAGGTGCCTCTCCTTAACAGGGAAGAGGAGTGTGGGTTCTTTCCATAAACTTTCAACCCTATTCCAGCTTTCCAAGGCCCAGGGAATGTGCAGCAACAGTTACCTGGTCACTGAAAAATCCCAAGAGCTGTCAGAGAGCAGCACCCATCGAAGCCAATGAAGCAAACAAGGTACTGAGCACTCTCAATAAGAAAGTCCACAAGGGACCAAGCTCATTTCTGAAACTGGAAAGTCCTATTCCCAATGACCCATTTTCTCTTCCTTTATGGGGAGCAGAGTGTTCTGACTGCCTTTCTTGCCAGCACTAAGTGAAGGCAGGAAACCCAAACATGTTATTGTGGTGATAAGCATTGGCTCGTTTACTCTGCATACCTAAGATAAGCTTCAGCACTAAATTAAAACAAGCCACACACCACAAGATTTTCATGTTTGTTTAAGCATTGCCTGATAATGAACACTGCCTTGGTTTTTTCCCCAATGAAAATAAAATGTATCCGAATTGCCCTTTGTTAAATACCTTGCTGCTTAAGTGCAGTAATAAAACGTTCCCTTCCTGGTGGATGCCAATGCAGCACTTGAGGTGACCTCCAAGCTTCTCAGACCTGAGCTACAACACATGCCTCATTTTTGGCTAATCAGGGCAAAACGGCACCTGCAAGAACACTGCAGTGCAGGCAGCTTCCTGCTAGGTAATTATCTGTAACAATACAAGCATATTGGTGACAGAGAGAGTGCACCCACAACTGTATTTATACACTAATACTAGTACTGAATTCTGCTCTAGCGATTTAGCACAGAAAGTTAGTGAGGACTTTCACAGGCTATTTGCTCCCAACACTGTCCCTTCTGTTGGGCTTCCCACACACAGGGTGACCACCAATGTAGAATCAGAAAGTTTTGCAAAAATTAAAAAAACTCCTCCCACTACAAATTAATTCACTAATTTACACGTGCAGGCCCTTGTTCTCTGGAGGCATCCTGTAACAATTACAGCTACCACTAATTTTTTTTTCATCAACCCTTGTGTGCTGCTCTATTGCATAGAAATAAAGTAACAGGCAGTAAGTGCTTTCCAAAAGTCAAGTGAACACCCCTCATGTACATAAAATGCAAAATAAGTTATAGTTAGCAACAGAGAGAAAACAAGAAGTCCTATAAAACTAGATAATCCAGCCTGGCAGTTCCACTGTACCAACTAGAGTTTTGCAACCCTTTTTGTTTTAAATGAGGGAAGTTCCTTGAGCAGCACACTCTGAGAAAGATCCTTGTCGGTACCAAAGCGTGTTCATTTCTTACTCAAAAAACCTCTTGCCACTTACCAAGTCTGGCTGCAAACTAATGCCAGTTGTGACACCATTCCAGGCCAGGACTAAGCACTGTATGTTCATGCCAGTGGAACGACAAGCAAACACCAGCAAGCTTTTCTTAGCCCTGCAATAGCCTCTAGCAATAATAAAGGAGGAGGCTGGTAACTTGCCCTTAGGCAAGGCTGTTCAGGGAAAGGAGAGGTCTAAATTTACACGGGGGACAGGGGAGAAAATATAATCACACCTATTAACCAAGATCCTTCAAGAAAATACTTGCTCACCCCTTTTTTTCTCCAAGAGGAGCTCCAAAAGCCTTCTTTGCTCATTTAAGAAGTTAACTTTTAGTCTGCTGGATTTGCTTTCAAAGGTTAATGGCTTCACACAGAAGAACAACTGGTTTGTACTGCAGACATCAGATATGCGCAATCCATTTCCCACCATTTCAGCTCACCTGCTAAACTGAGAGCAGGTTTAAAAATAGAGGACAGAATTATGCAATGTGACTCCTTTCATCTGACCTTCTATCTAATTTATTTCCAGAAGTGAACAGAAAGTGCTACTATCACCTCTGCCATATGTAATGAGTCCCACCAAACCAAATATATATTAAATACAAAATTTTTCATTAAGACAGAGCCAGCTCTGCTCAGTGATTAAAATTACAAAATCCCTTCCAGTCACTGAGCAATGTCAAATTCCTTCACACAAATGCAGTTCTTTTATTTGAAAACCTGTGCTGCTCCTAAACATCTATTACAGGAAAAATCCCCGAGGTTGGCACAATATGCACTGTACCAGTGAATGCAGGGTATTCCAGAGGCAGAATCATGCAATCCCTTTTCCATCAGTTCCGCAAACTGACACATCTATTCTGCTCCATGCTTGCTTAGACTGCACTCATTCCCATAAAACATGTTACCTACCAATTACACCACTACAGCTTAAACATTCTCAGGGGAAAAACAAACAAACATAAAAACCACAAACCTAAAAAAAACTCACACAAACCTGGAAAATATCTGCAAATGAAATTATGAAGGTGAACATGACTCTAGAAACGCTGCAGCTTAATTCTGGAACAAGAGCAAAATTAAAAAAGAAAAGAAAGCATTTACCAGGCCCTACAACAGCTGGAATTACCAATTAATTTGACTGTTTTTACTGTTATTGAGGGCATCAGGACACCTCCTGCTCACCTTCTTTTAAAGTCCACTTGATTGCTCCTGTCCTTTTGCTCACAGCATGCAAACTTCCATCAAGGGTGGAGACAAACAGCAGTGTTTCTGGGACTGTTACTGAACTGGTGTTCTGCAAAAGAAAGACCCACATGCTGAACATAATTATTGATTACAGAGTTTACTCATAACTGTCAAAGTACATGGCCTACAACTTCCCTTCTTTTAAATGCCCAGACTGAATAACTTTCTTGGCTCTTTGAATTCAGGGACTTTTGGTTTGGTTTGCTGTCAACACTGTGGATTTTACTGTGCTAAGTTCCCCTAGAAACAAAGTGGGACATGCTTTAACTCCAGGCCCATTTTCAGTTTTATACCTCATGTCTCCAATCATGCATTCCTGCAGGAGAGAGTAAATAACACTGTTGAAGGAAGTCAATGTGTGTGAACATCCACAGACACCTCTGAGAAAGCCCTGGCTGCAGGGTTCAAACCTCAGCTTCTCTCCAGTCCTTCTGTCCCTGGGGACACGACACTGTATTTATGGGATATGGAACAGTTTGGTGCCAGCTGTCCCTCCTCCAGCCCAAACAGCTTTGGAGCCTGGTCACTGCAGAGCACGGAATTTCGTTAAAGGGGCATCACACAAACACTGAGGACTCAGAACTGTGCAGTTACTGTGGGAACAGTAAGGCCAAGTCCAAGGTGTCTCGCCACACAAAGCAGAATAAACATCTTAATTAAATGTCTACTCTTCCTGCCTAAAGATAACCCCAAACACCCTAAGAATGACCCATTTCCATTTCCCAAGTCTCAAGTTTTCGCCCAAGTAACTCATCATTTTTGGGCTGTATCTGCATTGCCCATCTGCAAACGTGCCACTTGCCACCTTTCAGAAGTTTCACAAATTATACTTAATTCCTAACCTACCACATGGAATGAAAGTGCACTCATTTTACATAGTTAATGGTGTCTTTGATGACTTAAATAGTAAAGAAACAATTACTGGTCATGTTAGAATTACTGCAAAGCAAAATACATGATTGCCAAATTAAAATGGAAGGATATAGGAGTAACTTTCATCAAAAAACTATACATTTTAGTGCAATTCAAGAAAAGCATTAGACTTTCAGGTAAAGCACAAAGCCAAAAGGATAATATAATACAGTAATAACTAGCCAACATTCAGGTTGCACCTATAAATATTGTACAAGCTTTTTTCCAGTCATAATCAGCTGGAGCAGACAATTGTAAAATACACAGTGATGAAAAAAATTAAAGTACAAATCAAAAATACACAAACCATAGATCAGGAATAGCTGCAGAAAAAAAAAGGAAGAAGTATGTTAACACATAAATATAATTTTCATTACCTGACATTGTTAAATTATGCAGGCTGCACAGGCATCTGCACTTAGAGAAAATATTTACAGCTGCAACTGGGATTAAACTTTTCAGTGTTTGTTCAAACAGGGACAGTGAATAACAGTTCCTCTCATGCTGCCCTACAAAATATGCAGCTCAAGATGTCACTAAGCAGGACTGAACTCAGAGTACCTTTCAAGCCTAACGACCTGACTGGATGTACAAGCAAGAGCAAAAGGGAGCTCTATTGTAAAGTTATGAGTTCTCAGTCTTTGATATTATAACTTCTGTTAAAACAAACCATTGTAGGCACTTCGTCGAAGTAATCCGTGAAAACTTTGTCCTTTAGGTCTTCGTCTACACAAATTCCCAAACCAGCCTAGGGTGGTGTAGTTGATATATCATTATCTAGTTCAGTCTTCCCATCTTCCTTAAATAAGCATTCAGCAAGCAAGATCCACTGACTCCCCAACCAGAAGTGGAAGATACAACCCACACTCCACCATCACAACCTTTTGGGGCTGAAAACCAGCTAATTGTGAAGCTCATTTAGTCAACAAGCACAGCAAAACTGCACCTACAGTGAAACAGAGTAAGTTGCACAAGAAAATACAACTGTCAAAGACAGGAAATGAAAATTATTGAAGTTCCTCTAAATTGCAGGTGGGAATTTGACGCTCAGAATGTAACGACTAATGTTGAAGTTTACTTGCAAATAAAATACAACATACAGCAAATCCCCATTTTCTGTTTATAAAGACTAAGATTGCTCTTCTAGGCTACTCCTTATTCTCTGCACAAGTTTTATCTTTTAATCTCAGAGAATCAGCATATTCTGCACAAAGCATGTTTGCTTCCTGTCTTCTTACTGAGAAATTACATGTGCATCATCCCCACAAAAAATGTGCCTGTAAAATAACCACCACGACAATGGTTGGGTAGCACATATCAGGAATATAGAAGACATAGAACACTACATGCTGTAGATGTGTAGATTTAACATTTTCATATTTAACACTTGGATATCTGTTTATTGTGGCATCATGGCTACAGAAATTATGGAATTATATGCGAGCTCTGAAACTCTCATCAAAACATCAGTAACCAGTATGGTGTTGCAGATTACTGCTATTTCAGAAGGTTGGTAGGATTTGGGTTTGCAGTTTCACTGTTTCTGAAGGGCTTTCTTACATTCAACCATCAAAGTCACATTGATGTGGTCACTGCAACCCTGAGTGCCAAAGATACCATCTTCTTCGGATGAAAGACTGAATACAGGGCAAATTTCATTAGTTCTTCCTTACTTCTAAGTTTGTATTTGAACACAGATAGAATACATAAAATACCATGTATTAAAAACCTTCCATTCCCTCATCCTTTTCAAAACACACGATATCAAGGAGCTGAAATTACCCAGCTCAGTAACACACTGACACTGCTGAAGTTTATGACCTAAATTAAAAAAAAAACCAATAACTGTAGATTTTGCAATGCAAGATTACTCATTTATTTTGACCAACATCTGCCATAGCCACTTGGAGAAGGCTAGGGAGTTAGTATAACAGTATGGAAACAAGGTTTTATTCTTTCAAATTGTATCAAACAATAGGCATAAAAATGAACAGATTATTTAAATAATTACATGTGTTTCACCCACACTCAGAAATAAAAACACTTTTTCTTGATTTCATTTACTACTTTTATCACCGGCTAGAGACTGTGGTATCAATGTTGCAAATACTCAATAGATTTTACTTTGACCACAATATTTATAAATAATTGACTAATTAAAGCCTGGAAATAGCACTGTTATGAAAAGCTATGAAAATTATAAAAACCTGTATGTATAAGTTAAACTTGGTTTCAATTTTGTGTGAAGCATGTAAGAACATTCTCCACCACAAAAATCACACTCTCATTCCTGAGAAAGAGTTTTTATACAAACTGATAACACAGATCCTGTCCTCCCTCCCTGCGGGGGTTGGATCTCAACTGTTGTGTTGCAACACCAATTATTGAAAGAGATTTTTAGTTCATATTGCAATTTTATTTCTGAGAAGGTACAACTGAATACAAGAAAAGTATGTCTGGACATGAAACAACTAAGCAAAAATAATTTAGTCAACAAAGAAAATGAGACACAATGAAAACCTGGTTTGGTTCTTCTTTCATTTCATTTGAAACTGCAATAAGGTCTATTTTAACAACTACCTTCTTTGGAATTCAAGGAGAGCTTCTACTGCTTTGACAGTCTGTGCTCATAACAATCTTCCATGTCAACAGTGATGTTAAATGAAGGATTTACAGTATTTTGAAATTACTTGGGGATTGCTTAAGAATTAATTTTTTCTAATGTCATTCAAAAGACAAATTTTCAAGCTCCCATTGGATTCAAATTTGACAAAAGCTCCAACGTGTTGAGTTCTTCTCATAATCCATAACAACCTAAAATTTGGGACTAAACAGAAAATAGTGTTTTAAAGCTAGAATAGACATATATTGCCTAATAGAAATAGAAATGCACTTTATAAGTACTGTTTAACTCTCGCATAAGAACTTTCCCCTCAGTCCAGATCTACCATATCTTTAAATAAAATGTTTTAGAAACCCAAGTACCAAAATGACTCAAAACAATTCTGAAGGACCCGAGGAGACAAAGTAAGGTCAGCGAAAGCTGTAGAACAAGTTCTGGTGTGTGTGCGGTGCAGTTCAGAGTCAAGGTGATAACATCTTCCTTCAACCCAACAGCACAACCTTTTCTAAGGGTAAGCAAAGCAATGTTCCAGTTTGTTTTACTGTCTTAGAAGAAAACAGATCCCCACAGCAGCAACTTTGTCCATTAATTCATCAGCTTAAACCCAGCACTTTGGAAATGCAGGTCACCATGTACGCACAAACCCCACTGCAGTCAGTGGAAACCGAGACAGAAAACCAGGCCACTCAGCTCCTGGAGGTTACAGCCCTGCAACCCAGAAATGTGTTTTGCTATGGGGGTGATACCACAAAGGTTCCTCAAGTATGAATAAAGGAGAGGAAAACACTTCACAATGACACTGGCTGTGGGTACTGACTCCAAGAACTGGTACTGATTTCATAGAAATCACTGAGTGCTCACCAGTAAAAAAATCAGTGCCATGTGTTACCAACTAAGTAATTTTCTCTTTTATGAGTCTGAAGTAGCAATATTTATGCACCAAACCTAATGTGCTGGGCTGATGGATAATAAAGGATGGATGGTTTGCTAACTATAACTTACAGCCTCATAATTGCTTTGGTAATGCTTGGCTTACCAAATCAAAATATTGACAAGATATACAAACACTCAAGGGAAAAAAAAAAAAATCGTTACTCACTCCATAATTAGCTTAATATTCATTGGGCTGTACATTTGCACTTTACAAAAAAATTATTAAAACTAACTTCAGCATTAAGAGCACCAGACACTTTCCTTCCAATAACAAAAGGCCTATACCATAATTTATGCTTCTGGAGCCACAACTGGTAAACCAACAAGGATGCAGGGCAAAATATTTTTAGACATTAGCACACACTGCAAGCACTTGGCATATTCATCACAGATAGCCTATGATTCACTATCCTGGTTTTGACAGCTGTCTCATTACACTGCCAGCCTACAGCCTAAAACTCCATGTGCATAATAAAACCAGGCCATGAAGAAAGTCTTTGTAAAATTCAGCAAAGTACTGGGGGGAGTTTTTCAGTATAAATAATAATGCAGTTAATATATGAAAGAGAGCTGACAAAAATACATTTTATCTTCTTTGGAAACCTAAATGAAATCTACAGATCTTTTATTCTTAGACTGAATTCCAGCATGTCTTCATTAGCTATTTCTCATTAGGCTGTAACCCAGTGCAGTGAGTTCTCATTCATACACCCACTCCTACTGCAACAGGAAAAACTGAAAACTACAGCTGTCCTCTGCCTCCCAGCTGAGCTTTCACACCTGATTCTCTCTGTAAAAAACAAACTTATTTCAGTAGTCACAGGAATACCAGAAACCCAAATTAATGGAAGGGCAGAGTTATAGACATAAATTTACACTCCAAGACAGAGCTGTCCAAAATTTTAAGTGTGCAAGGCAAATTTATATCCCCCACCATTAAAAACCCCAGACCCTGCTACACTATTTTGTGCAACCAAGGAGATGTGCAACTCTAATAAAACACAAAGATGTCAGTTAACATAATGCTTGAACATGTCCTCTGTAAACCTTGTGCTCTCACACGGGGTTTCACACCTATCAGTTCCCCAGGCAAACACCTCATGCTGAGATAAAGAACATTCCAGAAGGAAACACACCTTGCTGAGGCCGGGATTTTCCCATGCCAGGAGCTGCCTGCACACACCATGTAACCCAGCACAGAAACCCGTCCCACCGGCTGCAGGAGGGCACAGACCCGTGTTCCAAGTGCCACTTTAATCCCAGGGAAGTTGCTATTTTTGAGTTGCACTGACTCTGTGTTGAAAGAAAAACAGGCACAGTTCGGAATGTCCAAGGCTCACAAAAAGAAGGTTTTTTCAATCTAAAGAGAGCTGTAAATCATTACTGTATAATATTGATGGTGGCTGATATTTACTGACAGCTCTATTGCATTTCTCTCTGCTGTATCTGAGATTTCACCCTTTTATAATGTGCTCCTATCCATTGCTAGGGCAGTTCCCAGAACTGTGTCACTCAAAGAGCAAGAAACAGCACTTTATCCTAGAAAGAAAAGACAGGAAAGGAAGCCCTTGTATGAACATACAGTTTATACTGTAGGAAAACAACATTAGAGTTAGGATACTAGGTAACCAACAGTATATTTATCAAAGAAAACACAGAGCAGCAGATCACCACCACTACTCTGAGAAAACATCTAAAGAAAACACAATCTGCAAAAGTTTTAGGCAATCTCGTATGTTCACATTACCTCAACACCAAGGATTGTATGCCAGTCTTTTCCATGGAAATTTTTTACTCAAGTGACATGAATAGTTTTAAATAAGCCTTCGCAGTTAAATGGGTTAATCACAGGTGAGATGACTGGGACCAAGTTCACAGAAATGAAAACTAGTTCTGAAAAGAGACTGAAGTACAGAATAGATTTCAACTTGGAAGTCACAATGAGGACCTACATCTGACAGAGCACAAAGACCACGGGGAAAGCTGAGAAAAGAAACAGAAATGGAGAACCTGAGACCAAACACTGAGCTGAGGTGAGGTGGCAGGGCAGGGAGACCAAGGGGAGAGAGAAATCAAGAGAAAAAAGGGACTGAATTCTATCGGGGCATAAGTCTATCTTTTTGTGACTGTGCAAGTAAAATTATACAAAATTAAGTAATAACCTGTTGATTTGAAAAGTATTTTTAGTATTTAAAAACACTTCTTAATATCCTCATCGAGTATCGTTTTTGAAACTTCATGAGTTGCAAATCAGTGTTTTTCTTGCAAAATCTGAAGCCCAAAACTGTCAGGACCATGAAGAGATCTCAGTTCAGCCTCACAGTCCAGACTAAGAAAAACACATTAGCAGTCCACAATAAAGATTCTAAAGTAATTTTTGCTGACAGCCTGCATTTAGTTTTTTTCAGATTCCTAATAAAGTAACAACACTAGGTATGTTACACAGCTTCACTGCTAATGTGTTTACTTTACTTTTAAAGAAGGGGAGTGGAGTTATTATATCCCAGGTGAAAAACAAAGCCTTCAGCTTTGCTTAACCTGAACCACAAGCCCATATATTACACCAGTATTTTCAGGTAACAATGAACAATCCATCAAAGACCATAATCTCAAACTTGACTCTGTTCCATTAGAGTATAATGAAAACAGTAAATGCCAGCTGGCCTTTTCATTGTCTCCTGATCCGAAGCACTTGCAAACAAGAGCACCTTTCAAAAGTGAATTTTTGAACTTAGCTTTCCATCTCGGTACACACACAGCAGACAGCACCCACTGCAAAGTACACTGTTTAAAATTATTACCTCTGTAAAAACAATCTGCTCAGCATTCCATCTGCTTTGCACCAGTTTCCCTATTCTATGCACTTTTATTGCTCCAGCTATTGCAATACCTTATAACAAACCTGGTTATTTCTTAAGAGGTTTTGTAGGGCAGTGACTTGTGCACTTTGTCTTTCACCTTTGAATTTAAAACTGTGGTCTGCTTTGGATCCCAACCAACCACATGTAAATTTAATGCATATTGGTGCGTTTGCTCTGGAAACAGAGCAATCAAAATGCCATGACAGGGCCTGTAGCCCATCATTTGCATTTGGTTATCAATATATACGCAACGTGTTGATTTTTTATTCAGAAAGAAACAAGCCCCCTCACTTATGAAGGGACAGAGCAAAGGCCTTCTAGCAGGTCTCAATGGCTCCTGCACCAACCTACATGGGCTCAGGTTTTAAAAGTTTCTTTGTACTACTGTTTCAAACATTTCTCTGTACTGCATTTTACAATTACTTTGTGGGAAATTAACTATATTTTTATATTTCGAGGATTATGATACATGTGTCCAGGCTGGGACATGTGTAACATAAGGACACAGCTGGTAGCAAGCTGGGACAGAGCTGCAGGTACACAGGCTGTGGGGTGGGATCAGGTTGTGGGGATGGATGAAGCTGCGGATGAGGCTGTGGGGCCGGGGCAGGCTGTGGGGCTGGACGAGGCTGTGGGGCAGAGACAGGCTGTGGATGAGGCTGTGGGGAAGGGACAGGCTGTGGGACTGGGTCAGGCTGTGGCACTGCAGCCCCTCACCCCGCGCACAGAGGGGCACTCGGCATTAGCGGCAGTGCCCGGGGCGGTGTGCTGGCTTGGCGAGCCCCGCCGGGCTGCGGCACCCACGGCCATCCTTCGCTAACCACGGCCCGGTTCCCCCGGCCCTCCCCNGGCGGGGGCACCACGTCACCCGCGGGCGGCCGGGCCCTGCTGAGGGCCGGGCACGGGCACGGGCACGGGCACGGGCACGGGCACGGGCACCACCCCGGCCGGGTCCTGCGGGTCCCGGGAGCCGCCAGAGCCCCCCGCTGCTGCTGGAGCCTCCCCATTCGAATGTGAACCCCGAGCGAGCCGCCGCCTGCCCCATGGCAAACCGCGGGGTGCGGTGGCACAGGGGGCTGCTGTGACTTGGTTTTTAACCAAAAATACCGAAATTCAAGCGGCACGAGCGGCCTCCCTGCAGTCATCAACCAGGCACTGGGTGGTATCATTTCAGTGGTTTAGGGGTGACAGTCGCTGCGTTGATCGGACTTGATAATCTTAAAGGCCTCTTCCAACATTTGCAATTCTACGATTCCAATTTCCCTACTAATTTCTTACTTTCAGAGCAGATCAGGCCAAAAGCAATTTGGCACAGCTTCTGTGTTAACAAACTTACTGTTGACTCTGTGCTGTGCAATACTTCAAATAAATGTGGAAAAAAATTCCATCATGCCCCTTTGAACCAAAAACCGAGTCCAGGTTACTCTGAACTGATAAAAATAAATACGAAAAAGTACTGAATCAAATGGCAGAAGCTTTAAAAAGGGTAAATTTAGAATGCCTGGCAAAGGCCCAGCATTCAACCACCTATTTATATAACAAAGCCACTTTGTCCTTGTACATATTGTTTGCTTTTTTAAACTGGTATCACTAATGGAGCTGCAGAGCACAGGGAGTCCTGGCCATGCCATGTGCACACACCAGCTCTGGTGGTGTGGGCAGGAGAGGTAATTACCACACAATTAATTATAGAATCCCCCGGGCTGAAAGGGCCCCACAGGGATCATCGAGTCCAGCTCCTGGCTCTGCACAGGACACCAAATAATCCCACCCTGTGCCTCAGAGCCTTGTCCTAAGGATGGCCTGACCTGCAACTCTGAATACATAAAAACATGTTAGAGCTACCAACCGCATGGTGAATCGGTCATTCCCGTTCTCCGATAGGTTTCTTTAGGGTGGCCTCGGCTTTCAGGCTGTGTGAGAACAAGCAGACCATGTAACNGGTTCCCCCGGCCCTCCCCGTGCCCCTGCCTTCCCCCGGCCCGGCGGGCCCGGACTTACCGCGGGTCTCGGCGGCAGCAGCACGGTCAGGCTAAGAAGCGGCAGGAGAAGACGGCAGCGGCGGCAGAGCCGCTCCATGGCTGCACCGCGGGGCCGCTCCCCCGGCACGGCGCTGCCTCCGGCACGGCGCTCCCCGCGGCGGGCGGGGCGGGCGCGGGGCCCGCCCGGCAGGGGCATCACGTCACCCGCGGGCGGCCGGGCCCTGCTGAGGGCCGGGCACGGGCACGGGCACGGGCACGGGCACCACCCCGGCCGGGTCCTGCGGGTCCCGGGAGCCGCCAGAGCCCCCCGCTGCTGCTGGAGCCTCCCCATTCGAATGTGAACCCCGAGCGAGCCGCCGCCTGCCCCATGGCAAACCGCGGGGTGCGGTGGCACAGGGGGCTGCTGTGACTTGGTTTTTAACCAAAAATACCGAAATTNATTCCATCATGCCCCTTTGAACCAAAAACCGAGTCCAGGTTACTCTGAACTGATAAAAATAAATACGAAAAAGTACTGAATCAAATGGCAGAAGCTTTAAAAAGGGTAAATTTAGAATGCCTGGCAAAGGCCCAGCATTCAACCACCTATTTATATAACAAAGCCACTTTGTCCTTGTACATATTGTTTGCTTTTTTAAACTGGTATCACTAATGGAGCTGCAGAGCACAGGGAGTCCTGGCCATGCCATGTGCACACACCAGCTCTGGTGGTGTGGGCAGGAGAGGTAATTACCACACAATTAATTATAGAATCCCCCGGGCTGAAAGGGCCCCACAGGGATCATCGAGTCCAGCTCCTGGCTCTGCACAGGACACCAAATAATCCCACCCTGTGCCTCAGAGCCTTGTCCTAAGGATGGCCTGACCTGCAACTCTGAATACATAAAAACATGTTAGAGCTACCAACCGCATGGTGAATCGGTCATTCCCGTTCTCCGATAGGTTTCTTTAGGGTGGCCTCGGCTTTCAGGCTGTGTGAGAACAAGCAGACCATGTAACACACAGCAGGTGCCAGGGCAGCAGCGTCCTGCTACGTTATGGGAATTTTTCAGTTCCTGTATAAATACTGCATGTGCCAATTCCAAACTGGAGTTATTTAACTCGAGTTACTCCCACAGCCTCACTGAAGGCAGGAATAATGAATAAAAGAGGGGCTGAGGCAGCCAAGCTACACCGAGCGCCCACCGGTGCCGGCACCTCCCTCAGGAACCACCTCAGCACCCCCTCCGAGGGGGGAGCTCTGACCGGGGCCTGAGCTTCGATGGTTTTAATATCGAGCCCTATTTCTTCACAGCAACAAAGCGCTAGGGGGCAAACTACGAAAGAGAAAAGTACTGTTGCTTCAGAAAAGGCGAAGAAAGCCGCAGCAGACGCAGGCACCACCGAACGCCCTCATGGAGAAAACCCGCCCGCCTCGCGCGCCCCTCACAAGCCCCGCCCCATCCCCCTCACACAAGCCCCGCCCATCCGGACATGCGCATGCCCCCATACTCGACTCCCATTGGAGAACAGCGGGAGGGCGGGACCGCCCGTGCTATAAATGGGGGCTCAGCGGAAGATCGGTCTTTCTTTCGGCCCCGCGGCGGAGGTGAGAGCGGTACGGAGGCGGGCGCGGGCAGGGCAGGCCGGGCAGGCCGGGCCGGGCCGCGGTGATGTCTCTTGACACGTGTTAGACTGCTGATATACGTGAAGCAAACCTACTGCTGAGCGCCCCGGCTGCGCTCGCCCCGCGGGGCGGCCGGGGTACACCGCGTCCTTAACTTCCCCTTTCCCCTCCGTGTGTTGCAGGGCCCGTGCGGAGAGTGGCGGCAGCGGCGGTCAATAAAGCGATGTGGCCCAAAATGTGTCCGGCTGGTTCTTCACTGCGCGGTCCCGCACTGCCTTTGACCCGGCGGAGCCCGCTCGGCGCCGTCGGCCAAGCAGCAGTGCTACAGCAAGGCTTGTTCATAACTGGGGCCGCTCGGCACCTCCCGGGCGGCGCTTTTAAAAGCAAGTGACATTTGTGTGCGGGGACACAAACCTGCCGTCCTGCGGGAAGGGATCTCTGCGACGAGAGGGCAGCGCCTGCGAGGGCCGATCCAGGTCACTCCACGCGGTCCGGGGCGACTTAACCCAGCCCGGCCCAGGGCAGGAATTCTTAACTGAAGGAGCTGTAAAAGGGACTGGGACAAAGGAACACGAGTGCTGGGATTCCTGCCAGCCTGCTGCAGGGGGAAAGCAGCTCACTCTTACACAAAACACAGCCAGGGTGGGGATCCTTCATGCACATGGGAAAAGAGCTTGAAATAAAACGGGACTTTGACTCCAGTGGTGAAGCTGCACCTCTGTAAAAGGCCCTTGTTTTTTACATCTGTTAATACCGGTACTAAAGGTGTCCTGCAGAGAGGGGAGAGGTGCACAGTGTTTTCTGTAAATGTAAAATACATCCACACTGATGCCAGGATTGGACACAGGAGTAGCAGCAGAGTCCAGGCAGACTGTAAAAGATGATGATCAAGCTTACAGAGGCTCTTAAAGAGAACAGAAATCATTGCAGACCCCCCATGTTCTGTAATTGCTGGTGATCCTTCACAGTTTTGTCAAAAAGTTTTTCAAGCATGTTCATATGAATACTGCTGGGGTAAGTTTTAGTTCAAGGACAGTAAAACTAAATTTAAGCTTTTAAAGCTGAAACAGTCTCAGCACTGGTTAACCCTGAAATTGTGTCACACCCAAAACACCAAGAACACAGATACAAAAAAAGTCTGCAAAACACATGGCACTCACCTTAGCAAGCTGCCTTTCTCATGAAGTTTTAGGAACCACTTGCACAAGACTGTGCCTAAGTGCTGTAGAAATAAAATCTAACTGAACTGTTTGACATGGGATAAATTTATTTAATAAAACAAAGCAAGCAGATTGTAGTTACCCACAGTTTATGAAGTGCAATATGACAATCTTGTGTAATAAGTCTAAATCTGTTTACACATTAGTGCATCTAGTCCTTTGACTTTAGTTATTGCACATAGAAATTAACTCATAAAAAAGACCTGCGTACAAGACATGCAGACTTCATGACAGGCAAATAATGCCTACAGAATCAGCAAACCCCAGAATATACACAGCCTGGAATGGTCAAGGAGGAGTTCAGGTAACAAATATAACCTACTAATATTTCAATTAAAGGTAACCAAAATAGGTGTTCAAATATAGAATTAATTTTAAATATATTAAATGCTAGTTTTCTTTTTTATGTTTCAGGCAAGGTGCTGTTTAAAAAACCTTCAATATAATAGCTTCATTTAGAGATGGTAAATCAAGTTATACATGGAAATTTCGATTTACATCAAATGTGACAACACAACGTACAAAAAAGTTCTTAAAAATTACTTAAAAAAACCCAACAAATCATGTTACAAAAGGAGAGCCAAAACTCACCTTTTTTGTAAACTAAAATGTTTTCTGACATCCATGAGCAGTTGGCAACACTGAGTATCAGAAAAATATTACATGTATTAAGGAGGGGATATGTAGTGTCCAAATCTTGCATTTACTGCATACATTTAGCCTTTAATTATTACACCTGACAGAAATAAAAGGCAGTTCCCCCTTAGTTTTGGCCATTAATTAGCAGAGTCTTTACTCATGATCAGTTCAAACAACTGCAATGCTTGAATTCCTACACCACAAAGTCCATAAAAACCAATGCATGGGGGTCCAAATCTGTCAGCCACAGCCGTTCCCACAGACACCAAGGCATCTGATGTCTGGGGCTGCAGCAGCAGGGTCTGGGGCTGTGCTTTGGGTGTAAACAGTGCAACGGAAAAGACTCCCAGCAACAAACCCCTCCGAGAGAACTCTGTGTTTCGTCCTAGCAGGAGGCTCTAAGCACAGTAAGGTAACTACTCCTGGAAGTGTGCAGTGTTGGCATTTTGTGTGTGTGCTCATGTCTTTAGAAACATTCAGAATTCATCAGGAACCAAGGTGATTGTACCTCACTATAAGGCGGCTTGTTCTGGTTTGGTCTCATGGCTTTACCAACGCAAATCTGACAGTCCCACCTTCACTGATAGTTGAGTGTGTTTTATGGCTACTTGCTTCCCAAAAAAAGCACAAGTTCTGTATGAAAAAAGTAATATGTATATACCACGCTGAATGACAATGTTACCTATACATCCAATTTACATTCTTTTATCCTGAAAGCATTTCATAACTCAATTGCTTGACACAAGCTATTGACTGCAGAAGTGAAAGAACATAAAACAGTTCATTCTACACCTCCAACTGCCTGAGAAAGAAAAATATTCTTCCAGTTTTATAAATTCATTCCTTATTTAGGATTTTTTTCCATTTGGCACGCAGTTCCTTTGCTGCCAAACAACTTTTCAATGCTTTAATGCACATTAACAGAGCACGAAAACATAAGCTGAACAAAAGGTGTGTCAACAAGCTCCTTGATCTATTATTATATTTCAGTTCCTCCTCCCTCCCCCAAGAGGTCATCTCAGCCTCCCAGTTAAAATCCTGATGGCAGCCAGTACAAAAATAAATCAACGGCTTAATGGAATGGAACTTCATGGAGCTGAAGTACACGGGGACAATAACCAGGCAAGTGAGCACAAATGTGTGGGCATAGTCCTTGGGAGGGGGCAAAGTGGCACAAGTTAAGGATGAGAACTACAGCACAGTTTATAAAACCATGAGAGTAACTTTTATAATACTGTAAACTGCAAGAGTCTTCACATGTCATGGTTGATCAGAGGCCTCCGTGCTCAGCTCTTGAGGGCACGTGGAGGAGCGGGGATCCATGGCCGAGTGCATTAAAGGAATATAAACATCATCCATGTTTGGCATGACAAAGATTTTCTGTGAAAAAGATGCAATTAGATCAAGTTACATTTCATAGGTCACTTGAAACCTTAGTCTTCCAATCTGCTTAGTTAAAAAATGCAACCAATTTCCAGATAAAAGGTTCTCAAGTTCAGTGTGGTTCCAGCCAGTGCAGTGCCCATTAACTCGGACCATTTTGTTGTTGCAGTTGTAAATGAAGCTCAGAAACATTAATATCTCTGCACGTGCCACTAAATTAAAATGGCATTACAGGAAACATCACCAGCTTTTTCTAACTCTGCTGCTTTCTCAGCTCTTACCCATATACTTTCAAAATGCACTTTTAGTGAAATAAGTGATTTTGATTCCTGGTTGATTGTACAAGTTGGGGTCCAAAATCAATCTGGTCAGATTTCCCATCCTACACGTATTTGGAGTTTTTTTCCTATTTTGCACTACAGTCAATGTAGTACTTATTTTAAAGTTATTTTAAAGGAAGTAGTAACAGGACACCTTAGTGCCTCATCGGTTCTTAATTTACAGTTTGATGCTCTCATCATCTAAGAACACCTAGGATCATGTTTTTATTTGAGTACTACAAATTCTACCATGGTACAGATCTCAAACAAATGGCATTTTCATCTCTAAAATTATTCTGACCAGTGCTAAAATAGATTTCCACCCAAGCCCAAACACAGTCTGGAGACCATCCCAGAAGGCAGTACGAGCTGAGTTCTTACCTTCCATCCCACTGAACAGGAGCAGCTTTAATTAAATAGACCAAAACTACCATCAACAGAATGAAACTGTAAAGGAAACCGACCTGGAACTCCTGCTCCAGTTTCCTTGCTATCCAGTCTGTCACATGAACCAGAGTCACTTCCCTCTCGCCAAGTTTTGGCCGTGCCTTTAACTCCAGGTAGGGGGGCCTTCGGAAGCCGTACCTGGGGAAAGAACACAGGGCAGGTTTTACCACAGACACTCCAACAAAGCAAACACTTCAATGTGTAACTCCATTTCCTCTTAATAGCAGTTCCTACCTCATTTACATCTAGTCTGTGTTGCCCCTCTTCCACAACCCACTTTAGCCAGACTTTAGCTTTTCTCTTACCAGGAATCCCTTCAATAGCACATCCCAAAACTAAGTTCCTCTTACCATATTCTGTCAGTGGGTGGAGGTGGAATGTTAATCACTAGTGTTCCTCTGCACTCCTGGACTTCAACTGTTAGCAGCAATGGAGTATTGGAGACCTCTTCAATCTTCTTCTTAATAAACTCGGTCTCTGTTGCTTTCTGAAAGTATTTTGACTTGGTAATTTTATCCACAATTCTCATAATCTTACTTGTCCGAGATCCTCCGACATACCTTTAGATGGAGAACAGAAAAAGGACAGGAAGGTAATTTTCTAAAACTACAAAGACAGCCATGATTTTTTTTTTAAATCACGAAACTTTAATCTAAAAATTCTGAACAGATACATGGCCAAGCAGTACCTGGCAGAGCTGCACCCAGCAGCTGTATTCTGTCAGCTACAAGTGTCTAAACACTCCTTCCCACATGGCATAGGAAACACAACATCTTTTAAAACTGCAAATACACTTCCATCACTTACGCCAGCAAGCTGGCAAGGGAATGACACCTTGTCTACTACCATTCCATCAAAACTGTCGAGACACTGATGCACCAAGACATGCACAAATCAGCTTAGAAGGCCCAACCATCATGTCTAATTATTTATCAGACTGTGCTGAATGAAAAGGTTTTCATTTTAGGGTACTGTAGCATTTATGAGTATAAAGGTGTTGGAAAAGAAGAGGAAAGCAATTTTGGCAGTGGGTGCAATGTTACTCCAAAAATGGTTAACTACGCCTGCAAGAAGAGGGCTTTTCCTGGCAATGGTGTTGGGCATTCCTGGCTTTTAAAGCAGATGCTTTAAGGGCTGAATCTGCCTTTTCTCACCCCTATCTCATATTGGAAATATACACTCCAAGAATAGCATATTTGGTATTTTCCACACACTGTATCATACCTAATTATGGCTTTGGATGTTATGTAGCAGAGATAACCTTCCTAAGGAAATTACATTTTCCTGTTGGAGGGGGAACCAAAAACCCCAACGTTCCTACAAAGACTTTGTACAGAGTTTTATCCTTAGCACAACACAAGGCAAGAAAACTCCTCAGCTAATAAAAAAATGAACTAATTTCAACTTTCGGATTTTATGCTAGCTGTAATTTTACCCAGAGAAAGCAGTTACTCTCTCATCATCTCATCAGATTCTATAGTGGTAGTAATGCACCTTCTTTCTTTTCTTTCAGTATTTTACATTAAAATTCTTCATTCTCTTTCTTTGTCCTCTTGATAAGGAGCTCTCTGTAAGATCTATGAATTTTTAGAAGATATGGAATGCATCAAATGCAGTAATTCCAACAACTGTTCACATAGCTTTCCAAAGTGTACAGGAATAAAACTCTGAGGAAGCTCCCTGGAACATTTTGAGTAAGTCATGAGTCTTCTGATATATTCACTGTAAAAATCAGGGATGTGTTCAGACATAGGAAACATTGTGATTGTCTGAGACACTTCTGGCTGACTACAGCTTTCTCATGGCAGGGCATAATTGCAATCAGATGCAGAAAGTAAAAAAATCAGAGCAGCAGCCAAAACAAGGAATGACGTGGCAACACTGATGTTAGGAAATATCCCTTGAAACTCATGCACAGCATCAGAGGGCAGTATTGCCCAGACACTCAGAGCTCTCAGAAATAATAAAAAAAAACCCAAGAAAAACAGGCCAGCAACACAAAACTGAGAAGAAAGCGAGGCTTGAGGAACAGTTGTTTTCTTTAAGAAAAGAACACAGTGGAAATGAGGGATCAGTGGGATCAGCCTGGGTATAATAGTGCAGACAGTGTTTCAGTTCACACACAAAATCCTGTTCTTGGCTCTGCTACCAGCCAGGACACACTTGGGTGCTCTGGCCCCATGACGTGGCTCTCCCAGTAATATAATGATGAAGAGACTGGGAGTGCCTGGTGGAGCTGAGGACAGGTCCCTGTGCAGGGCCCAGTGCAACACAACCCAGCACCCAGCCCAGCAGCTCCCAGTGCTCGTGGCAGGGGTTGTGCTGCTCCCCCTGCTCTGGAGCTGTGTTTGCTCAGTGCCTGGATACGCTCCCCCCGTGGGACACAGAGCACTCAGCCCTGAGCAGGGTGCAAGGGCAGGGAAGGATCGAGCAGCTCACCCTTCTGCTCCTGCAGTCACCTGCTTCTCTCCCACCAGCTCAGGAGCATCATCTTCCTCTGAGGAGCCGGCGCTGGAGGATTCCTCATCGCTGTCAGCGAGACAATACGCCCTTGGCCTGAAACTGAAGCAATGCAATTCCCAGGTCAAATGTAATAGCCTTAAATAGCTTCTCATCCTGCACAGCTTTGGCTGACATTACACGACTCTGAACTGTCCCCTCCTCTTTTTTATTTAAGCACTTATTTAAAAGAACAAAACCAATCTGAAGCCAGTCTGGCAGAACTACATTTGAAACAGAAAATCTGTTTTCCCTGGTGGAACATAATCCTGCATGAAATAGGTTGGCAGGGGGGTGGCTGTTTTACATATTCAAACCAAATGCGGAGATTATTTGAAATACATTTGAAAGCATCTCTGTTGCTGCTCGTGGCTTTCCAGGAGATGAGCAGAACGTAGGCTGGACGGGTAAAACAACCTTTGAATGTCATGGGAGAAATGTAAAGCAATAAAAATCAAATGAGTGCTGCTCTTGGGGTCCAAAATCCTATGTGGTAGGAACTAATTCCTAGACTTAAACCTGTGGAAGAATTTAGGCACACAATGTCAGGAAAAATTTCAAATATTTTAAACGGATTAAAATGAGGGAAGGATACAGTAAATACACTTCAGTACCAACAGATCTCCACTGAATGCAAGAGCCTGAAACAGTTACACAACACACAATTCAAAAACATATGGGCTTAGCCCTGGGGACTATACCCAGCACTGTAATACTCTCCAGCATGTTCAGAATACAGCTCATAGCTGTGTCTTCTTTCTTTTGGTGTGTGTGTTCTCAGAAATGTATCTGAAGCATTTAATAACCTCACACAGGGCATGGACTGAGGCAACTGCCTGTTACTCTGTATACAGAACAAACTGGTAGCTGCTGCCCGAAGTCCTAATGTGAAAGGACAGCTCAAGTGCAGCTCACGGTGCACAAGGCTCCTGCCCGAGTGGAGCAGTAATTCCAGGACCTCTCTACACTGAAGAATTTCCTGCCCAGGGTATGGAATCAGAACTGCAAACCTCTTCTTACCCAGAGCTGCATTTTGTGCCTCCAGAGGAGGGAAAGAACACACCAAACTGAGCCACCTCCCTGAGGACGTGGTGGATGGTTCCTGTCGCTGGCCCAAATAGCAGCTCTGGGGCTGGTTCTCCAGGAGAAATCCACATTTTTAGGTCAGATTCAAACTACACATTTTCTGCCGGGGTGTGACCTCACTTCACTTTCCCGTGCAGGTTGTACCACCTGGCTCAAAGCATGCCCAGAGCATTCTCAGGGCTCTCCGAGGTGTCACCTCCTTAAACAAGGTGTTTTATTTCCCAGTTAAAGGTGCCTCACGAGCACCGACCGGCTCAGACCTCAGGATTTCCTCGCATTAAACAAAGCAACAATAAATAAGCTTGAGTGAGATTTCAGGGGATCTCTGCATACAATGGACCATTTATATGACACAAACGTTGGCAGAATAAAACCCACTTTGGAGCTACAGTATTGTTCCTGTGCAGATTGCACAGTATTTTATGAATTGCCATTTGTCCGCTTGTTTTTAAGTGGGACAACACAGCCAGAAGGACTGGTGGGATAAGAAGCTGTGGTGACTTTGGGTTAACCTGCATCTGCCTAATCTCCTGTATGGTAGAGCTTGTGCTGTATTAATTTTGTAAAATTTGCAATTAAATAGTTTCCCACCCTTTTTGAGAGCTGCATGCTGAGAGGGCGTGCAAGACAGTTTTATCAAGCTCATCTCACCACATTTCACAGCAAGTGCAACGCTGGCCCATCTGCATCCCTTGCAACTGACAACACCCCGGGACAGTTAAACCCCAGAGCTGCTTCTCCCCTCCCTCCTTCCCTCTGAGGGCCTTTCTTACACCACTTTGTGGTTCCTGCCTCTCCAGTTCTGGGAGAAAAGAGCGTCAGCAACCGACCTTCCTTCCTCCCTGACCACACAGTCGTGGATGCAAACACATGCAGAAGGGTTTGTCAAAGCAATTGGAAACTGAGGGAATTCAAAAAGCCAGCAAAATCAAAATTAACTAACATCATTGAAAAGGATGAGAATCCAACTGTTCTATACTTCTCGGTCTTTACTTATTTATAATATCCATTGTATTGAAGGGGGAAAAAACCTTTCATTTAAACTAGAACACATTAGGCTGCTCTTTATGTAAAGCTGGCCCTGAGGTTTGAGCATCCCAGCCCTGTGCAGGGAGCAGTTCATGCTGATACCTCCAAGCAATCGGTTGCTTGGCTACAGGCACTTCCATCTGCCTTGCTGGGGGCCTATTGCTCAGCCAGCAGCAAACTGGGTTTTAAATATGAAATCAATGCATTCACTAATTATTTCTGAGGCCATTTCTGCACCGAACAGATATGGAAATACACAAAGAAAATCCTAAAGGGGTGGGGGAAGAAAAGAGAGAATTTGATTTGCACAGACATTTCCTTCTCTATCCCCCATTTTTTGGGTGGGCAGGATTAAAGGGATTTTGAAAAATTCTCACCTACCAGTTATATAGATGTAAATTCAGAAATATTTATTTCAAGCAGTGACAATGAGAAACTAGGTCGATTTTAAATCCTCTGAATTTCTACCAGTGTATGACATCATTCAGCCATTAGGTTTTTTTCCCATTTATTTTCTTGTCAGGACTGAATTGACATATAGTGCTGCTGTGTAAGTATTACTTCAAGATATCTCGGAATAAATGGTCAGAGCTATGACATAAGTATACAAAGCATCCAGTATCTTCATTGTGAGAGACCATAACATTTTATTCATAGCTAAACAAATGGCCAGATTTAGAGACTGTTTTCTTGATTTGTGCACACTAAATCAGAGACCACTTACTGTTCAGGGACTGCAGATATTTTAAGTACAAAGAGATGCAGCACAAAAAGAATGGACACACCACAGCTGATGGGAGAGACATCTGACAGGTGTCACTCACCAGGTTAATACAGATGGACAGACTGATGACGCTCAAAAATTCTAACAACATCACAAAAATGAGAGGGCAAGCACAAAGACAAGTGAGGTAAGTTACTGTGTGGTGCTTTCTAATTAGTTCTTCTATCTAAGGCATTTCACTTAAGACACAGCAGGGAAATAGAAGTGGGCTATGAGGAAAAAGAGACTAAAGCAGGGGTGTGATTACTCCCAGGGTGCAATAAAGCTGCTGAAAAAGTGTTTACAGAACAATTCCAGCCCATCCACCTTGCACATTGTTTACTGCTCCCTGGCTCAGAGCAGTAGCTGTACCTGCTGTAGGAGCCTGGTACACGTGTCTGCTCCATTTCTGCATCTGTGGATCTCCAGTATTCATGCCTTACTGTCTAAGACCCCAAATCAAGCATAAAGAAAACTAAATGTTAGTCACCGAACACTTTAAAATCTTACTAAAATACATATATAAAAATAATAGTACCACAAAAGCCTTTTATTGAGGTGATTATCGGTGGTGCAATCAAGTTGCACAGAAAGGCCACATTCTGTGCTCACGTGTGTGAAAACCCTCAGCCCCTCTCAGAGCCAGAGCTGCTCAAACACAGGGAAAATCCCCCTTTTCCACAATGGATTCCATCATTACAATCCCTTACCCTTCTCTGCCGATCTCGCCGACTTTAAGGGCTTCACCAAGAGGCTCTTTACCCAGTTTGGTCAAGTTCATCTTGGTCTCCAGGGTCATTAGAAAAGATCCATTGTAGGACATTTCCAGATCAACCCACAGTCCTAAAATAAACCACAACAAAGAGATGTCACTTTAACAACAATCACAAAGCAAGCTTTCTTTTCATATTAAGCTCATGGAGCAAAGTCAGATACAAATCAAAGCCAACCCTGAAAGACAGCAGTGAGTACAGCTAACAATCTGAAAAAAAAAAAAAAAAAAAAAAAAGCAGTGTGATTTACACACACCTAAACTGCTTAAGAGATGTGGAAGTCAAGCTGGTGCTTTACTGACCCAAATCATTCTTTTCCATCACAGTGTTTCTAACAGTGTTCTAAAATCAAACACAAGCTTATATATATTTTTTTTTTCCTCTTTACAGTAAGGAAGTGGCAGTAAGACCATTAGAAACAAGAAAGAGCTAAACAGACTTTTTGGGTGATAAATGAGTCAGCACAATCCAATCATCACTATTGTTTTAACAGGAGATAATCAAGCAAGGATGCCATTGCTGAGAGGGAAAATTCCTTGTGGCCAGAAAACATTCATAGGCGTTTTCCAGAGGGAAAAAAAGGAGGGAGAGAGAGTGAAGAATTGGGCAGATGGTGCAATTTATTCAGAATTTTCTGGTTCCTTAGCCTTGACAGAATTACAGTAAATGCTACAGCATATGCTCTTACCCAAAACGGACTGTATTAACAAAAACAACATTTTTTTCCTAACATTGCCTGTTAACAAATTTAGTTACTTAGAAAAGCCATATAATAAAAAATATTTTCCTTGGAAAAAAAAGTAGGGATTAAACAAAGCACTTCACAATTAGTTACTCCACTTTAATGACTCACAAAAGGCTCAAATGAACTCATATGCTCTAAAAGCTAAAAAATACCTCAAATGACTATCTCAAACACTTAAAAAAAACCCCAAACTTAAAAGTGTTCATTCTAGATACTGCCCTGAGATTTTAGGGCTTTTTTTCCTCCATATTCTCCAATAAACCAAGTGGTTTATTCTTAGGTTACCTAAACACATTTATCCTTATGAAAAAAATAATTTCCAATTATCATCCCCTTAAGTCTTTTTAAGTGTAATTACAAAATAAGTTATTTCAGTAATTATTCACCACAAGCTCTTAAAAACTCAGAAACTAAGAGTTCACATGTCATGCAACAGCATGGAGGAAGTCACAAGGATTAGCAATCCTACCACACCTGTTTGCTTATCACAGTTTAACTGAACAAGAAACCGAAGGAGTTAATTGATCTCTTTGCTGTTTCAGCAATTAATTGAAGCCAAGTCTCCTAAATCCCATCTCATGACTTAGAACTACAGTCCTTGGTTACAAATGAAGTTATAGGAACAGAGAAATTAATTCAAAAAATGTTTAAATCCAGGCAAAGGTAAACACACTGACAAGAATCCTGAAATGAATGTTTGTTAAAAACAAATCATGAAACCACTTGAAGCATCACAAATGTAACAATTAAAAAACTGTTTTGTTCTGTAACTCAAAATGAAACTTCTACCAACAGTGAAGCCAGGAACACAGGAGGATTTCATAAGCACTTGGAGAACCTGCTGTCCCACGCAGGAAGCATATGACAAGAGGCAGCAATATGTTTTAGTTCCCTAAATACTGATTGCACTCCAGCTTATTCCATCTCTTCAGTTTTTATTTCTCTTAAAAGGACAGATTTTGTTCCTCGTGAGGACAAAACACTGTTCTCTTTTCAAACAGGCTTTGTTTGTGAAGCTCAGTGGAAAACACCCTTTCCAGAAGCTGAGAGCAAAGTACCCAATGTTTTAGGGATAAGGCTTTTCCCCAAAGACTTGCAAGTCTCAAGCAGATAAGGGCAAACAATAGCATTTGGATATACGGCTGATATTCTGTGTGTCCAAGAGGATTCCAGTAATTCCCCACAGTCCATTCTGGTCGGTTTTATGAGGGAAAGGTTAGTGCTCACTAAGCTCATGCTTTCCGTCAGTGCTCTGAGTGGCACAGCTAATTATCTATTCAAACTCTGCTCTGTCCATGTTCGTTATTGTTCCAAATATGCCACGCAGACTTGAAGTTTGGCTCAGCGTAATTTACAGCCTCTCCAAAAGGTTTTAACACTTGCACCACGTATTTAAAATTCATAAAATTCTTACCATCTCACTACTCATTTATTTGGTTTGGCCCCATTTAGAAATTTTCTTGCTAACTTGACCTAAGAGCTGAAAGAATAGTTTAAAACAAAAATAGGTTGCTTGCCTTGCAATCCACAGCTGCACCACAACAGGTCCCCCAGGGAAGTACTTCCCTTGAGGCCCATTAGAAACTTCTCCACCTTGAGTGGAGAAACGCGGACACAATTTAAAATTAAAAACTGCTCTGATTATGTCTTAGAAAAAGGACGGCATCTAGCTCTCTTCAGCAAGTAGAATAAATACTTTTGAAGTTAAAAAGCATTATCCCAAGTTTTGCTTTCTTGTGAGACTACTTAAGTGACGTGAGTATCCTCCAATATACTCCTGTGACCATAAGGAAGCAAGAAGGAACAGAAAACAAACTGTTCTGATTCATAAAGCAGCAGTATGAAAGTCATTCTGCTTCAAAAAAAACCACCCAACATATTTAACAGGAAGGATGTAAAATGATGCTGTATTTTGAAGTTTATTTTCAAAGCAACACTGTATTCTTGTTTTCCAAGTTACTACAATTATATTTTCCGAATCCCTGTTTTCAGAACAGGGGAACTTCTCTTGGGGAGCCAAACCTGTTTTGTGCTGTGGTCCAGAATCAGATGAGCATTGCTCTCTGCAGTCCATGACAGAGGACCAGGTATGTGTCTGCATCTCTGCTGCATGCAAATTTTAGTTTAGTTCAGTAATGACTGCCTATGGAAAAATATGGTCATATCTTTTTCCCAAGCCTGACGGAGAGACCCTTCAGTACCTCCTCAGAACAAGCCCTTATTAAATGTACCTTCCTCTGATCAAAACATTCACAGCAAAAACAGACCAAAATTCTGTTCTCCACAAGTACAAAGGCAGGATCTTGGCAGAACCAGAAAAGGAAGCTTGTATTTTACCTCTGTGATCAATAGAAGGTTTGAAGGCTTGGAGGATCTTGGGCACTGCTATCCCCATGTCCAGTTCAGTCAGAGTCAGCTCATTCATGAAGTAGGGCAGCTGAAAGGACAGAATAGAAAAAGTCAAATATGTCTTATGGAACTAAATATCCATTTCCTGAGAGAAGAAAGGTCATTGCACTTAAGGAACAGACTGAGCTGAAGTGCCACCAGTGAAAGAACACACATACAATTACACAAATTTCTTCCAATTCGAGAATGTCATGTTTATCAGACTCAAAATATTTTAGGGAGAGATTCAGCATCTGAACTCGCAATGTTTTCAAAACTATGCTGAAGTTCAGACGCTGACCTTAAACCTCCAACATGCTTTTTAGTCCGATCATGTAAAAAGCTCAAGAATGAAGTGTAAATCCTATTTCACTGTGAATAAAAATCAAAGACTTCCTGAAGTTTTAAATTCAGACACATATTTTATTGGTGCAGTTCAATCAAAGTCTTGGCTACTTTTACTTTTGACAAACTCTTTCACAGACATTGCTTTAACCCTTTAAAACATATCCATTTCCAATCTTTCCACTGAAAACATTCCCAGTGAGGTGCTTGGATACCCTGCTGTCACAAGTGTGGGAACAGGGCAGAATTAGGTCCACTGCTCAGTTCCCAAAGCACAAGCAACACTATCTCACAGCAAGAAAACCTCTTCCCTTGCCCTCAGGAACAGGCAAACTCCTTCCCAAACACCAGGAGAGCCTGCGATGAAGTGCTGCTGCTCAGCAGGGTTACAGAATGCCAGGGGAGGGCACAGGAGTCACTCCAAAGCTCCAAAAGTCCTTCACCCCTTGAGCTCACACTGGAATTGTGGTTCCTGATCTCCTCCACCTTAAAACCAATCTACTACTTCCCCAAGCAGGTTTCATCATTTATAAGCAGTTCTATTTATCCCTAACGGAAACACCATAATACTTCTAATTTTTACATAAAAACTTGACAGACACAAATAGTTAATATCCAGCTGTAGCTCATTTCAAACCAAAGCAGCAAAGTTAACATGTTGATATCTATGAGAAACCAAACTGGAATTCTGTATCCTATTTATTTACTTGTCTTTTACAAGTGTGAAGTAAGTCTTTCTTGTACTGTTTTAAAACTCAAAGACTATGTGTTTCATTTCCTTCACAAGGAGTGTGTGGTGCAAGTCTCTAGATTAGGTACCTTTATTTTGCTTAGTTTCATTTGGATCTTCTTTGACACTAGATCAGACCAATACTTTTCTCCTAAAAAATCCCAAAATATTCTTCCAAGCAAGGCATTCACCCAGGCCTCCTGTTCCTCTTCTTCTTCAGCTTCCACATGGGCATCTGGCAACTGGAAACACAGAGCAGGTTATTCAGCTCTATAAATTCTGTAAACTGAGGACAGAAAAGGCCTGTTTTACACTGGAAGTTCAGTGTTAGGGGCCGGGTCAGCTCAGAACACCAAATGCTCAGCACAGAGAACAGCTTTACAAACACATCAGCTGGGCTGCCACGAGCCTGTCATCATCCTGACACGGAACAGAGGGAATGAGACCACACAGATATAGATTGACCTCTGGCAATGAAATGAGAAAGCTGTATGTAATTTAACCCCTGGCAGAAAAAGCAGATAAACCCAGAATGACCAGACTTATAAATGTGTCTGCAGTACAGATACTCTCTTTTCCCAGTCAGATCTCTACTCTTGCTTTGATTTATCTAAAAACTGGAAGATCCCCATCTTACATCCTTAAATCCAGATCAGAACCATCACAAACAGATGATAAACAAACACAGTACAGGGAAACACACTCTTCCTTTCAATGTTTGTATACAAGATTCAGGGAACTATTGTTCCCTCTACTGCAATAAAGGTTTTATTTACAATCCAAGAGGATTATGTCTTGGTTTACTTGAGAACCATCTGGAAACGTTACACATTCACATGCTGCATCGCTGACTACACACACAAAAAGCAAAGGCAGCTGAAATAACTCTGGGTGTGAACACACACAGCACCACTTATTTCATTAAAACCAGGTATCCATGAAGGAAACACAACACACCAAATACTCTCCAGTGCCTGCAAGGACAGGAGAATTCATTACTGCAGGCAGAGCTCCCGAAGGCAGCAGGAAGGTAGTGCTTTCTAAGACAGCAGGTAGATGGCACAGCTCTGAGCATCCTTTCTTGGCAGGGCTGCGGCTCACGCTGCCCGCACTGCTGGGCGAGGAGGCTCTGCTGTGACGCAGGTTTCCTGCCAGCCCTGCTCCTCTATTTATAGCAGGATTTCTGACACGTGCCACAGCCAGCACTGGATTCCTCCCTGCTCCAGGGGCTCGAATATCTGCTTTCCTGGGGCAACACAAGCTGGGCTTATTTGTATCCTACACCATGGCCTCTCACCCCTCTCTGGATATTGTACAAAAGTCTGGAAACAAAGACACACAGCAGGAATTACACCTTTTAAATGAATGGTGATTGTACTTAGCATTGAGGACCCATTTATTAGGAGCGTTGTACTGAATATTAAGGTTCTGTTTACTGAGAGTGATTCAGCTGCAGGCCAGGAGGCCACGGGATTAGCAGGAGCTGCAGACACTAGGACTGGTGTGTGCTTTGGAGGACAAGCATTACCTTCTTCACAGCTGTAGGGCTGCTGTCTGCACTGAGCACTGGACTACTTGAAGGGCTCTTCTTTTCTTGTGGAACACACTTTGCCATATAAATGTTGTAGTCCAGGAGCATTTTCTGCCTCACGTTGCCAGACAGGTCCTTGTGCTTGGGCTGGGAGGTGATTTCCTCTGCGTTCCCCTTGCTGCTGCTCCGGCTGTGTGTGAGAGCCCCAGACTGATTGTCAGCTCTGCTGTGTGCTGGCAACATCCCTAAATCAAAAGGAATAATGCACATTTAACAGGGAATAAATCTGACAGCCATACAGCAGAGTGCATGATCAAACACTAAAGGAACAATATTATTTTGCAGATGTAATTTATTTTGCAAAAAAAAAAAAAAAAGACCATTCAGAGTCATGCTCTCTCATTGGGAAGGCTCAAAGTAAACTCCACTCCTGTGTGTTTGGGTGGTCCCGAGCCCAAATTAGCCAGTATTTGGTAGGATTCAGCACTCAGCAGGATGCGGCACTGGGGGAGTCTCAGCTGATCAATAGCATATTTAAATATGGACACACATATGTGCCACACATGGCAGAATTCCCAACAGCCCTGCTGGGAAATGCCTAAAATAAAAATCAGGTGACTAAAATGTACCTATGACTAAACTTTTTTTTTTCCTAATCTAATTATAGATTAGGCTGTTACAATTAAAAGTACTGTCAAATGCATGTCACTTGTAGAATTTTAATTAGCCATTAATTTTGCATTTGCATTTCAAGAAGTTAGGTGCCAGAAATGATGATGTTAACTGATTTTTAAAAAGCTTCTCAGGGAATAAAGACTGAAAAGCATGAGTCATCCAGGTTTAAAATTATATCAGAGGACGGCTTTAAATTAATATTTCAAACATTTGATCAATTCTATAGACTAGCATGTTTGCTGATTCAGATACATATTCAGATATGTATTATTACAGGACTTTTTGTTTAAACAGAAAAATGTGTTTTCTTGTGACACTAACCCATGAGAAAGCTCTTTATCATTTACAGGAGACTAGAGTGGAAGGAAGGATGGAGGAGGAAAAATGGGTAATAAGAGAACCGAGACTAATACTGCAAATGTTGATGAGAAAAAGGTAGTTTGAACAATTCATCCTTACAAATATTACAGGGTTTATTACAGTCACTGAAAAACAGTGCATTCATCTAAAATAGTCCAAAAACAGTACTAATAGTGGAAGGCACACAAGTACAGAGCCAAGAGAGGAGAAGGCAGGGTGGGAAGGCGGGAATGAGATAAGGAGCAGAGCAATGTCTCTGGTATTACTTGGCTGTAAAGATCACTGTGGCTCCACCAAAACCTAACTTGGGGTTGTTAATTTAACAGACACTCGTACCAGAACACAAACTGTGAGTACCTGACTTGCTCCCACACACACTCGATGGCCTCTTCCCTTCAGACTTCAGCCTGGAGGCGAGCAGGAACCTCCTGAACCACTCCTCCTTCTCCCTCCCAGTCCTCCCAAAGAGGTAAAGCACTTGGTCCTTTTGGCTGCTGCATTTTGCCCCATCCTGAGGTTTCTTGGATTCTTCACTGTTGGAGTCCACTTTCTCAGCAGATGACTTTTCCTCTGCGTTCTCTTTCTCAGTCTGGGCCTTTGCCATGAAGTCATCCTGTTTAGCAAGTTCAATGCAAATCGGGTACTTCTTATTCCAAATTCGCTTCCGTGCCAGACTCTTAGGAACCAGGGAAATCTGAAGGATAAGGGAAAGGGTTAAATTAACTTAGTTCCCAGTTGTATCCTCTATGTTTCTATACCCACACAGAAATGCCAGAGACACAGATCCCACCTTGGATCTGTCAGGTTTAACTAAATCAGAAGTCCAGCCCAAGGCTATCACCAGGTCTGGGTGAGCCACAGCCTTAGAATTAAAACACTTTTAGCAGCTTATACAATCATATGGGTCAGAAACTCTGTTTTCATTTAGAAGACCTTATGCTCATAGATACACAGAGTAAATAGAAAAACCAAGAACCTTGTGACCATGAGGTAGATAATGAGCATTTTAAACTCAACTTTTCAGGCCCATCTCATGAAATTGAGTGTTTGAAGTTAATGACAGCCACATCTAGTACTTAAGAGTGATACGCAGGTAATTATATTCTAAATTCAGTATCTTTATAGAGAATTAAGACAATCCAAGTGATGACAATTGTGATAAGAGTTAAAAATGCCTTATCTAGGTGCTGAACTTACCATGTGTGTGAACACCTTGAAGAATAGGCATTAGTTTTTTATTACAGTCAGGGCACTCAGCACTTCTGTAACCAAGGGGAGCAGGGTGGGGGGGAAGGACTGGAAATTTTTCTAAGATACCACTGGGAACAACTGTCAGTCAAGTGCTGATGGCTTTGCTTGTCTTCAGGATGGGAACACAGACCTGCAATAGGCAGGAATCCAAGTTTATCTTTTTCACTGCCTCCCTTTAATGGAAGGCAGAGCTGACAGCAAGCTCCCTTCCCATATGGATTCAGGGAAGTGGAGGGATGTTTTCCTCACTGTCACCACAGTGCCTGTGTCCCTCTCACTTCCACAGTCAGCTGAACTGGGCCTCCCTCCCACACTGTACTGCCCAGGCCCCCAACTGATGTAGCACATTAAAAAAAATCCATTCCGTTAATAATGAGGTATTGATGTATTACTTAATACAACGCCAATGGAACCAACTTCACGTGGCAACTGTTCACAGAATCGAGGGAGGCAAACAGCGTGTAGGAAAATTGTCCCAGCATTGTTGTTGATGTCCCAACAGCAAAAATCCCCATCTCCTTCCCTGGGCAGGGGGTACTACAGCAAGTCATGTCCCTCCAGCCACCTCTTGCTCTGCTCTTTCACATTCCCATACAATGCACATAAAAAGCAAAGGTTGTCTGAGCTGCCCTGGGATAGAGAGAATCACCAGAGATGGTGAATTCTGGTGCAACCCTCAGAACAATCCCACAGTAATCTCCTATGTGGGGAAGGAGTCTCTGAGCTCCCACGAGTTAACTTCTGCTCTGAACTGACAGAGGAAAATCATGTTTTCCCCTTATTGTATAAACATGGGCTTTTTTCTAAATCCTGCTCAATCTTCCTCCCCAGCACAACCTTTTGCAAGTTAGTCACGGCAACAGTTTTGTTTTCATAATGACAGAACATGAAAACAGAGGAGTGAAAAGAATTTGAAGTTAAAAAGAAGTTGCAAAGTATTCTTTGTTAAAATCAGGGGCACTCACCTTGCTCTCTGTCAGTTCATAAATCTTCTGGCTGACATATGTGACATCAGGCTTTGGCTCGTTGTACAGAGCTCTTCTAGAGATGTTTTTGTTGGGTTTGGAGAGCCGTAAGGTGCTGCCTTCGAGTCGCACGTACACAGAGTGAGTCAACGTAGCATGGTATGTTTCTGGATCGTAATTATAAATTTCATTCATCCATCCCTACAGAAGAAAACACTTGTTACAGGCTTTTAAGCTGTTGGAAAACCAAGTACGTAAAAGTTTTAGATTATTATCCAAGCTTTTGCTGGAGTTATTTCACTTCCTGCACGAACAGTAAATGCCCTAAATGAGATAGCACTGGACTGACAGAACATGAGATGAGGAAGGTGTCTCAAGCACACAAGTACCCTGGGTGTGTAGCTCAGGGTGCTCTCATCTCATCCCCAGGAACCAGGGTGGGATGTGCAGGATGCTGGGAAGAGCCACAAGGCCCAGCTGCTCCCAGCAAGCACAGACATTTCATCAGCAGCAGGCAAGGCAGAGCAAACAGTCTGTCTGCTTACAGACAGCACTGACATTTTAATCACCCACAATTAAGGACTCAGTGCAAGACCACAATGGAGTTTGCTTTCATGCACCAGCACCGTTTGAGATCATTTAACACGTTGTGTAACTGCCCAGTTACAACACAGGAGTCATACATGTGGATTAAATTCAATTAATTTTTGTGCAGCCAAAGAAACAGCAAACAAACGAGCCGGCCCTGCTGTAACAAGCCTGTAAGCGCTGACTCTGACCGTGATGTTACTCCTGTCTCCAACATCTGATTACAGAAAATGCAAGATGATAAATGGGGCAGAAGACAAGCCACAATACTCATTCAAGGGAGAGGTTTCCCTTCTCTTAACCTGCCATACAACATACTTCGATAATTGCTTCTACCTGCACATCAGAACCTTAAATGTTCATCAAGGTCAACACAAAGTGCAGGAGAGCAGAAAGTGAATGGCACCTCTGCCAACACCTGGGTGGGTACAGTGCAGGAGAGGGGAGAGCTGAAGGAGCACCCCAGTATTCCTCAAAACAGTAAGTTGTAAGAACCTTATGCAAAACAACCCAGAAACTACTGCCACATTTCAACTTATTAAAGCTTCTGCCCACATACAGAAATGTAAAATTTATTTTAATGCTCATTTTCTTCAGTGCCATGTAATTCCTCACAGCACACACTTTCTTGGTGCCACAGTAACAGTGATATCTGTTTTACTTACTCCAACATCTAGCCTCATTTTCACTACAAACCCTGAAAAACCCAGATAAATTAGCATTTCTTTTATGTTCAGGAAAGATTAAGTCATTCATCTTTGCTCAGCTCCAAAGCAGATTACTTCTTTTATTAACAGAAATAAGGACATACTCTTTGAAGAAGTTTTATGTTTAGTTTTTTTGCTTACACTGGGTTCTATACAACCACCATATAGGAAACAGAATGCAGAAGGAAGATTTTTCTATAAGCCATCAAGCTCTGCACAGCAGGGGTGAAGTATTTTTGAGCACATCCCGTCTCCTTCCTAGAAATTACTGAGCCAAGACATCTTTGAGCAGACAGCAATTAATTTTCAGCCAGGAGCTCCAGCTGGACTCACTGGAGCACAAGAGCATCACGTGAGTTGCCCGAAGCCACCAGGAGCCACTCGCTCCATGTGGAACTGGAATATCCATCTGGCCCACAGATCTTTGGAGCAACTCCCACCTGCCCCCAGATCAGAACTCCCAGCTATTTCCAGCTCAGACACTGAAGTCTGGAGCCTGCAGATGGGCAAACGTACGGATGGGAATTTGCTGCCTCGGAAGTTTATTGCCTCCTTCTGCAGGACAGCTCAGCCAAACACCGCCCCAGCTGGCACAGGGAGAAGGGCTCCTTGCAAAGGGGATCCCTGCAGGAAGCTTAGCCACAGGCCCTTCTCCTAACTCTAATAAGCTGTGATGTTATACAGCAGGCAGGCTGGTACATGTGGTACCCAAGAAGGAAGGTCAGAGCATACCTGATGTTTATTTACTGTCCTGCTGCATGTGGGACTAGCTGGAGTTTCCCAACACATCATTCCCTTGACTGCCGTGTACCACAGTAAGGAGGAAAAATCCCTCCTGCTTTTCTGATCCCTGCCATGTGCCCAGGCTTTCCACTTCAAACAAGTGGATTAGCTGTACAATGTGCCAAACTCACAACTCTCACACTCGCGGTGCAGCCTCCCCTGCTTACAACCACCCCGGAGAAGTGCAAATGCTCCTCACAGCACAACCACCACGTTACCAGCAAGTGAAGAACCTCACCAAGCCTTTTAATGATGATTTCTGGCTGTCAAGGTGGTCAAAATCCAGAGCTGACAGAAGATAAATATATTTACTACCTAAACCAG
Organism: Grallaria varia; assembly: GCA_013396735.1. Taxonomy (NCBI): domain Eukaryota; kingdom Metazoa; phylum Chordata; class Aves; order Passeriformes; family Formicariidae; genus Grallaria; species Grallaria varia. Next base: position 1,172,521 of record VWZG01004744.1, read on the forward strand.
GAACCTACACTGATTTCTGTGCAAGGAGGAGACTGGCTGCTCCACAGCCCAAAACCCAACAGCTACAGAAGCTTAGACTCAAATATTTGAGGGTTTGTTTTCAGACAGCAGAATCAAGGAGAAACTGCATTACTACAAACCCTCCTTGTACATAAAGTTTTAGTTTCTGAATTTCTAAGGAAACTTCTTCTTTTGCACTTGGCTTTCCAGTTATTTTGTTACAGAGAAACACTGCATGGCTGAGAGTGAAATGGCAATGCTTCACCAAATGAAGATTCTTCACTCTATTCCTGAATCTGAAACTGTGTGGCAGCTGCAGGAATTTTATCTGACAATGTTAAAGGGGGTAATGGCACCAACCTGCCCTCTCACTTCAGTGACCTTCAGTTCCCTAAACTGTTTCTCTTAGCTTAAAAACCATGGAGAAGGCTACCCAAGAAACCCCAAAAGTCACTCCAAAGTTCCTTCATTTCAAGAACAACTTTAGCAGAAACACCTCCGCCCCTGTTCTTGCAAAACCGAATTGGAACAAAAGACTCACAGCCCACGGAAAGCTTGCAGTGCACCCAAACAGAGAAGTTATGCTACCATAACGCACTAACAACAGATAAAATTTCCCCAAATTACTGAAATAACAATGGATTTCCTTGTGTAGGAGAGGAGCGACTGTATGATGGGTCTTTTTTGTGCTAGCAAAGTTGTTAAAGTAAGCAATTCAGTAATTCAGGGAGGACAATGAGTACAGTCATGTGCTGCTCTGCAGCTGCTGGGCATTTGCACCCACCCTGTGACCACCACTTGCCGCTGGGGGAACTGCAGAAGGTCCTTGGGAAGGACCCAGAGGGCTGGGGGCACAGACCAGCTCGAAATTAAAATTAAAACGGTGTTTTCAAATACATAAAGAAAAGAATCAGCAAAAGCCACTTCCCCAACACAATCCCAAATGTGAATTAAAACTGTCCCCGAAGTTTCTTAGTAATTTTTGAAGATTAATATCCATTATTGTTGAATTAAATAATCATCAGTCAGATCACACTAATTGTATTAGTATCCCTCTCATTACCACCATTTTACAATACTGCAATAGCATTTTGCTTCATAAATGAGGAAAAATGTAATGCACTTTTTGAGCCTCATTGACAAGGAATATAAAGACACAAAGAAGGTCTGAGGTGGGAGAAGAAACCAAAATACATTTATCTGTCCGAGGCCACCATCAAACATGAAATCCCCTGGATAAACCTTTCCTATCGGCCAGCACAACACAAGGGAGTGCACACTTGGAAGGCCAAGAAGGAAGTTAGGAAAGACTAATGGATTGAAGGAGAAAAAAATGCGTGGGCAGAGACACAAAAAAAAACAAAAGGAAGGGAAGGGGAAGCCAGAGAACTGAATATTGGGGGAATAAGTAGAGAAGAAAACATGCAGTGAAGATGCAGGGGTTTGTGCTTTTTTCTGGCTGGGGGGATGTTCTCCCCCAAACTCAAAGACATTTGGATGAAGCAAGTACAGAAACACACACTGACCAGCACAACAGTTATTTATCTTTTCCCATTGCCAAGGAACAATTTTGGGGAGAGATAACAACATTCAAGTATTTCAGCCATGGCTGAGGGAAATTTTCCACTAGTTTTTGAACCTTGGGAAATGCAAACTTCTCAAACATTATTTACATGGAGGAGAATGCAAACATACGTGGACAAAAATAGCTTGACAGCAGTTTGGCAGAATCCCAACTCCTTGAGCCCCATAAAGAGACCTTACTCAGAGCATTTATCACAATTGCATGACAGCAGGCCAGGCCAGGATTCAAGACCAACAAGTTCTGAAGAAAACATCTTTAAGCAAGAGCATCAAGTTTCATTTCCCTGTATTCACCTGAGTTTTACTATAGATTAAGTCCCTCCCTCCTTTTCCAGAAGATCTAAACTCTCCAAGTACTCATTTTGACAGATGCAAATAGAAAATACTTGTATGAAGCGGGAATAATAACTTGCAATCTGCTAAATCATGTTACATTATATTCCACTACAATATAGGCACCAAACTGGTTTTTAAAATCCAGAAACATTTACATATTAAAGACAATTACCTGGTGTGTTAATGAGCACAAGAAATACTCATCAGGTCATAAAAAACATTAATCTGCGTTCATGCAGTTCTCCACACTGTTTATGTCTTGCCTACAACCATTTTCATAAAATGTATCTCCTGGATAAAAATATTAAAATATAGTTTAAAAGTCCCTGACTAACAGCAGCATCTCAGAGACAGCTGAACACCAGCCAGTAATGAAGATCAGGATCTTTACCAGCTCCCAGGTATTGAGGCAAATTTATACACAGGGGCCCAGCACCCAAACAACAGGGACAGAACTGAAGGTTTGTCAGGATTTGTTCCTGTGAGCAGCAGGTGAGTCAGCTGGGCAGGCAGGAAGGTCCAGTCTGCATTCACAACAGCAAATAAGGACCACAGCTCACACCATTCAAGGAAAAAAGGGAACACCAAGGGAACATAAGGGCTTGACATGCGATTGCTGTCTCTACTCAGCAAAAGTTGGATTTTATATTTAATTTCTCTAACTTTTCAGTTGCCCAAAGATACATGAGATTAGCTATCAATGAGACATAGATTCTACAGCATATACCAAATATTGTCTGAATTTAGATTCATGCAACCATTGTGCTATTACACAACTGGAGATGCATCTTCAGAAAGCTCAATTTCATATTTACACAAATAAGAGAAAGCATTCACAAATACTCTGATAAGCAAGTGGTACCAAGTGAGGTTGTACCACTGTCATTCTGAAGTGCTTCTGGAGCACATGAGAAACCAGCAGATGCTTTACTGTTCAGAATTCCACAATTAGGAAAATATTACTTGAATTCATCACAGATGGAGACTAGGAGAGGCAGGACAGGGACAACAAGCACAAAGCCCTGCAAGTACCGAGTGGGGGATCACAAGTGGACAAACAGCCAGACATAGGACGTGACAGCGACCTGATTATCTGAACAAGAAGAGATGGGGAAGGGCAAAGAGGAGGGAGGGTAAATTTTCTAAGAGCTTTATTTAAAACCAAGCTCTCAGGCACATGTTTTGCTGAACTGTAATTCCTCCTCCCATTCTAATTAGCTCATGTTTGAGGACAATCCATATGCTCTCTATGCTGCACTTGAACACAGTGCTTTTGACTCTGCTTAGACTGAACAGACAAGACAGACAAAATACTGTCAGGAATATCCCAGTATAAACACTGCCCATTGAATACCCCAGGAACAAAATGCATCTCCCAAAATGCAGCTTCGAGCACAGACGTTATTTTACACACTGAACTCTGACACTACTTGCTCTCAGTAATTCAGATGGATCATTTCAAATGCAGCAGCAAAACCATTTGCCCTTTTACTTTTGAAGAAATTCTGTTCTCTACTAATCCTTAAAGACAATGAAATCTTATATATCCTTGGATACTAAGTCATTTGTGCCCCTGCCAAAGCCACCGGACCCTAAAACAAAATCATATTTACAAATGGGGATAATTCAACTCATTTACACCTTCAGAATAAATTTCATTTACTCCTTCTACCCAAAACAGTGCACACAAACACCCACAAAATGCCATGGCCTCACCTTCAGTATTTCAGGTTCCTTGATGTCTAGAGCTCCTGTATGCCTTTGCTTTTTCATTCTTTTATGAAATTTGAGATATTCATGAGTATGTGGAGTAACAAGCCAAATCACACCGACAGCTACCAAAAATCCCAGGGCCATTCCAAGTAAGAGTCCACTTAAATAGCCAGGGAGAGGGATAATCAAATAAGCATAGACTAACAGTGTTAAGACATATAAAGTTTTCAATGGTGGTTTAGGCTGTTGCACATCCAGGTTATTTTCATCATCACTGCTGAGCATAGTAACAGTCTCCTCGGTCACCTCGGCATCCACCACAGCAGGTTTATCAGCTTTGCTTTCATCCTCCAGCAACTGAAAGTCTTCCGAATACAGTTCACAAAACTCCTCATCCTCCCTGCTCACTAGTGCAGACAATGAACATTTTTCAAGTACGAGGGAAGGTTTTGAACTCACGTCCTTTGTGCTTGAAGACTGAGAGACTTGGGTCTCCATCTCTCTTGCGTGTTCCTCGGCAGCCTTTGACTGGTCGCTCCTACTCCCAGAGTCACCCCCGTAGACGTCCCCTTCCGAATCACACTCTTCCTCCTTAATGCTGTAGTTGTTATTGCTTTCCAAATGGCCATTCAAACTGGAAAGGTTTGAGAGTTCTGAAGCACTTGAAGATAAGGCTTTGGGCCTGTGGCTACTACTTTCATCACCCATGATTTTACTGAGCAGCTGAAGAGGCTCGTACATTACCTCAGAGAGGCGTCTTTTAGTATCTTCAATTTTAGCCTCCATTTCAGGTACTTTAAAAAAGGAGCGAGTGTCAGAGGGAGATGTTAATGGAGAGGAAGGGGCAGTTTTAGAGTCACCACCTGTAGCTCGAGGTTGAGTGAACTGTTTGAACAGATGCAAGTTCAGCTTCGAGTCAGGTGACCTGTAAGACACTGCTTCAGACTCCTGTTTAGAAGTGTCTGTGGACAGAGATTTCACCAAGGTTTTCATCAGCTGTCTATGTCGCATCGGTGGGGTGGGTTCTTTTGGTTCCACATCTGTTGAAAGGGACTTGACCAGCCCCTTAAAAGGCTTTGAACTAGAAACTGTGGATGACCCAGCAGATCTGGAAGGAGATGAGGATGGGGAAGACGACAGGCTGGATTTCTGTTCCACAGATCCCACCTGATACGCCACAGATGCACCTGATAAGTCAACTGTGTGACATGAGTGTAACGATGGAGACAGGACTAGTGGCACTGTACTGAACACTTGGGATGCGGGAGGAGAATCCAAGAGCGTTACAGTCTCTGCAGTTGGCAGAACTGCAGGTGATGAGGACAGCAGTGATGCAGAGTTGGCCACGTTAAGCGAGGTAGCTGGACCAGAAAAGTCATGGCCAGTATGCTCAAAGCAGAGGTCTTCCTTGGCTTCAAGTGCTGTTACAATGCTTTGGTCATCTAGTTCCTCATCAAGAAATTCCTTAAACTCCTCTTCCTCCTCTTCTTCCTCCCTCCCAAATGCAGAGAAATGTATAGTGATGGTTTCTCGGGACACAGATCGTTGGACCTGCACTTTTGGTGTTGACTGCTTTGAGGACATTTCACCAATTTTCTCTGCATGGCTACTGTTCCGACTTGTCATTGCAGGTTCCAGAGATGTGTCAGAGTCTGTGGAGAGAATAAAGTACTATGTTAAAAGCATTTTTTCACCCTTCAAATACCTTGTTTTCAAGCACTGAGCCAAACACAAGAAATGGGTTATACACAACAGGTCAGTCAGCTGAAAATTAAAACACTTTGGCCACCCTTCATCTCACTGGATTTACAGCTGTCTAGTCAAATTATGGACCAACACTAAAGAAATTTACTGTAGATTTATTTCATTGCATAAAACATATCTATATTTTAGTTAATACTTCCTCTGCATCTGCTTAACTATCTCATTTTTATTACCATTGAATGCAAGAACAGATTCAAAGACTGACAAGGAGAAAAACATGCTTAGGACAATTGGCCATCGTGGACAAGCACTGAGAGCCTTATGAGACTCTCCTAAGGTGATCTTGAAGGAAGAACAACACAGTTTTAGGTAGGAAAAAAAACTAAGAAGAAAATACTTATGCTCAAAATTACAGATCTAGTGTACCGTTTGCTACATCTTTCCACACAGCACAAAACGGCAGTATTAACAAGTGCCACGCTGTCAAAATTATCTTCAAGTGTTCTGAAATTACAGACCATCTCTGAAGCACCACTTCTATATCTTCTCCACCAAATACAACTCTGAGTTCCAGAAGCCCCATCCCACCCTACTGAAATGCTTCACTCCTGACCCATAGTTCCTTCTACACAAAATAATTAATACTTCCTATTTCTTTTAAATAAAGCAGATTTGAAACTCAAAGCAAGATCAGAAACACACAAATGCCTCCATGTGTGAGAAGCATGTTATTTCAAGCACTATACTGACCAAGAAAGTGGACTTTGTATATGTTTATATGGAGAGAAACTATCTGCATTTCAACCAAGGCACTGGTAACCATGCACAGAGGTGGATCAGGAACTCCAGGATTAGCTCTGCCCCTCTGGCTGCAAGGTAGCACTTTATCTCCCCTGCCAAGACAGAGAGTTTACCACTTCAGTAACTGAATTATTTTTCAGAAGCTGTTAAAATGCTGTAATCAAACTGTCAAGCTGAATTAATGAGAGACCTTTGCTGACGTTTAAAGAGCAGCTCAGAAGAAGGACTGTGTGGTGGTGAAGAAATGTGCTCTTCACAAACAGTTGTGATATCACATTGTATTATCCAGCTAGGCAGTGCCACCTGCTCAGCATCATCATCCTGCTAAAGGTTACAGCCCTTTATACTTCCTCAGAGAGCTGCTCATGTAAATGTTCCTTAACCTGTCAGAAAAACAAGCATTTTAAAACAGCAGATTAAAATACACAGCTTATCCAGTAATGTTGGAACAGGAGGGAATAGCTGCCCACAACTTCCTACTCACTATAGTTGCCCATTTTATGGCTCCTAAACTGTTGACTAGTTTATTTCTTGCTTCTTTGAGAATTGGTGCTTCTCAATGAGGTTGTATATTTATCAGTCATATGCACTGGTGAGCGCTGAAGGTGGTAAGAAATTTGGACTGTCATTTCCCTGTTGGATGGGCACACCTGGGAACCACCAGCATCCAGAATCCACACTGCCTACGGACACAGCTCCGCTTCACGTAGTTCAAACTGCAAATGAGCCCGTTTGTTAGACAAATGCACCCAAATGTGTTTCAGGGAGGGAAAAGACTAATTGTGGACATGGTATGTGTCCAACCTCACCTCCATTCCCCTGGTGCTGGGCCATCAGCTATCACACACCTTTAATATTTGGTGCCAGTTGTGAAATTGCAAAACTAATAAACCAAAATCCGCAAAGAAACCTACTCATCCTTCCGTGCCATTGAGCCATTGCAACACTGCACACTAAGGAAGGAAAAACCAAGCAAACAACAAAAAAATCCCCCCCAAAAACTCCTTGCACAGGATGCTGTTGGCATCAGCTTGACCCTTTCTTTTCTGCCATTTGGCACTAACCATGTATCAATAATCCAGAAAAACAGGTGAAAAACATAAAATCCCCCATCCCCACTGCATTTCCTGTGTGGTATTTTGTATCAGCTACAACTCCAGGGGTTCAGAGAGCTCTTTAGCACCCTGTGTTTGCACTCTGCCGTTAATTACCTCGTGTTTAAACACCAGTTGCCACGCTGTGCTAATGCAGTGCTAACGACCTGAAACAGATGAACTTTACTTGCACACACCAAATGTACTGAAAAGAGATTTTACTGCTTATTGAACAAGCAAGATTTTCTTAACATCATGACGAACCAGCTAACAGCGAGAGGAAGGAAATTCTTGATTAGCCAGTATGTACCTACCCTCAGTATGCTACTGTACCATGAATGACAGCTTGTAAAAGCACATTTCCAATCCATTCTTGAGCAAAATTTCTGTTTTATTGTGGAGGATTTGGGTGTTTGTTTGTTGGTTTTTTCGTTGGTTTTTTTCCCCAAAGTAGATGATGAAAAGCTTTTCCATCACAGCTCTTTGGTTTTGACAACAAAGATACTTCATCAGGTTCTGGAACCATACATTTTTACCCTTAAATCATTCTAACAGATTCACTTCTCACTGATTTCTGGCTACATTTTCCTCACTCATTGCTACCCCTTTCTTCTACTCTTTAGCTCCTCTCCCACCTGTCTGAAGACCTGACGGTTCCTCCCCGCCTAAAGTGGCTCAAGTGGCACAGTTCCCAACCACATCAGTTCTTGCAGAAACACAGGTTTTGAATGATCCTTCTTTAGAAGGCCACACTGTCCCCACCTCCTCCAGCTGCCTCTTCAGGGTTTTTCTGTTTTTCATTCTGAATATGCAAGGTACCAGTTTCATTTACACAGCAGACAGATCTAAATAATAACAACCTGAGATCCTCAGGCTTCAAATGCTTCAGAACATGAACTTCTGCCTGGAAGGGCTGCTTAGAAAGTAATCCCTTTTCATTCAAAGTGGATGCTTTTGCAGGGTGGAACGAGAGAGCTGCCAACCCACTGCTGGCATTTCCACTGGTGACCCCAAGGCACTGCATCCCCATCAGCTCACAGTCCTCACCTGCAGGCACTGCTCTCACAGCCACAGCAGGACAGTGTGCCAGGCAAACAGGGCACCCAGCTGCCTGGCAATGCGAAATATTCCTTGCCCAGACCCTTCCTGAGGATGTTTTATCCATCACGCCGGGATGCAGCTGGAGATGAACAGGGACAGCCAGGGAGAGGCTGGTGGGGGTCAGGCCATGGTACCTTCTCCAGGTGTCACTGCAGGAACGTGTGCTCTCACCTACAGCAGGAGTGAGTGACTGGGGGTGTTTACAGGCAGAGCAGAGCACCAAGCAGGCAGTCTGTCCGCCTGCCCAGCTTCTCCAGAACTGGCAAACCCTGGACAAATACACCCCACCCTTCTCCAGCTGAGCCCCAGGAACCACACACTGAGAAAACACACTGCCGTGCCTGTTCTAGACAATATCACCATCAGCTCCAGAGATAAAGCAAAGCAATTATTTTCACAATTAACAACTTAGAAAGTGATGCCGCCAACACGCAAAGCAGCAAACTAGGAACTAACTTCTAAGGGCAAAGCTGCATACACCATGCTTGTTTTATGCACAGTTCAATCCAGACATGGTTACTAATTCAGGTATGTTTAGTGGAGCAAATTCAATGCTTTTTATAATCATTCAGTTGAAGAAACAGGCCAGATTGGGTAACTAAATTCACATGCATTGCAGCAGCCAACTGTTCCAATCACATTGCTGTTATTGCAACACCTGCATGGGGGGAAAAGGGTAGAGGGGACACTGCAGTAGCAAAATGCTTTCATAAAAATGGCCAGCAGGGTTCAACACTTGTATTTTCCCTGCTGGTTGCTACCAAACACAGACCAAAAAAATGTGGTTTCCACAAAACAGAAATTCCTTTCCTCCTAAGTAGAGGAAAAGCCTTACAGGTTACTCAACAGCTCTGTGATACTTTCCCCTGTGCCTGGCAGTTCTGCCAGAAGAACAAGCCCTAATTGCTGTTCAGGAAACCACTAATTTGATTATTGATAATGTCACAATGCAACTTCATGCTAAATCTTTCCCAGATCGGGAACACCTGCACAAGACAACATGATCTGAAATTCCTATCTGCTCTCAGAAATTCCACATTCCACTTGATTTACCAGAGACTCCACCAGTACCTTCCAGCACTGAGGTATGTGGGAGAGCTGCTGCAATTCTTTATACTTATTTTAAATAAGTAACAGAGCTCTCAGCATCAGACAAAAATCCTTAAGAGCCAAAAGTCTTCATTTCATGTCCTTCAAAACCAAGCAGAGTACTAGTGAAAAGCACTACTTTGCCAGACAAATAGTCTAGAAAGCCAATTCCCTTTAGCCCAGAATGCCCTCCCTGAAGCAGAGATCACAGCTGCTGGGACACTATCCGTCACATGAATTCATCTCATTCAGCAGATCTATACCATAAATTACAAAAAAAATGACACAAACCCCAAAATTCAACATTCTTTCCTATCGCCATTCAAATTTCTAATTACGACCAATTGAATTCCCTCAGCACTCCCATGAGTTAATGTATTCCATGGTTAACATCTATTGTTCCTTTTACATCCACTAGTCATTACTTTTAAATGAACTACAGAGCCAGGGCTGGTAATTACAGCCACACAATAGCCCTGGGATCCCTCGTGTTGGGTTCAGTTACCCAGCCTGGAGACAAGGCTGCACATCAGGAGGAAAAAGGAAGTTCTGCTTCACCTTTCAAGTTCATTCAACTGGATTGGAGATCCAGAGAGGAGGATAAAGGAACAAAACCCCGATAAAACCTGTTTTAAATCCAAGGGCAGAAATGAAATGTTTCCATCAAGTACTATGAAAAGAAAGGATTGCAATGAGCACACACAGCACGTACCTCTAAGAGAGGTAACCCAGGTTATCACTGAGATGGTTGAGACCTAAAACACCTCCAGCAGGAGCTCCCTGAGCTTCAATTTAAAAAAAATTAATTGTTCTGAACTTGAAAGCATTTGCACAAAACATAAGTTAAATAACCAGCGTTTAAGGGACACCTAAAAGAAGGATCCTAAACAAGATTTCAAAGTCGTGGTGATGAGAAGATACTTTTACTGAAACCTATAAACCTATCAAAGAGACAAATACGTCTTATCATAAGTCCAGGATAGAAAGGTCAAGTAAAATTGCACTGGCAAATAAGGAGCTCTCAAAATCAATGCTTTTCTTTTTCTTTTTTTTGCAGTCACTGCTAATAAGGTCCCTCATACAATCTTGTATTTACAACTCTTCAAAAATAAACAAATAAAGATTGTTTAATGTTAGCTAAGCCAGTCTATTCTACATTAGTATTTTCCCCAGAGACCGAAGAAAGGTCAGCTACCACATTAGTTTCTCTGCCTTTACCGAGAAAAGAATAATTATAATCCTTTCCCATTCTCCTTCCATGACACACAAAAAACTTTAAAAGCTGCACTAGAGTCTAATGCTGACAAACACAAAAAGCTAAGCAGTTAAAGGTTCACCAGAAACTCAGAAAAATTTAATTTCTTCTTATTTAATGATTTTCTGCAGGCTGAAGTGCAGCAGTATTTATTAAAAAAAAGGACATTTCCCCTATGAGAAGAAATAAGTTTGTAAGTGAAGCTCTGCTCTTTGGAGTAGATTCAAACTACACCAGAGTGTAATTATATTAAAGAACATTTACTCCCAGTTGGTACAATGAGAACAAATAAAAATTCGGGTACATGGCACTCTCCATCCACATGTTCTCCTCACAAGAATTATATTGTTGTTTCTGTATCATTTGTATTTGCAAGGAACAAGTAACATCTTTTCCTTCCAAAACACTCAGCATCGAACAGTTCAAAGGGACCTTTTACTAATTCCCAGAACAAAACAGAAGAGTGACAAAACCACCAGCAAAACTCTCCTCTCCCCCTCCATCACAGATTTTGGAGATTTAGTAATTTCCTCTATCATATATTACTGTCTTCAAAATGGAAAAATACATATTGGAATGTACAAGTAACTACTTGCTGGCATCAAAATTACCAAAAAAACTAATGTGGCCATGAGTGAGAAGAGAGATGCCCCAGAAAAAGAAAGGTTTACAGACCTAGATCTGCAATTCCTGCAGCAAGGGATTCAGAGATACATTAAAACCAGGGCAAACTCAAACTTCCGTGCCAGCCCAAGGTCAGCTTTTCCCACTTTTCTTTCCTATACCTGCTGTACTACCTTGGCTGAAGCACTTCCTCCAGGATCGCCCTTACATGACAAAGGTGAGGAGAAAAAAAAAAAGGCACCCCAAAAAAACCAATTCTGAGCAGTAAATATATAATTTCTGTCTCTGTTCTCTTTGAAAAGGGAGGAGAGACTAAGTCAGAACCTTCTGGTGCTGCAGAAGTTCTGCATCTCAACAGAACATGCTTTATTTCTGTAAGAATAAACCATCAAAAGCTTATGCATAAAAAGCTACATCCTATGGAAAGGGTAAATGGGGAGGTAGAGCACAAAACTGTACAGAATTTGAAGTCTCTGCCCTTTATCTCAGTGGGAAAAAAAAAATCAACTCCTCATTAATCTGATAAAGCTTATCTAAAACCTCCGTGGATTAGTCCCCAGTTGAAAATGTTGCCCACATCTCTGATTAAATTAAAGGTCACTATAAAACTCTTTAGGGGAAATTTTGACCGAGTGACTCACAGCAAATGATGTTTCCAGCATGAAGCCAAATAAGCTGCCCCGAGTCCCCCTTTTCAAAGGGCTCAGCAGAGTTGCCTTGGAGGCTCCTCTTTGCCAACAGTGCAAATGCACATCAATAGGTAACAGTGCCCACAGGTAACATCCAAGGACTTCTTTTTACATTTACCTTCATTTCACTAACAGAAAAGTTCAGTCAATACTCACAGCATCTGCACAGTTAATGAAGTTAAAACAACCATCACCTGAAAACAGCAGTAAAGGTATTCAAAATAAACAGGCTTGTCCACATGAGGGTAAACTCAGATCCACAGAGGAGCAGCAACAATTTGTATCTCAACCTCTGGGCCCCCTTGTAAAATATAGTCATGAAAGGTCATTAAACAAGAAGTGGAATCTAAAGATTTACAAACTGTACCCCAAAAGGAATCTAAAGAGATTTCTTTTTTTCACTGGACTTTAAATGATTGATCAAATCTCATATTTCCTATGTACAACCTTCATTTTAATTCCATGTTCTGCAGAGGATTAGCAGGCAAGGTGCTTTGTGGCTTTTTAACCTCCAAACACGGTACACAATCATGCTTTAGGTCTCAGACATGTTTTCAAAATTAGAGAAGGGGATATTCTCTGCTATTACTAAACAGGACTAAAGCATTTAATACTTGGACCAAAGCACACATCCCTAAGCGGCAAGGTAATATCTCTTTGAATAATATAAATTAGAAAAATTTCAATGTGTGGCTCCCCAGGCAGTTGGCACAAAACAAGACAAGAACAACTAATCAAAGCAAGGCTATTTTCAGACAGACTAAACCGTCTGGGGGAAGGAGGAGAGCTACATCTCCATTCAACACAAACAGCAAAGTATTCATCGCTAACCACACTGGCAGTTGTACTTAACACAGGAAAATTAATTATCCCAAGGCACCTGAAGATACACAATGTGCTGCAACTATTAACACAGGAAACTTCTCTTAAGAGGGCACTTTATTACATTTGTTTACTTCCTTGCACCTCATCTACCTAAGGAAAAGTGCCTTTGATAAATGCAGAAACTGCATTTAGAACAGAACAGGATTTCTCAGAAGCTTCCACAAGCATAATCCCCAGAGGGTCCAAAGGATAGAAAAGCTTAGGAAAAGGTCAATAAAAAGGACTTCAAAACAAGCAAGTCTTTCCAGAGCTGCTATCAAGTTTGAGAAGTGGTGGGACAAAAGTAATTCGAGTCACAAGTCAGACTGTCTTGCAAAGTTTCTTTAAAAATGATTGTTCCCAGAACAGCCCTGCCAGTGCTCCATGCCAGGCACTGAGTGGTCTTGCCTGCCACTGGATTCCTTGAAAAATTAATGGAGAAAGGGATTACCAGCATTTCATGCTACCTGGAAATTGCAAAGGAAGGAAACACAAATCGGCACCACATGAAGAAAAAAGCTCTTCGTGATCTAATTTTGGAAGGAAATGGACTCGAATTCCAGATTCCTCTGAAAGCCCTGAGCAGGTAATTGTGTTATTTTGAGTTTCAATGTTACTAGGAGGGTGAGGAAAATGCTGCTTTAACTTACCCCAGTGAAGAGCAGTGTTCACACAGCACTTGGAACAAGTAAGCTCATCCAGAATCACTGACTTTTCAAAATGGCAACAGCAAGCACTGGGAACCACATTAAAGAGCTCAAGAATCACTCAACCTATTCTGGCAAGAACTGTGCAGAGATCCTAAACTCCTAATGACAGCTTCTATCTTAAAATTCTTTTACCTTCCAATTCATAGAAAGATCCATAGAAAGTTATAAAATGTAAAGTAAACTCTGAAGAATCCTCATTCTAAGAATAGCAGGAAAACAAAATGTCAGATTCAGAACTGGCGAGTACCAGACATCTCTCTCTGCTTAAGGCAACACTCGTCTCATTCAGATTTATGCTCACCTCAGATACCTCGAAACTAAAATGCAGAAGTTCAGCAGCTCTGTAGCTTCCCACCTGGAGGACACAGTCCAGTGTTGAGGGCAGAACATCCAAGATACCGAAATGGAACCCACACGGCCCCAAACAACCTGAATTTTTACCATGCTAAAGACAGACGGTTTTGCTTATTAAAAAAACCAAACCAACCACACAACACAGAAAAAATGACAACCCTCAGAGAGCAGAGATATTAAGTGAGGCTCAAATTAAAACATTAGGACAGACCTTCCCAGCTTCCCAACTGACTGTCACAACATAAAGGGTCTTGGGGAGTTCTCAGCTTGTCAAAAGCTTTTTAACTGTGGTAGACATTTCAGTATTGTCTCTCAAAGGTTGATTTTGAATTAAAGAGTGGTTTAAGCATTTTGTGATCAAAAATACTGGACTATGAGACAGCCAAACACAAAAACACCCACTCTAGTGCACAAGGCTAAACCGACCATAAAATTCCCAGTTATTCTATTACAGTACATTCAAATACTTGACAAAAGCGTTAAGGCAAAAAAAGAAGTAGGTGGCAAAAGCATCCATGTGTGTTCTCATTTAATATGTTTTATTTTTCACACAGTATCTATAACTCTAAGCATTTCAGGGTGTAAACTTATTAACTGGCAGACGTTGGCAAGAATCTTCCCTGAACTTTGCTATTCAGAACGTGGAAAAGGTCCCTGTCAACAACAGTCCTGACATCAAAGCCACCTGCTCTACCTGCATCCCCGTTTCTTGCATTAGACGCAAAGAGAGCAGTAGTTAATGAATCAGCCAAATACACTAAAGCTTTCTGGGGCTTGGTTTTTGGGTTGGTTTGTTTTTTTTCAGGAGCAGTGGGGGGAACTCCTATTTCTAACAGCTGTGATCCATTTGAGTTGCAACATCTGATGGGTCAATTACAGATTGCCTGACCTGAGCAGCTGCTCCACAGCCCTGACCCCATTGAAACCAACTGAGTCAGAAACCATGAGCACCTCCCACAGCAGATTTTTTTTATCCCTAATTGCTAAGAAACCACGGGAGGCAGATACATCAAAGAAAAACAACTTTGCTGGCACTCTTAATTAAAATGATAATTTCACATCAGTGTAGATATGAAGACACCATGTTGCTCATAAAGAAAATCACTATAGTGTGATGGCAAAGCAAGGTCCTTGTGCACCTCAAAGCCCTTTATTTTATACACGTAAGCAACAAGAATATGAGAGGACCCTTCCCACGCTGTTTTTCTCTCTCAAAATGTGGGTAGTGGTAACATGCCTAGAAAGATAATTTGTCATGTGAATACTCAAAAAAAAAAAAAAAGAAGTAAACAAAGTAAGACTGGGAAGAACACAGAGCTCTGCTCTCCTCTTTCTGCAGCAGCACAGATCCACCTCATCACGGTCTTTCACTGTGGGGTCAGGCCACCAATGTGAAATTAAGGGGGAAAAAATCCTCCTTAAAAGGTGTAAGTTAATTAACAGTTTTCTGAACTTTTTGGAGCTCCTTGAACAGTGTTCTCACCCATTACTCATTTTCTCTCAACTCAGAATAACAATCATTTGTTCCTGTGGTATAATTCACCCATAGCACACAGACATGGGTCCTTACCTTTGTGGAAAGCAGACCTCGGGTAGACCAGTAAAATGGACATCTGTAAATAAAACAATTCCTCCAGGCCTCTGTTCCAGAGGGCCACATACTGAATTCTGACCAACTACATATGGAGCTGTAGAACACACACCCAGATCTCACTTCTGCAAACATTAATCAACTTAGTTGTCTCCAGGAATTTAATCTGACAACCCCACAGGCTGAAAAGTGAAAGGTCAAAAGGTGGGTGTCATGTGTCAACACATACCAAAACTCACCAGTTGCCTGCTGAATTCATAGTGCAATGTAAAGGAGAAGCTTAAAAAGTTTTAAATTAATTTTTACAAAGAATCCCAGTTCTACTTTGCATTCAAGCAGTATTACTGCAAGTTCTATACTGTCAGTCTTTGCAGTTACTAAATGGCTAAACTCTTCCTTTACTCATCCTATACTTGCCATTCAATAACCAGGTATTATCAGTGTAATGTTTGCCCAGCAAATGCCTTCAGCACCATAAAACCTTCTACTATTGCACTCAGAAATAATTCTGTAGTCTCAGCCACTGGATAAAACAGGTAAGAGTGAATGCTCTGCCCTGTGTGTGGGTTACATTTTGTGCACACACATGCACTGAAGGACAAGTGTCATTAAAGCAACTTCAAGGAAAATTAATTTTAGGTCATCAATTTTAAGGTCTTGGTTTGCTGGGAGATAAAAGAACAGTAAAAAGCCACCAAATGGATTCAAAAGGGCAAAGGGAAATCAGTGTCTTTGAGCCATAGCCTGTCTCACCGAGTTACAGGCAAGGCTAATTTCAGGCACAGGGCAATGCTCCTATATACATGCTTAATTAATCCACCAGGCATTTGTTTATCAAAGGGAAGCAAGCTCTGAATAAAAACCACTGTGAGTAGGTTTGTGAGTACATACATACTCACTCGCTCATTGTCAGGGTGTGGGTGTTCAAAGGAAGCTTTTAATTGCTGAGAGGTCAGGGCAGAGGAGCCCTGGTGTCTTCCAGGAGAAGATGACAAACCAGTGATGACCGAAGGGGGAGGAAGCTGCTCCCAGCCCTAAGGAGCTGCCTCTGCCCTGCTGCGTGGAGCGAAGGCTTTCGAGACAACACTGCTGACTCTCTGGGGAAGCCAAATAAACAGTGCAGGTGGAAATGCAGACATGGCTCGGATATCTTTTCACCTGGCACTTCTCACTGACCATGAGAGGAGGAGTGTGATCGGGACACACAATGCCTCCTCCTGAACAGACCACACCAACGAGCACGGATTCGGTTCGGGGTGCTGGAGAAGCAGGCTGGAAAAGCCATTGTTCACACCTTACCCACTCAGTGACCACCAGGATGTCTGCAGGACAGTCAACCCAAGCAGGTGTCATTGGTAAATGCACTGCTTAGGGATCTGCATAGAAGGAAGAGATTTAAAAAATATACCCTGAGAAATTACAGACCTCAAACACCTCATGGGGCAGCACCACAATTTACTCATTTTTATAATTTTAATTGTGAAGTTTTAATTTGACTTGATGGGAAGAATAATAAGCATCTAGCTGGAATTTTTTTTAATCTGGCCAATAAAAATGAAACTGAAAAGGTGTCCCAACTAATCAGAAAAGCAAGGGTTCACAAGAGGTATTCAATACTCTAAAACAACTGCTAATCCACATCTCAAACAAGTATGACAAAAGAAACGGAGATCCATACAACCAACTATTTGTGCTGTTAAATATAACACCCTTCTAAATGTACCTTTTCAGACACTCAAGAGTTTTCTGGAACTGTTAGGCACTGCTCTTCAGCTTGCCTGTAACCTCTCAGCAGTGTTAAGGCTTCTGGGAAAACAGTCTGTTGCCATAAAGGGAATGATAACAGGGAATAAAGGGAATTACAAAACAGGAGATAGTTCGTATGCACAGCTGGTCCTTTCTCCATCCACATCTCTTGTTATTCACTAAAAATAACATATAAAGAGAAAAGTAGAAATTTTTTCTTTTTCTTTCTCTTTTATAAAAATACTTTTGTGAAGTTGCCACGCGTTTGTTCACGTTTATTAAAGACCTGGCAAAGCCTTTATTAACCAGCACATTTTTGAGCTGACAGACATTTAGGACTATCTCCCCCTCAGTTCCTTCCCCGTCTCCCAATTCCTCTGTTTAATATTTCAAGTCAAATAGAAAAGGAAGAAGTGTGAACTGCTACTGAGGTCTTGCAAAGATAAGCCTTATCAAACGTCACAGCAGCTACAAACAAGAATCACAAGGATCACTTTCGTTTACCACCAAAGTACATTTATTAATGTGACCAACTTGAAGCATTACACAAGAGTATTAGGAAAGAAAGTGAAGCCCCTCTGGGCAACAGGGATGATGATGGATGCCTATGAAGCAAGAATGGAAATGCCCATCCAGAGCATCTGAAAGGCATCCAGAGCAGAAACCATGTTCCACTGGGCACTCTGGGGCAGGGAGATGGGAAGAAGTGGGAGGTGATGGTCGGGAAGGGGTATGGGAACACTCTGACATGCTCTGCTGCTGTGAGGTTATCGTTCCCAGCCTCAGCCAGAGGAACTCTCAGATCCCTGGCAGCTCCTGGACACTCAGAAGTTTCAGAAGTGAAGGAAACAGAACATTCTGCAGCTCCAAGCCAAGGGACAGCAAGGGCCAGGCTGTGACAAGGTTCCCTGTCTGGTCCTGGTGCCACATGTCTGGTGACATTTGCCAACCCAGCTCCCACAGCACACCCATGGGAGCACAGCCACCCCCTGCCCCTGACACAGCCCTTGCTCTCTGAGCCTCTCTGGACATTTTTCTTTCCTCAATCTTAATCCTGAGATCCTACTTCCAGTGAAACAAAACTATTTTTACAGCTCTCCATCTAATTTCTGAACAGAACTCCATTGCTCATGACAGGTCACATCCACGTTTCAGTCCTCTGGCATCTGCTTTGAAATTCCCAGTATCAGAGACACTAGCTTGGTTTGTGCTTACAATTTTGCAGTCCTACTTTACAACTGAAGTATAATTCAAACAAAACACATGAAATCCAGAGTAGGATCTAGAGTTTTGCAGCTCTCAGTCTTCTCCTTAAAACTCCTAAAACCCAGCATAGCGATTTTTCAGGCTCAAACAGATCCTCTAGAAGAGCACCCCAATTCCTGAATATCCATTGTCATACTCAAATTATTTTAAGAGATCCTATTCTAAGTCTGACCATCCCTTCTTCTCACAGGCCGAAGATAACAATCCTGCACTGACAGCACATGCAGTATGTCCCAGCACTCTGGGACATTCTCTGCAGTGTCCCTGTCATCCAACACCAGCAGGGTCAGGAAGCACAACACTTCATAAACCACTGACATTGGATAATGAATATTAAAGCCTGGGTCACACACAATTCATTTCCACTGCCCTCCTGACCTTTATGGGAAAAGCACCACTGTTTACTGTTTATTGATCTCCTGTTATCCCTTGTCCATCAGTCACCTCTTTTAGAACACAAACTTACCAATTGATTTGGGCTTGGCACAGCAGAGTAACACACCTCGCTGTCTGGAGAGCAGAGAGTTAAAATAAATGGACTATGAACAGAGAATTAAGAGTTTTGAAGAGCAGGAAGGCAAGACAGACAAGATCAGAGAACGAGCCCTTTTTTACCATCACAAAACCAAGACAGCACATGGCAGCGTCCAGTGCAAAACTACTCCAGCGAGGGCCTGTGGGAAAGGACACAACTATCACCCTAAAAGACTTAAAATTTCATTTGTGAAGTTAAGTAGGTATTTTTGACCTGCACTACCAAAGCCTGGCCCAAACCCAAGGAAATCTCTTCACTTCCAGCTCTCCTGAAGACACCACCTCAGTGCTCACTCTGCAGGTGAGGGGATAAGGCTGGTGGGTAAGGATAAACATTCCCAGTCAATGCACCATCTTCATATCTTGTTGCCTCAGGCTGAAAATGGGATTTTGACCAATTATTATTATTAACTTTCTGCCTTCAAATTTCTGGGTTTGTGATGCTAACAGATGCTTTAAAGAAGTTAAACTGTCCAAGAAGAGAGAAATCACAATTCTGTCAAGAACAGCGGATCATGTATTTTTATGACACAGTAAGTGGGATTTTTGTTCTATACATCCAGAAAGGAACATGAATTCAAACACTTGTAGTGCAAAGAAACCCCTTTACTTTGCAGATCTGAACCATTTAGCACAATCCTCTACAATAATGACACACTTTTTTTTTTTTAAATCAACAGTTCTGACACAATATTGTCCTCTCAGTATTCCACTGTTCTACCATCCTCCCCCTCAAGAGCACAACACATCTTCTCTAAAGTCCACTTTACATTATTTAAAAAGTCAATGTTCATCCCTTTTATTGGGCACACATGACATGCTTATGCATTTCCAGCTTTATTTCTCCTCTGAACACATCTCTCCTAATACCAAGCACACTCATGACAGCTCACAGTATTAACTGTTATCTTTATTTCTCCAATCTCTAAACCTACACCACACTCTTACTTTTCAGCATATATTGTCATCTGACTGCTCCATTTAGAGCAGTAAGGGTTTCTAGAACATGAAGGCCTTTATTCACAGATAAGTGCTTTAGAGCACACTGAATTAGCTTTACTGTTCCGGACATCTGATACCACAATTTCTAGCTTACCAAAGAAAAAGAATAAAAATCCACATTTGAGGGACTTTTCCAAGCTCCAAGACTGTGTTTATAACCAAACTTCACTTATCCTTCCCGTCACTACAATTTAACCTAATTTTATTTAATAATTAATTTAATTTTATAATTAGCCTTTATTTTTCTTCACCTCCTGGGCAGGTATCAGTTACACTCTGCACATTCAGCACCACAATTTACTCATCTCATAGGCCAAAACTGGCTAAAGCACTTCGAGAACAGAACAGGAAACACGTCCTTCCTTCTGTCCCCTGCCATGCCAGTGACTGGTCACCTGCACGCCCACACAGTGTAACTTTGGTGGCCTTTCACAAATTCTACAAGAGAAACCTCCTGACTTCATCCGAGGGATGTGGTTGAATTTGCACAGGAAGGTGAGGTTAGAGCAGCACAGTCACAAGACTATCAACTCAAAAGTTATTTGAATGTAACAGTGCATCTTCAGTCCTCTAACTACAAGACTGTCTATTTATTTCAGTTATATTAATCTTTCATTTACTAGGTAAGTTTCTGTATCTCCCACTACTCTGTTTACCCATCTATCATGACAGAGAAATTCCTGGCATTACATGTTCTGTAAAGGTTTCCAGCTCTACATTCTTCACTTTGAAAAACAGTTGTTTATGAAATTCTTTACTTAGAAACTACTAAGCATTTGCTATCAACATCTGAAACTCCTAAGAGCTGTTTTCATGCAAAAAGAAGGCTGCAATTAATATAGGTACTTTATTGGGCTGTGTCCTTCAAGTTTCAACTATAAATTTTATTCACTAATTTATTATTTTTTTTCTGAAATAAAGGCAATATGGGTCATCCCACTCAGCTCTTTGCACGGACCAAAAGCAATGTTCACAAGAGAAGGGCTCAGATTACCACAACAATTCCCAGGGGATACCATACCCCAGGAGAGTCCAGTATAAGACATTTGAGCACAGAATTAACTTTTTGGTCTTTTACTCTGGAGACAACACACCATACCCTACCCTGCCCTGCCTTAGAAACACTACCTCAAGCCTCAGACCTACCTGGAGTATAATTAATACATAACCGACAACACTGCAGCTTGTTGGATCAGCTCTGAAGTCAGGCAGAACAGCAGCCTCCCATATACCATAAAACAACATGATGTCAGCCTTTAAAAGTCAATTTTAACATCAAAAACATTATTTTCTTATACTTAAATCACAACGCTTTTAACTCTAATTTAGCCCATTTTCAATTCAGAGAAAATTGAAATAGGGTACTCACGCCACCTGAACTTAATTCAGTTTAGGAATGTGAAGCACTTTAAGTCCAAAAAAAGGCTACACCTTCTTGTAAAAGTGCACACCCCTGGAACTGTGAGCCTGCCTTGTTTTTCCCGAGTAACACAGGCAGTATCATCTTGAAAGAGGAGTATGACAAAGCATCTTAACAGAAGATAATCTTACAGCACTCAAGTCTTACACTAATTTATCTTAGACCTACAATACGTAGGCTGCATACAAAACTTCAAATTAATCCCGGCCGCATACTTAATTTCCCAAAATTAGGAGCAGCAGCTCCTCAGGGCATTTTGCCGAGAGATAAAAATCGCCGAGAAGTTGAGCACAAACAACGAGGAACTTCAGCACACGCCGAAGAGACACAGCACAGGGTCTGGCCACTGAACTCAACAGAGGCAGCACACGGATGACACCGAGCGCTGAAAGGGAAGCAGAAACCGCGGAGCCGCCAAGGGAGAGGAAACAGTTCCTGGAGACAGAAAAGCTCCGTGCCCCGGCACCGAGAGCCGGCCGAGGATCCCGCC
>VWZG01004744.1:1195473-1257944 GCA_013396735.1 Grallaria varia
ACCCACCCGCTCCCACCGCATCCCCTTCAAACCCACCCGCTCCCACCGCATCCCCTTCCACCGCTCCCCGTTGCCCTCCCGCTCCCACCGCCCCCGTTCCCGTTCCATCCCTCGAAACCTGCCCTGCCCGAGGTCGTTCGGTTCACCCTTCGTGTTTCCCGAATTAGCAGCACGCAGGGTGGGGGGAAAAAAATTAATTCTCAGTGTCAAAAGGTTGTTTTCCCAGTTAATGGTGTCTTGCAATAAATTGCAGCCTTACCAGTGTTTTTACCCTTCACTTAATTGCTCGGGCAGTGAATAATGACATTACAACACCACACCGGGTCAGACTCATGCTGGCCGTGGCTGCCCAGGTTGCTTTAGCTCACCCTGGGGTTAATTTGGCTCTGTCAGTTCTCCTCAATAATTTCAGGTTGAATTAAAACATAATCCTACAAGGTCTTTCAGACTCTGTTTTATCCCAGTGTTCCACTTCGTGATACTTTATGAGGTGATGAGACAACAGTAATTTATTTACTAGCCAACATTTGGTGGGAAGTGTGAGCAGAATTCACATTACTCCAAACTAGCTAATGTGAAGAGTTAAATGTATAATACCAATTTTCAAAGAGTCCTATGTGCAGCTGCAGGTTTGGGGTGCTGTTGTGCCAGGCATTATGTCCGTGGCACACAGCAGGGTTTGCAGCCTAGTTCAGAAGCAGGTGCAGGTGGCACTCAGAGTGCGTTGCCCTTTCCATTGCAGCCACAATTCAGTGCTTGTGGAAGTGAATTTTCACCAGGCATCTTTGAGCTCTGTTTTTAAAACCAGGACTCCTGCACATAACTGGAAAACCAGAGTTACTGAGAGGGGTCAGCACCCGGCAAAATGTGCCTCAGTGAGGGAGGGTCTGAGCTCACCAAAGGGATGGCAGAGCCTTCGAGCTGTTGGATGTCTGAGCATTAAACTCACAGCCTCAAGGCTCCCTGAGCTGCAGGAACCCAACAAAGGACTGCACTGTGTGAGCATCACTGCATCACCTCGAGTTAGTCTTTTTGGTTTTTTTTTTAAATTAGAAAGACAGCCTTCTATTTGAAATATATGTACAAGTGTATTCAATCACCCAGGACTGTTCATGGCTGCCCTTGGATATAGGCAGACCTTTGAATCATTATACAAAGCTGATGTTAATGTTTCCAAAGTCTGGAGATAAGATAATGGTTGTTTTCTTAAAAACAGGTTTTCCCTGCAGGAATAGAACCTGTGGCTGAAACCGTGACTGGCAGGTTGGTTTCAGCCTTGTTAAACTACAATCAACTAGAACTTCTCAAGCTTTTTCTGCCCTCTCTTTGCATCCAACTTAGTCAACACATGGCCTAAAAAGCCTGACGTTAAGAGAAATATTTTTGCACCTGAATTGAGATGTTCAGCAGAGGCTTCTTTCGTAGTGTGATAACGTGCTGAGCAGAGGCTGGAAATGCTGGGCCCAGGGTAGATGTTTCTGGGCTCCTTGGCCTCTTGGGAATCCTCTTCTAAAGGCAAGTCCTAGTCAGGTGGAAGAGAGGGAAAGGAACAATCTCTGAATACTTGAATCACTCAGTGCTGTAAGAATAAATCTTTTTGTTGGATAATTCATCTTCTACTCATCCTACAAAAAGACAAGAGAATACAGTAATGTTTATTTATTGTAATATTTCAGTATCCTGTGTATAAATACACAGTCATTCTGAGAAACAGCAGCCTGCAGGCTCTAGAAACAGGTATCTACAGTCAGGAGCTGCTTTTGAAAAAAATTACTTTAATATTTTGGAATATGTGAGGGGAAACATTTAAATGTCTTTAAAAGCAGTGCTTGAGCTGGCTGTAAAATAATGTCTTGTTTCTCCCCCAGAACTACAATGAGGCTCAGCTCATGTCTCTGTAATGCCCCCATCAGAATTTCACAGCTCAGGGCAGTTTAAAGCTTCTACTTTTGTGAGAAAAGACCATTACATGAGCTTTGGGGTCCCACTTAGTTTTCACAAATCTCATTTGCCATCAGATCCCAGGGAGGACCCAAGAGCTACAGGACAGGCATTGCAATTTTATCCCGAGAAGCTTTAAAAGGAATGAGGCAGCAGCTGTGCCTGAACACGGGAATCTCAGCACTCCCAGGTCTGTGTCTGTGAGAACAGCTTTACTCTTGGTTTGTTTGGCTGTCACTGGTAAAATATTAAATGCAATGGAAAGAGGCTTAGCGTGGAACAAACAAACAAGGCTCCAGCCCTCTCAGTGCCCACAGAGCCCAACAAGGACTGGCAATGCTTCCCAGGGAGCTTCAGCTGGCCCTGAGTGTGGATGTGGAGCTTCCTGAGTGCCACACTCCTTCCACACCCCAGGAATGGTGTCCTCAGAACCCCCAGTTCTTCCCCTGCCAGTGGTTTCACTTTGGACTGTATTCCCTAAGTTGCAAACTGCCCATCCTGCCCTCCAACCCATCCCTTGCCCCCACCCTGATCCCAGCCCCTGGCACAGAGGGGCACAGCCAGGTCATGCCCTCCTTGAGGAGCCTCCCCAGCCAGCTCCCCAAGCCTGGCTCCAACTCTTCTTCTAAAATTCCCCTGGGAACTGCAGAAATTCCGAGTTCTTGTGGCTTCCTGTGCTAAAGCACATTATTCTGGGGTTATTATTTGGGTTTGGGTTTTTTTATTGCTGCTTCATTTTTAAAGCTGAGCCGAGGATAGATCCTCTCCTCCTCATTTGCCCTTGTGATCTTCCTATTTCCCTCATTTATTAGAGGCTCCTGGATTGCCAAGTATCTGTGGAGAAACAGCTCCATGCAGCTCCCCATGTCCGAGAAGACAACGTTTCCAGGGCCAGAGGAGGTTCCCCCTGTGTCCCTGTAGCACGGGGAGCAGCAGCACAGCCCCCCGTGCACCTGCCAGCAGGTGTAGTGGGTTCACAGAACAGGCTAAAGCAAGGCCAGCAAGGTGTGCAGAGGTAAAACGTGCTGTGCAGGTGACACCCAGAGGCAGAGCTGCTCCCAAGGCAGGTGTTTTGCAGCACAGCCCAGGTCGAACACTTGCAGTGCTGTGAATTTGCACTGGTTTCTCTCAGACCTGTGAGATGTTCTTGGTGTTTCTCACGTGGGTTGAACTCTCCCCAGCACTGAATGCAGACAGGAAAATGGCCAGTGCACACCTGGCTCAGCGATGCCACCCCGCACAGGAGAAGGGGCGAGTCCATGTGCCATGCAGAGCAGCCACGTGCCTGCTGCCAAAGTCACAGGAAGGTTGTGAGAGCTGGTATCTGTATTTCAGTGCACCTGGCAAATGCACAAAACTCTAAAAGCCTGAAATTTGATCTGCACATGATGGAGAAGTCAATACCCTTCCCTCCACAGAGACCTTGGTGAGTTAGAATGTTCTGGCTGAGTGCTGGAGCACTCGGGAGAGCAACTGTGACAAAATGCAAAGCTGGGGGAAGGCTGGGGGACACGTTTTGCCTGTGCAGGTCTTACACGACAAAGCCTTGACAACAACACCAGATGCTACAAACAATTTTCTATTAATTGGGAAAAGCAAAGCACAAAATAAACAGTGTGCGTCCTGACCTTTTAGCTGCCAAATCATTCACCTATTTTAAATCTACAAGTAAATTTAGTACTGCCAATACAGAACAGCTGAAGATACATATTTAAATCAGGCACATACACTGCAAGTTTTCCACATGCCCAGCTCTGCCTCTGGAGCATTAACACAGCCAGCAGTGCCCTCCTGCAGATGCTGAGGTTCTACACTGATGGGCTTAATGTAAACGGTTAATAAAGAGAAAAGAGCATTGGCTATAGACTGGAAATGAACAGCAGCCTTCATATCCACAACTCCAAACCACCTGTCCAATATACAGCAAGAGCTAGGTCCATGATGTTTTTTTTGGGGGGGGAAGGAAAACATATGGTCAGGTCATCTATGATGATTTTATTGTCCCTTGTCTTCACAGGGAAAGTCAGAAAAATTAATCCAAATTAATCACACGTGTGACTTGAGAGTTACACTGGAGTCCTGCATGAGTGCTGTTGCTCAGAGTTAAAGCAGCCTTCATTTGATTTAGCTTTCCTCATTTTCAAGGTGAAGTACACTAAATCAGATTAATGCCACTTAATTCTGAATATGAATATCTGCGTAGGGTTTAATAGAATTTCACTAATCCACTTTAAAATGTAATTCAGCTAAGGTTTCCTGAGTGTCCCCTTCGAGGAAAAACTCACATCAATAGACTTAATGGGAATTGTTCCTGGATTGTGTTGGCGTGAGGTCAAAACATCAGTCATAAAAACAGCCACATCTTGCCCAGATGTCTTTGTTCTGAGAGCATTAACATCCAACCCAGAGCTGAATGTACACCTGGTGAAATGGAATCAGAAATTGTGGCATGAAGTGAATTCTTTGTTACAAAAGAGAGATAAAACACTAACTTTGGAGTACTAGCTTAGATGGGCAGGATCATTTCCATGTTCTGAATGTGTAAGTAACAGCATTGTTTTCATAAAGCTGATAAGATTTAGGCTGTGGTGCAGTTCTAGACAGTGTAATTTCAAACCTAAATGTTGCTTAGAAGCTTTATTTACATGAACTTCACTGAGGTGTGAGGAACTGCAATCTCTGTGACAGTAATTAGTAACCCTTAACTGAGCAGTGGCAATGTTGTGGCCTGTATCTGCACATCACAGAATAGACCCAAATGTCTGTGCCTGTCAGTCCAGCCTTTGGGAACAAAATAGTGCCTTTACTGGGGAGATTGGGCTTAAACAGTGAGAACGTGAAGGTGCAGTCACACCCCAGAACAAACAAGAGCCCAGCTTTGCAAGCAAACACAGGACTGGTGCTTTGCCATGTCAAAGAGCTGCCTCTGACAGAGCACTCAGGACCTGTCCAGTCACTCAAAATTACCTCAGCCCAGATTCAGTCCCTCCCTTCTCTCCCTACATCCAGACTTCAGTGGCAGCCCCATCCTGGCCCATTCCCCTGACAGATCTGGATCCACCCTCCAAAGCCAAAGGCCCTCAGTGCTTCCACAGCAGGATTTTCCTTCTGGACTTTACCTTCTCCTTCCCTCCAACAGTATTAACTGTAGAGCACTTTGGGAGGAAAACCTCAGCACAGAGACATATTGAATAACATCTCACTGTGCTAATCATTCAGGTGGCTAAATAAGGAACCTGTTCTGCTTAGGCTGCCTCTTACAGGCAGTGGAGAGGGACAGGCAGCTCCAAAGGCAGTGCTGGGCAGGACTCTCAGTGGCAGTACTGGAGAGCAGAGCAGCCTTTTAGTTCAGACATGCCAGCGAGGTGTCCAGTGTGAGGCACTGACAATACTCCTCTGACCTTCCCTGTGTAATTTTAGTGACCTGATGCATAACCCAGACTCCAAACCTGCCCAGCTGCCCTGTCCAGCTTCCACAGACATCTTCTATTGCTGGCAGGACAGCATCTGGCTCTACATGACCTTGGTTTTTTCAGTGCCATTAAACACTTGAATCAAACATTGCTCAGTAATCTATCCAACCAGAATCCCTGAGTCAAAATTTCAAGTGCTGAGAGATAGTGTATGTTTTTCCAGTGAGATATACTAAGAAATCTGATAGTCTACTCTGGAATAAAAAGTAAAGTAAATGCAGTCTTAAGCTTTAGAACATCAAATCCAGACTCCAGACAATATTAAAAACTTCCAGATTTGAGGGAGACTCACCAGTGCTGCCTTCCACTGCATTTAGGCAGAGAATTAATCTTGATATTCAAAGCCCTCCAAAACCTGCATGTTTTAAAAATAGCAAAATTTATTTCTTTTGAAGTATGGGCTTGTTACAGCTATTTAGGAACCTCTTACTCAAGTCAGATGGATCTTGAGCCTCCCCTGGGGATTGTTTATATGTCAGTGTGCATCCATTAACAGATTGGAAACTGTCCAGGACAATACTGCAAGAAAACACGCCATGTCCAGGCTTTCTTTCTGTTTCTTCCTCTCTTAAATAGGATTCTCTGAATACTTCCCTACAAATAGATCCAAGGTTAAATATGATGAGTAGGGCAAGCAATGCAAAGAAATTCCAGTGATTACTAGCAGTGCATGCTACTTATTGGTCAGCAGGGCATTTAATGGGAAGGGAAGCGTGGAGTGAAAACTTCCCTTGGGCAGTGAGAGTCTCATCTTGCCCCAATTCCATCACATACTCCTGTTGTCACTGACAATAAATGTGCAAAGATCTTCCTTTTCATCAGCACAGTGCCATGTGTCTAACCCTAATTCCATCCAGATACAGAGTTCAGGCAAAATCTTGTGACCCCAACAGGTTTAATGTTGCCTCTCATTGGATATTCTTTTGTAGAAGAAACAACCAAGCTCTCACACACAACCAGGCAGGTGGAAGAGGAACAGCCACCCTAGGAAATAAGGCAAAAGGGCAAACCTGGAGGAGAAGCTGATGCATTCAGGGTTTCTGCCAGCTGAGAGATGCTTTAAAGATGCAGGGAAGAGGGCAGTGCTTGGAGTGATGGTGAGTCCCAGGGTCTGACAGAACCAGGCAGAGACAGAGAAACCCTACAAGGATGACCTTGAGAAGAAAGGCTGGTGAAATGGTTCTGAAAGGACTGAAATTGCATGCAGAGAAAGAGAATATTGTCTGATTCCTCCTCTGTTCAAGCAAACAGAATTTTGTACTTCCTTTGTAAATAAAGGGGCTGTGTCAAAGTACCTGAGTGATCAATTTTGCCTGCTATTAGAAACAATCTGCTGGGCCTAAAACCATCTAAGTGCTTTGGTCAAAGATGAAGAATAAAAGCTTCATCCATTTCCTCATGGAAAGGCAGCAACTTCATCCCTTTGACTGCAAGTGCACAGAGCCTGCAAAGCCGAGGGTGCATGAAGGGTGATCGCTGTGCCAGGGACACGACTGCGGACACCCCTCTGCCCTCCACCTTGTCTCTCACTGACACAACTACAAAGTAGGTGTAAAGCAGCTACCAAGTGATTTTGCACTGGTGGAAGTGACTCCAGAAACCACAGCAATGAGCAGAGTCAGTCAGTGGGAGCACACAGCCCTCTCGGTGTTTGTAGGCAAGGAAGAGAACACAGATGTGACCTTTGTCGGGCAGTCAGTGCACTCATTAGCGTGTCAGAGATAATAACTGTTACACATGAAAATCTGACCTACATCTGCTAACAAAGAGGAAAAGGCAACAATTTACTTAAGTCTCTATTATACTGTTAATGATTATAAGCTGAAAAACTAGAGCATAACGCAGGAAACTTGTAATTAAAAAGCATCAATTATCATTTTCTCCTTGTAGGGGACATTAGTCAGGTTTGCTTTCCACAGTCCCACTGGGAATACAGATAGACATGTAGGAATGTGTGATTCATCCTGGAACAGCCAGAAAGGAATCAACGCAGTGGGAAAAGATCAGCTTCAGGAAAAAAAATAAGATAAAAAAACAAAAAAAAGGAAGGAAAAGGAAATGATGACAGCTAAAGACAGCCCTTACAGCGTTCCTCCTTTGACAAAGCACAGGTGTGTGTCAGGCCAGCCTTGCCTCCCTCCAGCCATGACTAAACTGGATTTATGCACCATACACAATGTTCTGAGGCTCCAGGGCTGAGCCAGCTCATACTTCCAGTCATGCTGAACATACCATCCCTCTGCAGAGATCACCCATCCCCAGGTCCCCGGGAGGGACATGGATGTCCCTGCATAATTCCCCTCTCTGCTCCCCAAACGTTCCTGACTCCCAGCCAGGGTGCACAGGTTGTCTGGAGGCTGTTTCAGCTCAGCACCCACAGGTGGAACCAGTTTTTCCACAGTGCCAACGTGTCCTGTAAGGGCATTCAGGGTTGTTCCTCCAGCCCTGAGGAATGCTCCAAGTCAGGTCCACTGAGCTGAGCTGGGAGCTGCAGGCGGGGAGGTGGTTCTCTGCTGTTCTCCTTGTCTATATGCCAGCATTTCCATGAGTCCAGGGAAGTGCAAAATGCTAAATCCTTGTCTGGAGGCCACGGCTCAAGTGGGGAGGGTTATGGGAATGTCACCCAAGGATTTCACTTGCTTGTGGGAAGCACTGGCCAAAGCCACTGAAGCAATAGTGGGTGACACGAATACAGGGGGTGCCTGGAAAACGGGATCTGTCATTTTGCATGCAAAGACTGCATTTGGACACCCTCGGCTTTACCTGGTTTCAGCTCTGCCCTGGGTCTCTCTGCAGAATCACAGCTCATCTCCAACAACCCCTCAGCTTTTGCCTCAGAAAACATTGCAGCTCTCAGCATTCCTAAACATGAAAGTCTTGCTCTTTAAAGCTCCTGTTCCTTTAACAAGCATGACATGGAATCAAAAATATAAAAACCAACTCAAACATAATAAAATCAAAACTAAGCTTTGCATTATGGGAGACTGTGGGATTTTCATTATTACCATGCTTTAAAAAATTTAAAAACAATTCAAAAGCAATCTATATTTCCTATTGACAGTCTCATGTTAATTTAATAACCTGGGTGGCTGTAATTTTTGTAAACTGACTTACACTCTGACCACATCTTAATAGACAACAATTTTTTCTTCCAGTGCACTCTCACAGCCTGTTAGCAAGCAGGGATGTCAACTCCTCTTCTTTGTCCCATTGATGTCCATTCCTATGTCCCCTCTGGCCCTGAGGACAGACCAGCAGTTCTCATTTTCCCTGCCTTGGAAGTGTTTATCCTCACACGAGGCAGAGAGTTCCCTAAGGAAAAGGTGGGGCTGGAAGGTGGTGATTGCACTTGGGAGAGGACACAGCTGGTTGGAGCTTGAACCACTCCAAAAAATCCTGCTAGGAACGAACCTGGGAGGGTGTTTGGAGCCTCGGGGAGCTCAGGGTTTGGCACAGAGGAGTCCCATGAGGACAGAGCCAGTCAGGGCTGTCAGCTCGGCACCTCTGAGCAGCACGAAGTTCACAGGCCAGGCTCTTCTGCCCTTGCAGCACTGTCTCATTGATTTGCAAGGTGAAACTGTGCCAGTCGCAGTGGAGACTTGGCTCTGCCTGTGGTTAAAAAATGAACAAACAACAAGGCAGTGCGGAGGATTTACAGCCAAGCTCTGCCTGTGCAGTGTTGACAGTGCTTTGTGGAAACAGGAGGTTTCAGCAGTCACAGCTCCCATGCAAGCTCTGAACAGGGCTTGGGTTATGCCAGCTCAGTAACAGTGCAATAGGCTGTTTTCCTTGGAGCACACACCCCCAGTGCCAGTACCCCAGTCTGTGGGTGACAGGCCCCTCAGTGGCTCACATACAGGACTGACACACCAGCAGGAGCAGCAGCAATGAACCCACTGTGTGCCTGGGTCAGTGGTGCTTTGTGTGAACCTTCTGCTTCTCCTGGCGGTCACAGGGCTACCATAAACACAGGAATATTTGGGATAAGCCACCCCACGGCACCGATTCTGTCCCAGCACATTCCCCAGAGCATCACCAGCACCATGAACTGTGGAGCTGTTAAGGTGACTGGACTGATGGGCTGTTTCTACCCAAACCTTCCACAACCTAGAGGAGTTCTCACCCCCAGCTCTGCTCACTCCATTCTGTCTTTCCTTTCATCTTAATTTTTTTTCCTTCACTGTAATGAGCCTTCATTTCAAGACCTCCTTTTATCTCCTGAGTAAAACATTAAAACAAAAAGACAACTACAGAAAAATCAGAACAGTAACCGGAGGAAGATGAACCACCACACTGGTCAATTCTGTTTTCTTTTCTGGTGAAAAATTATCATATTTATCATATGCCCCACAAAAGACCCTGATTTCATCTACCACTCTTGGCTGTCAGGATTACAAAGAAATACATTAATAATCATTTCAGAGGCAGATTCCACCTTTACTGTAACAGTTTAGTTGTGGAATTTCTCCTCAAACAATACCTATTGGATTTGAATTCCTCTCAGCCTTGGGAATGTGGGAACTGTGTGAAGTCCATTTCTAACAACCACCATTAGAAGTTCAAACACAGTCCAAGGCTCCTGCAGATCCAGATTGATGGGGCAGAGCCCAAGTGCCTTTGCAGTGGCTGCCTTGACTTTTGCTGCTTTGTGTTAAATCTTTCATTTCAGCTTCATGCTGTTATTCTGTTTCTCTGTCTTCAGACTTTACAGGTGACTCCTTCCCCAACGAAACTGTGATTTCTTTCGCTATTAAATTTAAAATTTAACCATGGTGATTATTTCCAGCAATGGTGAGAATTTTTTCAGCCTTCCCACTCAGTATGTCTGTGGCTGGTGAGAAAATAAATTACCTGTATAAATATAAATGCTCACATTTAGCTGAGGCTTCCCATGCAAGCTACAGTCTCATGACTGCTTGACTCTCTAATGGGAACACTTGTGATTTAGAGTGGAGCATTTCAAAGCATGAAGGCAATAAGCCCCATTCTTTGTGATTCTTTAGAAGTGACAACTTGCTTATTACCTCCCAAATAACAGCCAAAGTGATGCTTATTTTGCTTTCACCAGCCTACTTAGAGAGGCCTCGACATTCTAGATGACAAAACGTGCTAGCATTTTAAATCTGCCCTTATACTTTATTACTTTCAGTTCCATTTCTAGTTTAATTGGTGGGGTTTGTTTTTCATTTGATCCTTTTGTTTTTTCTGGAACTTTGTTTCTTTTCCTCTTCCTTTCCCTTGCAGACTGGCTGTACCCAGTCTGGCAGCATCACTTCCCTGCCCCCAAAAGCTGGGCTCATGATGCAAGACAAGCTTAGAGATGACCCGCAGCATGAAGAACCTGAACCGAGCCAATCTCACAAAGCAGCAGGTGGAACAAGCATAGAACACCCCAGCAAAGTAAATAAACTGTGAGCTCTATCACCCACAGAGGAACAGGATATTTACTCTGCTCAAAGCAGTGCCCCAGCATTCACAAACAATTCACTAACCTGTGGGAGAGGGGAGGGTTACGCTGCACTTGGGAAACTGTTCACGGAATATCCTGAGCTGGGAGGGACCCACAGGGATCACTGAGTCCAACTCCTGGCCCTGCACAGGACAAACCCCAAGAGTCACCCCCTGTGCCCCAAAGATCATCCCAACACCCCTGTGGCAGCCTTGGTGCTGTGCCCACCACCCTCTGGGGGAAGAGGCTTTGTCTAACACCCACCCTAACCCTGCCCTGCCACAACTCCAGGGATTCCCAGGTGCTGTCCCTGGTCCCCCAGAGCAGAGATCAGTGCCTGCCCCTCCT
The DNA here is from genome assembly GCA_013396735.1 of Grallaria varia. Taxonomy (NCBI): domain Eukaryota; kingdom Metazoa; phylum Chordata; class Aves; order Passeriformes; family Formicariidae; genus Grallaria; species Grallaria varia. The sequence goes on from VWZG01004744.1 coordinate 1,206,685, forward strand.
CAGGAAGCTGGAACTGCACTGAGGTCTCCCCTCTGCCTCCTCTTCCCCCCCCAAACTTCCTCCCCTTGCCTTCCTATGGCTCAGGAAATGATCAGGCCTTGTTGCTCCTTCTGGTTTTTAAGGAAGGTTTTTAGACGAGGAAGGAGAAAAAAGGCTAAGCAAGAGAAAAAGCTGCTGCTCGGGGGAACTCAACTGCACAAGGAAACACTGCCTGTGTGATTCCATATCCCAGCGCTGATCCCAAGAGGATTTAAAGTGGGTTAGAGGGGGGACTGACAAGGTCACTGGACATCCCCAAACCAAATTATACATTTTGCATTTGTTGTAGACACATTTGTAAATGTGTCGAGAGCTGAGAACAGGCGCCTGCCCCTCCTCTTGCCCCCCTGAGGAGGCTGTGACTGCAGTGGGGTCTCCGCTCAGTCTCCTCCAGCTGCACAGACCAAGTGCCCTCAGCCGCCCCCTCAAGGCCCTTCTCCATGTTTCTTTCCCCGCCATGGACGCTCTCTAATGGTTTAATATCTCCTTTATTGCGGCTCAGTGGTACTCATTAGGGTAATTAGGAGCGGGGGGAGCTGTTCCGGCAGCGCAGCCCCGGGCCCGCCGTTCCCCCGGCGGCCACCAGAGGGCAGCGCGACAGCGGCGGCGCTGCGGGACTGCCCGGGACGGGGACATCGGGATCCTGGGATGGGGACATCATCCTGGGTTAGGGACATCGTGATCCCGGGATGGGGACATCATCCTGGGTTAGGGACATCATCCTGGGATAGGGACATCGTGATCCCGGGACAGGGACACCATCATCCCAGGATAGAGACATTGTCATACTGGGACAGGGACACCATCATCCCGGGACAGGGACACTGTCATCCCGGGACAGGGACATCATCATCTCGGGACAGGGTGGATTATTTTGGCTGTTTTCAATCACACACAGTTTGAGCTCTAATCTGACCTTCAGTCTGGCTCAGTAGCAGGTTCAAGACTTATTTCCCAAATGTTTCCNACATCATCCTGGGTTAGGGACATCGTGATCCCGGGATGGGGACATCATCCTGGGTTAGGGACATCATCCTGGGATAGGGACATCGTGATCCCGGGACAGGGACACCATCATCCCAGGATAGAGACATTGTCATACTGGGACAGGGACACCATCATCCCGGGACAGGGACACTGTCATCCCGGGACAGGGACATCATCATCTCGGGACAGGGTGGATTATTTTGGCTGTTTTCAATCACACACAGTTTGAGCTCTAATCTGACCTTCAGTCTGGCTCAGTAGCAGGTTCAAGACTTATTTCCCAAATGTTTCCCACGGGACAATGAGGCTTGTTTGGCACATGCTCATATGAGGCCGTTTGGACTCCCTGTGTAGCTGTTTACTTAATGGGCCCATTTACCTTTTCTTCACTGGAGACATCTGCTGATCTAATGTCCCATACTTTGAATTACTTTTGTTATCTGCAAGACAAAACACAAGGGGCTCAAAGCAGCACACAGCACTCTGAGAAAAGGACAGTTCACGTACCTTTCAGTAGGGCAAACAACTTGTATTAGACTAAATCTACAATAATTTAGAATTATTCCAGACAAGAGACAAGGTGGAAGTGAGCAATGAATTGTCCCACTGCAGCTCCACCATGCCCAGGTGACATTCTGAAACTTCCCAGAAACCAGAGGTTGCCTGAGCAGTGCCAGGGGCTGGGAGGGGTTTGTGGAGGAACTTTTACCTTTGTCATTTAGTAAAAGACCTCTGTGAACTCCCACACTGAATTCTTAAAGCAATTTAGTGCATTTACCTGCTGTCAAACGGCTTTGTGACTGTAGCTCTGAGTGCCTGGAACCACTGGGTGCAGAGATGACAATTCCATATGCAAAACCATCCGATTGATCTCTGGGGTTCATCACTAATAAGCTTCACAGGCATTCATCTGCAAGTGGTCTCTAATATGAACATGCAAGATCCAGTGCAAAGTTCAATTCAGAGTTTTCTTTATTAAAACACCTTTCCACATTCCTTATACTAAGACATTTGCATGGACACTTGTGGGATGCTGAAGGAACATTTGTCAACAGAAGAGAGCTGTGAAGTCAGTCAGTTGTGATGTGCTTGTGATACAAACAACATTTTCACAGGGAACAATAAATTAGAGATATTAGCCAGTAACTGGAGCTTGAAAATTTAAACACTTGGAATGAGGACATAAAACCCTTTGGTGTTTCTTGCTGGTTTTGCACATTTGATACAATATTTAAAGCAGGAACTATTTTCTAATTAAAATGAGAACCTTCTTACCTGTGGCCCGGACCTTGTAGTAATTTAATCTCCAGTAAGAAAAGGAGAGCAATTGCAGTGTCAAAGGCCAGCTGGCTAAAGGACTGGGGACAGCATTTTTCCTAGTTTGTTTTGTATCCTTTTTTTAAACTACTGCAGCTGAGATAAAAATGTGCTGCAAAGATTAGATCCAGGTCCAGACTGGATCCATGTTAGTGGTTTATTATGCTATAGAGAAAGAGCATGGGTATGGAGTTCCGTATTGGACAAACTGGGCACAAGTATGACTTCAGATCTCTCCTAAAACCAAAGGAATAAGGATTATACATAACATCACTGACCTGGGTGCAGCATATCCACTCACTGAAGACTTATCATAGAATCATCCAAAACAATCACTTCTTGAAGAACCATCACACCAAACTAACTAACAAGCATCAGGACTTCTAAAGGGGAAAAGCAGTTTAGCAAAGAATAAAGACTAATTGTGCCTCTCCTGATAGAAGCACTTGGTAAAGTGGGAATCTCTGAACAGTTACTCAAGTTTTTGAGCCCCCAGAGCTCGCTCCTCTGTGTGGCCCTCCCTGCAGTGTGGCATCCCCGTGGGCTGTGAGTGGGCTGGCTCCAAGCCCGGTAGCAGTCCAGCTGCTGCAGCACAGGGAGCTCAGCATGAGCTGCAGGCTCAGAAAGTACACCCATGGCTGGCCAAGCTGTGCTGAGCTCTGCTCTGCCACAGAGGTGTCACTGATAACCAAGTTAGCAAGTTTAAAGCAAGCTTAGATATTTCTACGTCCTACTGGCATCCCAGTAGTCGCTGCATTGTAGAAATGTGCTTCCTCAGCTGTAACTCCTCCTTTTGTTTCCTCAGAGAATGATGAATTGGAGGCAAAAAAATGCAAAATTGCATTAGCAGGAGAAATTAAAAATGGGAACTTGGGTCAGTGGTTTCTAGAGCCACTTTCCTATGAGAATTTTTATTCGTAATTTTTTCCATTAAATGCTTTAGGAACATCTCTATCGTTCCCTCTAAGGAAATAAACTTCGAAAGGAGTCTGGCAAACTCATAAATAACTGCTGCAGAGCCTTTGAAACATTTGCAACATCTTCCATCTCGGCTTGTTTTCTTCTCCCAGCTGATCTTTGAGATGACTGTCCTAAGTTGCATCAGGATGCCCTGGTATTCTCTGTTGGTGACAAGAGCAAAGCAGAAAACAACAAGGTGTGAGTGCAAATGTGCCCCTGCCCTCCTGCCCCATAACATATCCTTAAGAGTGCTGTGCAGTGAGCTAATAGACATTCACAGTTCCTTGGGGAGATATTAGTATTATCTTCATCAGATTTTAAAGGAAATAAGACAGTGGAAGATTGAGGTCAACAATTACAGGCTAGACTGCAATGCTGTTATTCACCAACATCTGCGAGTGGGTGCTTACTGATAAAAGTGGGGTTTTTTAAGGGAATTGCTGGCTCTGGACACACCTGAAGTCAGACCCCTTATTTACCACAATCGGACCCCCAGCTTCAGTCCATGAGACTGAAAACCTTTTCCTGAGGCTGGTGTCTCCCTGGGAGCAAAGCACTGCTGGACTTTGGGACACTACGTTCCTCCAAGAACATTGCTGCTGGGAAGAGGTTATCTCCAGCACACAGGAGGGACAGAAACCTGGCAGCAGGAACCACAAAGGCGGCGTGCACATGGAGCATTCCAGCCAATGGGAACGGGCAGAGAGACATCCCAAACTTCATTGTTTTCACATTCTACGACTGAAATAATTCTGTCCACCGGGGACTCACAACTGTCAAGTCTTTCCTGACATCGGTTGCCAAAGCAAGTCTTCCTCCAGTAAATTTCTAAGAGTACATGGTGGCCTCTAACCTAATAGTTCAGTCTGTCAGCACTGGGGTGCCTCATTCCTTTTGTGGACTTACCCCCAAAGGATTTGCCCCATGAGTCAGAAGCAGGAATTCCTGGTTTATAATTCAATGTTTATTTCAGAGTATCACCTTGTTTTTCATATCCTGATTGCCTGAAATCCCTCCCCACCCCCAATTCTAAATGGACACATCCTTCGTGTCCCTTTCCTGTCTGAAACCATTGTGCCATGTCACTGTGCACAGTTAAAACACATGCCAGGCGTCCCTTCAGAGCTGGCAACGAGAATTCCTTTACCACTCAGAAAATACTTCTGGGATCACTCAAGCAAGATGAGAAAGTAGCTGAATAACACCCAGAAATTCCTCCAAATGGCTTCAAATTGTCCCGGTTTCTGTCTCAGAGGGCACATGCTGAGGCTGAGCAGAGAGCCAGCTAAAAGAACATGATGTCCTGAGCGAGGCTGCCAGTCCTCTGTACCCCCAGCACAGTCACACACAGACACACAGAGAAAAATACACAAAAACCCACCAAAAAACACCCACAAAAAAATACACCCACAGGTCCTAGGCAGCAGCAGAGGAGGGGGTATGAAGTCAGAACGTTCTGCTGAGGTAAATTTGACACAATACCAATTAGTGTTTGGCGAAGTGGCTATCTCATTGTCAAGATATTTCCTTCAATATGTTTTCAGACACTGGGCCCATTAAATAACTTAGAAAGATTGCCAGCTCCGATTTCAGGAAGGAAACCTCCTCCCAGTTCCTCTCTAAGTAATTCATTTCTTTTGCAAATACTTCCTATGGATGGCATTTAAGACACACATTTCTGAAACAGAGGAGATGGAGGGAAGCAACCCCCAACATAAAACTTTAGGTTCCTTTCTAAACAACCTGAAAGTCTAAGACATTCAGGTTCAAGGTGCTCTGGACTGCAAATCAGCCACAACCTGTATTGCAGCTGGGCCTTTATACAATTCAAGTAATTCAAACTTTAACTAATTGCTTTTCTAGAGCCTTTCTTGACATAATCCAAACACTTTCAATGTGTAACACAACACTTACTGTAAGTACAGAGTGTTTACTAAAGGCCTGAGCCCAATTTTGTGACTGTCTCTCAGTGAAGATGAAGTTCCTACATTTCCCTGCTGGATTCTATTTATTCTGACAGAAACTGTGCAGGGGCAAATGCACAAAAGCAGGGCTGGCAGTGGTTAAAATGACTTGTTACATCTTTCTTCTCCGCAGTGAAGGGTGTTTTGCCTGTGACTTCTGGAAGAGCAATGAAGAACTGATTGTTATCAGACTTTCTCTGAGCAGTGGAACCCACATTATTTGAATCTGGGGCATCAGGATCTGATGTTGGGCCTCCACCATCATTACTGAAATAAAAAGGCTGCCTGTCCTCCCATCTCTGAAAACAGCTCTTACAAAACACTCCCCTCTGCTGTGGTGTCCTCTGTCCCACACTCCTGGAACAGCTACTGCTTCCTAAACAGAGTCAGATTGTACACAATTTTGGACAGGCCACTCTCCTAAGGAATCCATCTGGCATTCCATGTGACCACCTGAAGGCCTCCTTTTGCTCACAGAGTAAGGGAGCAGCAAACCAAAAGCAACTTCACCTCTCAGCCAAACACTTCATTTGGCTATCAAGAAGCAGAACAGCTGGGGAGGAAGTTTAAGCCACTTGATCACTTTATAAGAAGCATTTTCCTTTTCATGAGTAGGATCAACAACCTCTCATTTGGACCAAGCCTCTGAGATACATCATAGTCAAGCACTGTGTGAAAATGAGCTACAGAAAAAACACAGCTGCAAGAAAATAATGACAAAAAGCACCTTAGTAGTTCCCTGCCTCTTCTGTGCTGCCTGAAAAGTGCTGAGAGGCAAAGAGAGGGGATGGAAAATCTATTAAAAAATTCATCTGTCCATCCAGCTTTGGGTCACTTATCTGGAGAGTTCAAAAGTGCTGCTTTTTGCCACAGGCTTTATTTGGAACAGAAGTAGGAATTTAAGAAGCAGAAGACAGGGCTCTGGTTTTTTGCTATGTCCTTTAAAGCACTAACTTTTTTTTTTTTTTTAAAAAGGAATAGTTACTATGTTAGTACATGAACAGTACATCTAAGGAGAGCACAATGTCTCAGATGGGAACTGGCTCCTAGGAGAACTCAAGTAAGATGCGCAACTGTTAAAAAACTGACATTTCTTCGGGGTGTTTCTGAAAATGGGATTAGTTTTACAGAATAACTAGCTTTATTACTCTCCTACTGCTAACAGGAGAGTAATAAAAGCACAAAGAAAACACTGCCCTCAGCTGACACTTCTTCCTTGAATCCAACATTACCTCATAGATCTCTGGGTTTAGTAAGTTTTAATAGCCCAATTAATTATGAAAGTCATTTACAGGGTAGTCAGTGTGTTTTCACTAACTGTTCCATTACACATCCACAGACAGATATTTTACTCAGTTTTGACCACAGGAAAACAAAACAAAAAAATCTCCATAAAACTTTAGTCTTTCATTCCATGTCCATTATAAATGAGGTAGACTGTGGAAAAAAGAAGACCAAACCTCTTCTCTGACTTCCACCTGATGTCTGTCACAGCCCCTCTTGACCATTTTTTCCCTTTGTGTTGGACAGGGACAAACTTTCCTTTCCAAGGAATTCCTAGTACAACCCAGAGGAGGGTTCAGCTCCACGTATTTTTAGAAAATCAGGAGCCAAGAGTCAAAACAAACTTTTAAACCAAGAGAGACAATGATACCATAAACCCTCCTGGCCCGTGTTAATGTGAGGGTGTTTATTGTAAGGCACTCTGTGACCTTCAGTGCCCTGCCAGTGCCTGCCAACAACACAATGGGCTCCTGCGTGTCCCGTGGGGATGGCAGTGCTGATGGAGCCGCTTAGAGCTCACATGGATGCCATAAACTGACGTAGGCTGTGCTATTGTGAGTCTGATTTATGAGTCTCTCCTTTTTTCTTTTGAAGTACAAGTTCCAAAGGCACAAAGTGGATGGCAGAAAAAACCCTGTACTGCACAGTCTGAGGTTGGAGTTGAGAGCTTATCCAACATTCCTAAAAGTACTCCTGAAATGCTCCCTGCCTCTTGGATCTCTTGAGTAACAGCTCATCCAAGACATTTCTTGGATTAGTTTTAAAAATCCATATTTTTTCCCTGGCTCCTTAGCACTGTGAAGCTGTTCACCACCCACAGAACCTTTACAAAACTCCACAATTTTTATCTGAGATCCTCCACATATGGATGGCACCAGTCCCTCCCAGGCACTTTTAAAGCTGATCATCCTCTAAGTGTAGGACTGAAAGTCTGAGCAGTAAGATTATTTATAAAGGAACTACCCTGTGGTGTCCTGAACAACAAACAACTAAATCATCTTGAACTCCATCTCACTAGATACACAAGAACCTTAATCCAATGTCACCACATTTAATGCTTGCATAAAATGGATACTTACAGAATGCCTGTTTTCCATGGAGTCTGCAAAACAAAATAGAATGTATAAATTACAAAATGGCGCATTGCAGAGTGACCAGTTCTGTGCTCCAGCAAATACAGGTTTATGTACTTTAACCTTTTAGTTCACTTTGCAGTAATGTAAAATTGCTACCTAAACCCGGCTCTGGCCCTGCAGAGCACCCAAGTTTAGGATATCTCTAGTTTAATCCAAGTTTATCTCTACTTTAATCCAAGCACAGGGGTGAGACCAGACATGTCAAAGACCATGTTGACAGCTGTTTGATTATGAGTTAGAGCAGAAGTCTCTCCTGAGGGGACAATCAGCTCCTGGACATGAGAGTCTTCCTTTTAGAGGCAAGTTCTCAGGAGCATTATACTTCCTAATCCAATTCCTTGCCAGGAAAACAACGTACTGCAGAAATCCGGTGTAGGATACAATTTCTCAGGGCCAAATAAGATCCTGCAGACACCTGAAATTTTATTAATAAAAGTTCCTTGTTCCCAGTGAAAGCCTGAGAGCCAGCAGGCTCTTTCCATTTAGGGTCAGTGAACTTAAGATTAGATCTTGGGCTTTTTTTAAAAAGAAGCAGATTTAGCTATTCAGAAATTCCACAGAATACATTCAAACACCAAAACATAAACATATATTTGCCATCTGAAAGTAACTCCAGTTTTAGTAGAGGACTTCAAGACTGGTTAAAAGTGCTTCTCTGTTAAGATACTTCCCATGTGACAGAAATAAGTGCTGAACCGTGCAGGGTATTTTCTTGGAAAGTACATAAAATTCAGTGGGGAGAGGCTGTGTGAAGGAAATTCATTGAATGCTCCAAGGGTTTGGACTGGGGCTCTGGGTTAATCTTGCCAGTATTTTTTCTGTAAATGTGGGATAGTTTCTAAATCTATGTTTTTTCTAAGTATGTATTTTTTAAACAGCAAATAATAACATCAGTCCTCCCATAGGCAGAACACTTCTGCAAATGTTGAAAAGTTCTCTACAATAATTAAATGAAGGATATTATGCAGAGCACTGCTGCCATTATTAGACCTTAATAAATGTCTTTTAGAAACTCCCTTTTCAGCCAGCAGAAGTGACCAGGAAACAGCACAGGTGAAGGTCCCTGCCACGGGACATTAGGCATTTTCCCCAGGACAGTTCTACACAGAGCTATTAGTCCATGCAAAGAACTAAAAAGTGAGCTGACTACAGCACCTTGTACCAGTGCGTAAAACTGAATTTCAGTACAAAGCTGGGTTCGGTTTTTGGCAAGACTGATCCATTATATGTTGAGCCATTTTGATAAGAAACAAACTAAAAAGTTACATGGAACACACATGAAAGCTTTTTGTGTCCTGAAAGCTGACAGAAGTGAACAAAAACACCCCTGACCCTGTGCTACATCAAAGCCTGTGACTTGAAGTGGACAAAACTATACATAAGGTTTATGAAGTGAAATATTAATGAGCTGTCATTTAGTCTCTGTCACAACGTATTGTGTTCACGGGAAGGAGGAAATGAGAAATCTTTTGTAAATTCCCAACTTCAAACAACGGGATGTTGGCTACTCAAAGCTTCCAGGTCACAATGACAGCTCCTCCAAGCCCTGGTTACCTGTCATCCAGATCCACACTCATGTGGCTTCCTCACAGAGTGTCCCATCCGTGCCAGGGGAATGTTGGGATCTGTGTCCTGGGGAAGTGCTGCTGGAGGGCTGGGGGGGCTTCTCACAGGCACCAACAGGTAAACCAGCAAGGCCCCACTAATAACAGCACAGTGATCCACTGCTTTTGCTGATTCTTTGCTATGCCAGTCTTTTCCCGACCTTTTTACTTCATTCTTGTTCAAAAAAGGAAGTGTTTTTCACATTTTTGCTGTTTTCACTGTGATAGAATGGGGAGATTTTTCACGACACCTGGCTTTCCCTTGCTACCAAAAAAAGGGAAATGAGCTTCTAGTCATACAGAGAAAAACTGGCCAAGCTTCCACAGAAGGGCAAGAGCAGCTGCATATTTTGTGAAAGGAATCAGAGCTGAAGGTCTGATGCTGATGATTTCTAAAATACTCCCAAGCCTACCAAAGGTAGGTGTTTTTATGGATTTCTGATGGATTTCAACTCTTGCTATTGCTTTTAGCTGATGGGATTTTAAATTCAAAGAACGCATTTTTACAAAGTACATTAATAGCAGGAATTTAAGACACTGTCATCTTCACCTGCTCCACCCTCTCTTGTTGCTGGAGGTGATGGAGAAGACAATAAGACCCTGAACAGCTGCAGTTCTGGATCCTTCTCAAACCCTCCGCCAGCCCTGGTGAAAGCCAAGGTGTCAGATGCTGAGCCGAAGGTGCTGAACTGCAGACACACACTGTGCTCTGCCAAGCCCTTCACTGGAGCAGCAGCTTCTAAAGAGGATCTTGGCAGGCAGTTTGGGAACAGGTCTGACACGGGGCACGCACCAAATCCAGCTTTGCATTGGAGGGTCAAGCAGGGCCAAAAACTCCCTGCGTATTTGTGCCTCACTGAAACCATCTGGCTCTGCCTCATTTTTGGCTGAAGCTACTGTAAGAATTTGGCTCTGGAGTCAGTGTCTCACAGATCCAGACTCTGGCCTAGATTATGTCTAGAAACCTAAAGATCCAAAGAGTTTTGATTCTGGAGAAGGGACAAGTTCTTTGCATGCTTTTGGACTGCACGTGCTCAAAAAGCCTGAGTTCTGCACAACATCGTGAATCCCCAGACCCCGTGAGTTTTGTCTGTGCTGGAAAAGGCATCTAGTGGGAAATCCTGGCTAAGTGTGGAGGTGTTAAGCCTGAGGTTCAGGACCAGGAAAGTATTTGAGCAGATTTCCTGATTGCTAGAGCTGATTTCAAATAGTTTGTTCCAAGCCACCGAGTGCCATGGGGATTTCTCATGCCTCTTTCCACTGGGATATATTTATTTTTCCATAGCACATTGTTGGTTGCTTTAGGATTTCTTTGGATTTCCTGTCTCACTGCTGCAATTGCTTCCAAGTGACCACTTTTCCAGACTTAGCAGCATAAAGGCTGGCTGTGCATTTGGTTCACTAGATCTCCACTTTCCTAATAAGAAATTAGGAATTGTTATCTTGCAATAAGCCACTGTGGGCTCAACTCAGTGCACACACAGAGCAGTGCAAAGCCTGCCACAGCTTTGGGTCTGGCACAGAGCAAAAACAGAGGTCACTGAAGGAGCAAAAATGTACCAATACATCGTCACAGGAAGTGCCCGGGAAAAACGTAAGGAAACCTGCGAGCTGGAGTTGGCTCTAGTCTTCCCAGCAATAGGAACAGAGCTGTGCTGCCCCAACACTGGGATCAGTGAGGAGGGAAGGGCTGGAGCTCAGAAAAAAGAACCAGTATGGAGATGCTTGGACTTCCTGCCCTTTCTGCCTCTTGGGACCATGAAAGGTGTGATGGAAATAAATCATGTCTAAAAGAGCCTCCACCCACGAGCTGAACTCTGTGTGTGACACATCCTGACCCTCCCCAAGGAGGGGCTCCAGGACTGGCATCGTGGGCAGCAGGGCCAAGGTCACTCTGTCCTTCTTGGCACACTGTTGATTTAGACAATTGCCTGTTTTGCTGAAGAAGTTTTGGACTGTCTCAGTAACAACTCTGGGACTGGGCTGGGTATTCCTGGCTCACAGTATGCTTTGGCTTCCTCACAGAGCAACTAGAGAAAGCAGCATTTGAAGGAGATCAGTTCATCCTGGTAAGGCCAAAGGACTTTTAGACAAAGGTGTTACTGACCTGACCGGTGCTAATTGTGACCAAAATTCCCCAACTTCCCATTTGGACGCAAGGTTTGACTTAAAGCTGAGGCTTGAAGCTGCTTTAGGTATCTTATGTAAAATACTAAAGCAACAACCTAGAAGAGGTTTTAAATCAACACCTGGGTGAACTTCCCGAACACTAAATTAAACACTGATTAAACTAACCTTTCAATAACAATGCAAGGACAACTTCTTATCCCTGAGACAAAGTGATCAGCGTTCTCATTACAGCAGAGGAAACCCAGCATCCAGCCAGAGACTGACATTATCTACAGGACTATTATTTGACTTTCAATCAAAATAAACCTGACTAGACTTGAATTTCACAAATTTCCTGCTTTTCTTACTGTAAATGAGTTAACTGCAGTTAAGCACACACAGGTCTTGTAGGGTTTGAAATGTGCATCTGAGAGTTTGTTTCTGTCCATCTCTAATGGAAAACCAGCTCCTTAGGCCTAGCACTCCCAGCAAGGGGAGCAGCACAGCAGAGATACCACATGTGTTGGAGGCACCCAGGTGGTACCAACAGGAGACAACAGAACCAACACAAGGAGAATGAAAAGGAATAAGAACAGACACTCAGCACAATGCCAAAGGCTTGGGAGAGCTCAGAGCATTATCTGCCCATGGATTAATGAATTGGGATAAGGACAAGCAGTAGCTACAGAACTCAAAATACAACAGTTTGTTACTGATGTGGCATCTGCATTACTGGGGACAGCAGTGAGAGTTGTCAGAAAATTCCAGAGGAAAAATGTTTTAGCTCAGTCACAAAGAATTGCATCAGACGTAATAACTCCGGACGGCACTTCAGCTCCCTCTCTAGTGGCCACACTTTCTGGAATGCACAGACAACTCCTTGAAAACACAAAATTGCTCATGAAGCACTCAATCCTAATTAAACAAACCCAAACCAAAGCAGTAACCTACAAATAAATAAAAAAATGTTACATAGGTCTGAGGTGTTAAATCTGTCAAACTACATAGTTGACACCAATTCCCAAACTCCCGTAATTTCCCCAGAGGACATGTTTTCTGAACCATTGACTTCTTGAAGTAGATTGTACTCGTGGGCATTTGCTCCAAAGTCTCAAAGAATTGTCAAACATAGTGAAGATCAGAACGGTAAACCAACTTCTGCATCCACTAGTAACACTCAATATTTTTCACAACTAACATTTAATACTTCTATTAATTACTTATGAATATGGATCTATTTCCTAAGGATCTCCACTGCATCCATACTTTGTCACCTCACAATCACACAGCCTATCAAAAATCCAAGTCAATGTTGCATTAACTGCAGTGTAGCTGTCCAAGGCACTACACTGCTGTGGGATGCACTGCTTATCTCCTTGGAACACTTTTCCTGTGGATCAGTCAGGAAAAACAGACGGGATTAAAACAATAAACTGGGATGATGTTTCCAAGAATAACTGAAACTGTAGAATGTTATGCATAAAAGAGCAGGTGGACCGCAAGATTAAGGGGCGTATGCAGCTGCTCTGGCTAATCCAGCTCAGCCTTTCAATCACGTCTCATTTTATTGCAGGTCCCACTTCATGGCATTAGAGCCTTTTAAGTGCTTTGAATTGCAGCTCTGTTGCACTAACCCGGAGTTCACAGCACAGCTCACAAAACACCCTTCCAGGATATAACGCCTTCTGTTGTGTCGGAACCAGGGATGGGGAAAGGTGGGATGGTCCCCTTCACACCTGGGCACAGCAGGAGGAGGTTATGCAGCAGCTTCTGCAGCTCTTACAGGTCCAGTTCACACTCACTGCAGAATGTGTCTGAGTATTTGTGGCCTTTGGGTGCAGCCTGAAAATAAACTGGTTTTTACCTCATGGTGCTGCCAGGTGATCCCGCATGAGGTGACAGGTCCTGCTCTTTAGTGTGAAGGATATTCTGATTTTCACTGTGAAAAATAAGGACAGCACACAAGGATTCCGAAAATCCTGGTCCCAGCACTGTCACTTTCTAAACACACTCCCTTAAACAAATGACCTAATCTCTCTGTTTATTCAGCTGTAAAATGAAGATAAAAATTGCCATGTAAGTCCTACAAGGGAAAATTAAGTAATGTTTTCTAAAGGACTTGGAGACCCTCACATGAAAGATTCCCTAGAGACAGAATACTGTGTCAGAGCGGGTGGGAAATCCCTCATAAAACAGAAAAAATAGAAAATTAAAACATAACAGTGCAAAATTTAAAATGGCACACAACAAAGCAATTTGGTAACATTGATGAGGACAAAAGGTGAACAGTTTGAAGTCCTAATATTTACAAATCTAGACTTCCTAACACAAAGAGAGGAAAGGAAATCCCTTCTGATTTAGTCTTGGACAAACTAGGAAGAAATGCCTTTAACCTACTGTCTCTGAACTCATTAGCGCCAGGACATTCATGGTCAGTAATTGTGTCAGGAAGCTGCTAATGCCCCCACACAAGTGTGTGCCAGAGGAGCTGGAAGGGCAGAGTGGCTGGCACGCACCATCTGAGACAGTTTTTATGGTTATTTAATAGCACAAACATACTCAATGAAGAGACAAAGTGTTGCTCTGAGCAGATTGAGATAACTCAACACATCACCCTAATCCCTAACGGGGCACATGCAGCTCTTGATTCAGACCCAGATGTTGCTTAGGGTTTAGATTCAGACCCAGACGTATGGCCCAAATACTCAGCAGATACAAACCAAAGGGGCTGATGAAGTAGGTGTTACAAATATTGATCTCACTGCATTAAGTATCACTGATTTATGAGGAACCGTAAAGGTGTTATACAATTTATCAACACCTGTGATTTCATAGCTGCACTTTAGCGTGTTCCTATGTGACTTGCATCGCTATTTTTTATGGCACTTATCTTCTAAATATTCAGCCTAAATATTGTCTTGTAAGATACTCAGTCGCAAATGTATCCCTAATCTCCTCACAAATGCTTCCATTAAGTGTTTCATTTTGCACTAGCTTACTTACCATTATTAGCTTTTCTGATTTCACTATAAACTGTTTCAGTCTCCTTCTGTACAGCAGCTGGAAAATGTATTGGCACAGAATCAATTTCTTTCTTTTTTAATTTTTTTTTTTGTTTGTCTTATGAAAAGCTCCTTAAACAAACAAAACACAGTGTCTTACTTTCAGAGGAAGTTACACAAGCAGCAATGAGCCCGTGGAGTCTGTGTTAAAAAGTGAGTCGTCCCCCCGCCCCCAAAACCCAGCCTGGGAGGAACTGGGAGGGAGATCTCTCTCCCTCTCTATAAAAGTGATGATAAAAATCTGCTTCCCTTTCTAAATTTAACATTTTAATAATATTCTTTGAACTCAAATCGATACTGCTTTAATTTTACAGAGGCACCTACCACTAGAGAATGGTTTCTCTGGACCCCTTTGAAGAGCTGCTTCGGTTTGTTCTAAGGATTTGGGGATCCAAGACCTGAGGAGATCCATCATTTGGACGACTAACTACACCCCCCTTTTGGCAACTAGCTTGATGGATTCTTATGGGCACCAAAAAATAGAATCTCAATTGCTGTTCCTTGTGAAATGTCTCAGAAGGGTATTTGCAGATCCCACACTGCACAGCTCCTGTTCAGTGTTATCTGGGAGAGGTCTCCCCTGGGCACAGAGGGC
Organism: Grallaria varia; assembly: GCA_013396735.1. Classification (NCBI taxonomy): domain Eukaryota; kingdom Metazoa; phylum Chordata; class Aves; order Passeriformes; family Formicariidae; genus Grallaria; species Grallaria varia. Next base: position 1,221,742 of record VWZG01004744.1, read on the forward strand.
TCTTCCATCACAGGATCAGATGGACACAGCAGGAGTGAAGGCTCACAGGGCTTGTGGAAAGAATGAAAGGAAGGGAAAAAAGCAGGCAGAGAGGTCTGTGCCCCCAGGGACACAGCTGGGGTACCAGTGCAATGTTAGTCTTTGCAGGCCCTTAGCTGGACACACAAACCCCTGTAAACCTCTGCTCTTGTATGAGGAGGAAAGCAAGAAGCTCTTCCTTTTTCCCTGATATCTGGCAGAACTTATCCACAGGCACACAAACAGGGAAGCGGCAGAGCCTTGTCTAAAGGCCTGAAAAGAGCAAGAACTCAGTTTCTCTCCAGTCAGCACCAACTGCTGGTGAGTAGGAGACCAGAAGAGTTTCCTGGATATATTGCATGGCTGTAGTTTTAAAATCCCTGGGCAACCCAAGTGCACTTTAAACCACTTTCTCCATTTACTATCAAGGCCTATGCTGGCAGGGTCCAGCAGCTTGCTGTTCACAGATCTCAAAGTGTTTTAGAAACACTCATCCATTGCAGTTAAACTCAGACTCCTAGAAAACCTCTGAATTCTATCTGTATCACCTCCAACTTCTGTGGACCTTCAACAACCCAAGAAGTTAGACTTTTTTCTAGTTAAAGAGAAAAAAAAATGGTTCTCTCTCTGCAAGAAACTGGGAAGAAAATTCACATTTCTGGATACAGAATCCTGTTCACTGGATATTAAAAAAAAAACCCCAACCTTTAAAGAATTCAGACAATCCTCTGCACTCAGAGTCAGGACTGTTACTGCTTTGCACCGCTCTGAAGAACCCAAGTGTCTCCAGCACCAGGTTCTGATTTCCCAAAGCTAATTTCATTTTTTAAAAATTCTGTTCAGCATACTTTAAATGCTGGGAGCTCACATATCACAACTGGGTTGCAAAACTGCTGTAAATTTAAAGGCCAGGAGCAGTTACACTTCACCAAGTGTCTAATCACAGCTTTCAAACTTGCAGCTTAGGCATGAATTTTCTTTGCAAAATAATCTGAAGACCTTGAGGCACATTTCATATGCTTATGGGCTCTTGCTTAAATGATCAATTCAGTTTCCAGTGAAGTAAGAAATAATCTTCTCAGAACATTAATAAGAGGTAGCTCATTTTGTTTGGGACTCTTTTTTAGCAGATTACAGTCCTAAAGCTGCTCCTATTGACTCTGTGGAAAGATTTGGTTGGAGGCATTTCCTTAGCTTGCCTTTTTTTTTTTTTTTCCAACCCCATTTAATTGAATTGTGATATAATGCCACTGCCCATGTTATTTCCTTTGTTAGTCTTCCAAAAGTTGTCTCAGCACTGAAAAAAGGCTCCAGGAGAAATTACTTGGACGATTTGCCATTTTGTTCCCACTACAAAGTTGCCACCCTGCAGATAACCAACCAGATATGGCAGTAAGAGAAGGGACATGTTCTGGCTCAGCAACATTAGAGGTTTCTCCCTTCTCACTTCAGGGGCATTTCCAGATCTTACTTTAGGTCTGGCCTTTGTTTTTGCTCAGAATAACAATAAAGGCTCTAAATGACCTTGCCATCTTTTTGCACAATTAAACTTTAGAGAAGACAAGCACCACATTTTTGTCAAGCTCATAATGTACCTAAATATTCGATTTAATCATTCCTTTGAATTACCACCTCTTTAAATATCAAATTTACATTCCACACCGACTATCCCAAAGAGGAGCTGGACTGTGTAGCCCCACCTCTACCTCCAATTTGTCTTGCCCTTTCACCCCTACTTCCAAGAGCAGCTATCAAGGTATTCCCACATGGAAGTTCTAAAATAGAGCAGTAAAATTTTACTTTTAGCCAGTGACAGGACCACTCCCCACCAGTGAATGCAATGAACCCTGGTTTTTGCTCCCCATAAAGAAGCACATCTGAACTTCTTGGTGCCGTCACCTATTCACCATCACACTGTGTCAAACAGGTTGCACAAATGACCAGCTGGTGCAGACATGACTGGAAAAACAGGGTGAACCCAGTGTTTTCAAATGTGAGCAATTCCTTACTGACAAAGACTTCTACAATAATTTAAACTTGTTTTGAGGTGACATTCCATCATTCCCACTTCCCAAAAGTGCCATAAAGGCTGGTATTACAGCTTAGATACTACAGCATTTACTGCAGTAGTCTCTCACAATACCCAAAATAGGATCCTCCTGCTCCTGAGATGAACATTAGTATTGACACTGACAACAGTGGCAGGAGGAACAAATGATGGGGAAGGGAAAATAATTTGAGGTTAGTCCTGAGAGATCAAAGAAATCTGGAGTTCCTCAAAAGGCTGAAGGAGTCAGAGTCTCTGTGCAGCTGCTGGATGAGCTGTGCATGCCCAGAGAAAAGGCAGGATTTGCTTTGTATTCATTCAGAAAACAGGAGGAATCAAAAGGGGTGTCATAGGGGTTTGGAGCAAGGTGATAATCTGAAAGGTCTGTACCCCAGGAAGGGCTGCTCATACCCACAGACATGAAAGAATGTTGTGGTTTAAAACAAAACTTCACAGTAACACCAAAGTGGCAGCAACATCAGTGGCAGTCCTGTGGCCAAATTCTCTCTGTGGGGTACATGATTATTACAAGGGAATACTTGGGAAACTTGGCTTTGCTTTGCTTTTCCCAAGAATAAATCCCATCCTGTTTTCATTGCGATAGGCAGTGCAGAGCTGAAAGAATTAACTTGGTTTAATACAACTCCTATTTAAGCCGCATCCTCGAGATGCTCTCAAAGATTAACACATTAAATACCTGCAGTACAGTTGCCCTTTACATAACCAAGGCATTCATTTGGGAAGTGCTTAACAAAGGCAATCAATTAGGGAACTAGTATCATATCTCTATATACCTGAAGCAAGGCTCAATCTTACAGAGTCAATCAGTGTTCTGTTCAAATAACCTGATCTCATTTACACAGTATATTAAATACTGTTTTGTGGTTTAATAGTATTCGACCTACAGATCACAGATAATATCTTATTACTCAGCCTGATATACAGGAATAGTGCTATATAAAGAATGGGATCAAAAGGCTATTTTTAGAGATGCTGATCTTGCATTTAACAGGGCTTTTAATTTAAATAACCAAGCACTACCATATCTTACCCTTCTATGCCACTGTTTTGTGTAGTGCACACTCAGAAACAGTTGGAACAATTCATTATTAGCCCTGTTCTGAAAAAGAGTCCAACAACTATGGTACTTCAGGGCAGAATTTAGCAGAGGTGGATAAATAGCATGCTCAGAACACAGGGAAACTCTGTGAGGAATGATACTGGGAAGTGAAAACAGAGAAAGGACAGGCCTGGCTGTTTCAGGAGAGCTTGGCTAACAAGCCTGCAGAGTGAGCACTTCTGCCCAAACATCTGTTACCAACTAAACAATCGTGTCTTTAGTCTCTGCAGTAAGTGACTAGTCCTTCCTTCCAGGAAAAAGGAAATTTATCCATTTCTTCCTCAGTCTGCTGCTCATTCAGCCAAAGCGAAGAGGCTGGAGCACAGGGTTTATTCAATCCCAGCTACATGGAACTTTCAACACAAGGCCATAAAAGTGGCAGAGTTCTCCAGATGACACAGAATGACTCAAGGGTGCATTTAGGTCTTGAGAATAAATTTCCCTGGCTATTTCTCCTTCAGTGTTTCTGAGACGTACCTGAGGTGTGGTTAATGTTACCACAGAATGGCAGGAGGAGGACAAAATTATCCGGCCATCAATACCCTCATTTCTCTGTTTAATGTGCCACAAAATTCAGGATGGTCTCCAGGCCTCTCCAGACTGAGAGACTAAATCCCTGCTGGTCTCTCTTCCTTCTCTATCCCAAGTGAATTCCAGCTTTGACCCTTCAACCAGTTCCTTTATAAAGGAGGAAATTCCACTGCTTTCTGTTCTCTCCATTACCTTACCCTGTGGCTCCACAACACGGATATTCCCAGCAGGCTGCCTTCTGCTCAGAGCCACAGCTCCAGCTGGGAGCCCTGCTGCACACAGACCTCATGGGGGTGGGAATGGGAGCATCCCAGGGGAAGGAAGGCTGCGGGAGCAGCAGCATAGTTGGCATCATCAGCTGGGTCAAGGAGCAGCCCTGGCAGCAAACTGTCCCACACAGAGAGCAGCACAGCCTGCTCTGACATTCCCAGTGCCAATACCAGAGCAGTGCCAGGGAGGAGCAACACGCCCAGAGCTGCTCCCAAATGAAACTAGAGAATTTATTACCTCTGTGAGGATCAAGCGCTGACACTTCAACTTCAGTGTACTCCACCTCAGCACTCTCAAGGTCAGGTCCTGCCCCAAAAATACCAAGAAGATGTTTCTTTGTAGAACCATAGGTTTTGTTTGAGCCGTGGGCCTGATCCTGCTGCCACTGAAATTAAGGGACAAGCCCTCACTGACTCTGATGGGTGCAGGATCAGGGCCTACTTACAGATGGGAGTTACTCTGCTAAGAGTTGTAAGGCCAACACATTCCTAAGGGTAATCCCAATCCAAAGGGCAGTAGACCAATGAAAGGCAGGTTTCTGAAACTGTGGGACATGCAAATTATGCCTAAAACTCTTGCTCTGAGTGTAACATCTTTGAAAGTGGCACAACACAAAAGAGTAGGGAGTTATCATGGATTCTCCCACATTCCTGCTCCAGCTCCTCTTTTGTTTCTCTTCCTGCATTCCTTTCTTCTTCTTTTCTATGGCTATGGCAGGACACTTCCCATTCTCTACTTCACTCACATTTAAAGCCATCTTTAAGTCTTTTGCCTCTCATAGTCCAAATTTCAGCCCTTCTCTCCTGTGTTGCCCTCCAGGCTCTCCATAGAATATCTGGAGCACAACCCATCTTCCTCCTCTCTGCCTGACAAGGGTTGGACAGCTGGTGTACTGAGGCTGCTGGCTGACAAGCACTGCCTGCCTGCACACAACAGACACAGAAACTGCTGCTGCCTTCTACTCTGCCTTTTTCTTGGGCTGGAGATGGTTTTCCAACAAATTTCTGTAAAAGTTGGAAGGAACCACAACAGTCGTCCAGACCAGAATTGTGCAGAACTGATTTGGCAGATAATTTTATTCAGAGCAGTTTATTTTCAGATTTAATGCTTAAGAATTTTGAGATCAATGAAAACAAAGGACAGAGAAATAAAAGAAGCAGAAATCTGTAGAAAATGTTTTTTTTAAATATCTGAATATTTGTTATTTGAACTTGCAATTTTGAGTCTAAGCTGTATTTTTATACCAATCCCACTCAGCTAATTACACTTCCAAATGCAGTTGGCAAATGGGTTCTATCGGTGTCATTTTGCACATAAGAAAAAAACCTAAGCACAGCAAAGGGAAGTTTTCCCCACTACCACTGAGAAAAAGGAAAGGGATGGACCTATCAAATCCTTGTTGCTACCTTTAGAAAACATCACAACTTTCAATTACAAAATAATTTAAAAATCTATTGTTAAAGTATGCAATTACCTTTACTCTCATCTGTTGATTTCATGTGATTTTCACTATCTTCAATGTAACCTGATCCTAAAATATTAAAGCCAAAGTTGAGCTGACAAAATGTTTACTACAGCAAATTAAATAAATGGGTTACACAGCTGCAATTCTTATTGTCATTATCTGTATTTTCATATGAGACATTCTACTTTTACATTCACACCTAAGACATTCAAGTAGCGCAGGTGGGAAAAATGTGGCATTTTAAATAATCAGCTAAAAACACCCAAGGGGTAACTTTGCTTACGTCAAATACTCTAAACAACATGCCTACTTATTTTTGTAAAGTTCATTGAGATCCTGGGATGAAAAGTGCCCAGTCATGGCAAGTTAACACCCCGGTCCTGTGGCCACATCACAGGACCATGTGCCACAACTCCAACTTCCTCTCTGCAATGGTTTTCTTGCAGCTGTGTCAAACCCAGAAAGTAATTCTCTTTTACCATGATTTCTCCATCTGTAATATTGTCAATTGATTGCCTGGGAGAAGGGTCTGAGCAAAGTTATAAACCAATCTTTGTGTAAGACGTGCTCATAAAAACTGTACAAAGACAAAATGACAGAAGATACTTTGGAGAATGTTATTGGTATCCCTCTGTATTCCCAAAACATTGGGCCCCATGCAAACAACACCTTTGCAAGTTCAAAACTTTCAATTAATGCTTAATTAAGCCAACTTACTAACAGTCTTACAACAAAATGTTCTACCTGAATAATACTCTCCATCACTGGGCTGTCTTGTCAGTTTTTCATTTGTCAAGTTTGCAGCCAAGGCTGAACTGAAAAACAAACCAATAAAAGTTGATGCAATTATCCGAAAGCAGTCAATAAAACCCGCAAAATGAATCTGTGCCAAGATCACTCTGTGCCGACTACCACATATTCTTAACTACTGAAGCTAAAGAAAATTTTGCCTTAATGTTTTTAGAAGCACCCACCAACTATAAGATAATAAATGTTCCCTGTTGCATTATCCTTCTTGAAAACGTCCACATTTTCAATTCCATACCATATCTAAATGCATTCAAATACAGGTCTGACAATCTTCTATTTCACTTAGTGGATCTTTTTTTCTATTCTTAGAGCATTTCCTCATCCTGTTGTTGTGCAAGCAGGTGGCACATGAAGTAGAACCATCTATTGTCTGCAGGTGTGTGCCACAATAAACTATGTTCATGTGGAGGAAGGCCTACAGCCCTTAAAACAGAAATACTTGACCACTATCATAAAGTTTGGTGGTTTAATCCCAGATGGCAGCTCAGTGTCACAGGGCCACATGCTCACTGCCCTCCCCTGCCTGGGGAGAAAGAGGGAAAACCAATGGGCTAAGATAAGAAGAGTTTAATAACTGAAATAAAGTTAATAATAATAGCAATGAAAAGGAGAGAGAGAGAGGAATAAAGCCCAAGAAAAACCAGTGATGCCCAGCCAGTCCTGGATATGTCCTTGTGACAGTGATCGGCACCTGCTGTGCTTCAACCCTCAGCAGCCCCACAGCAGGAGGGTCCTCTGGCTCCAAGGCTGCTGTACTGAAAGGCCACCACTGCTCCTTTGGCTCCTTGAAATCCCCTCTCCTGAGATAGTCTGTGTCCATGGAGCCTCTGGGCCAGTCACAGTGGGAGACTTCTCCCACATACTCCCAGTCAGCTGCTGGGATCCCCCCTCCAGAAATACAACTGGGTTCTGTCCCTTTACAGCCTGATGGCATCAGGGTACACTGTCACCAGTGTCTGCTAGAGCCTTAGACACCTGGGGGCTGACATTGCAGGCCATCTGATCCACACACCCCAGGAAATAAGGCTGGAGGCAGAACTCCTCTAGTCCTGGTCATAGGATTCCCCACTCATGTCTTGAAAGAATGGGTTAGATTTCTTCTCCATAGGATCAGGAGTAGGAACAGCCCTTTTGCTCTGCCCACCGCAGACTGGAGCAACAACTTTCCTTGGAGAACCCCCACTAATCCACACACCCTTTAGGGCCTGGGGAGAATTTCCATCCCACTTCCTCATGTCCTCTCTGGGTCCTGCAGGTGAGACCACAGGGTCCCCTGTGGTGTGTACCCTCTGCATTCTTCCTCTTGAGCAAAAGGACACTCACTGTTAATACCTGAGATACTGGACTGTACACATGGGGGTACAATCTACCCGCTTAGAGTTGCTCAGCCGGTTTCTCCACAGCAAAGACAAGGGAGGAAGGGAGATTTTCTCTGTACTGCTGTGTTGGTGAAGCCACTTCATCCACCACCTTTGTTTCTCCAAGTCATCACTGCCGGTGAGTTGGTGTACAATGATGGTGCACTCTGTAGGAGTTCCTGACACATGGTTTGTGCACATTAGACTTTCTCTGGATCTCTGAGTAACCCTGTGTTGATTGGGTCATAACAAATTATCTCTAATTCCCTCAGGTACTGGTACCTCTCTCCATTATGATCCACTTGCCTGGGTGACACAGAACATCTTCCTTGAAGGGATGCCTTTCCTTCACACTTGAGAAGAGTTGTCTCCAGAGGCTGAGGACTTGTGTTACTCTTCCAATGCACACTTCCCTACCCTCTAATTCTGCAACACTAGCCCCATTATCCCAGCATCACAGCAGTCAGGTGCTCACCTGGACTCACTTGGGGATAAGGATCAAGTGGTTACCTCTGGTTCTGCCTCTTCCTCTTGTTCCTGTTATGGCCTTGCTTCATCCTCCTCTGCTAAACAAGTTTTCTTTCCTGTCCACTTCTCCTTGTGTACAGGGGCAACTGATACCCACAGGGGTTGGTCCTCTGCACCACCCATGGCTGGGTGAGTAGTCACAGCGCTTGGTGCCAGGGTTAGAGCAGCCCCAGTGCCTGTCGTGGTCACTGTGCTTGTCGTGGGAGTTGGAGTAGCCCCAGTGCCTGTCGGAAGGGGTTGGAGTAGCTGCAAATAATTGCTTAACCCTAAACAAGATCTGAACCACACTCAGCAACGTGCTAGGTCCTACCAACAGGACCATGCTCGTTCCAGCATCCCAAGTCGATTCAAAATGCTCACAGTCCTCAAGAGCTTTTGTAATTAGCCTGGAGAAGAAAGGGAAGCTGTGGGAAGATGCCTCCACAGACTGGCTCTCCGAGGAGAGAGGGAAAAGGCATAATTATGGATAATTCCCAATAGGTGTCTCCCCAGGACACAGGTGACAGTGAGGACACCACTGGGTGATTCAAGACCAGCTGTTCTATCATATCATAAATTAGTGTTTATGTAGAACAAAGCAATAACCTCATCCCAAGCCCCAGTGGCAACAAACGCAACAAGGAGTACAGTGTTCCCTCTAAGTGCAAACAACGTGTTAGACAACACAGCTCTGAGAGCAAAGCAATCAATGGTGTGACCACTGGATATTAAACTCGAATGAATGCATATAACAATTTCGTTTCAACATGCACTGGTAAGATCTGTTGTTAACTCTGAGTCCCATTTTGGGCTCCAAAAAGGACTGTCGTGGTTTAACCCCAGCTGGCAACTAAGCACCACACAGCACCTCACTCACTCTGCCCCAACACACCCTGCCCCCAGATGGGGAGGAGGACTGGAAAAAGGGAAAACCCATGGGTTGAGATAAGAACAGTTTAATGATTGAAATAAAGTCAAATATAATAACAACAACAACAACCATAATAATAAAGGGAAAGAGAGAGAGGAATCAAACACAAGAAAACAAGTGATGCCCAACACAATTGCTGACCACCCTCTGCCCAATGCCTAGCCCATTCCCCAGCACTGTTCAGGGTCCCCCAGACAATTCCCCCCCAGTTTCTACACTGGGCATGATGCTCTGTGGTGTGGAACATCCCTTGGGCCAGTTTGGGTCAACTGTCCTGGCCATGCTCCCTTCCAGCTTCTTGTGCTCCTGCTGCCTGGCAGAGCATGGGAAACTGCGAAGTCTTTGGGTTAGAGTAAGCACTACTGAACAACAACTAAACCATCAGTGTTATCAGCATTATTCTTACAGTAAAGCCAAACCACAGCACTGTTCCAACTACTAAGAAGGAAATTAACTCTATCCCAGCCGAAACCAAGACAGCAAGACATCTTACCCAGACATCTCCATGGATGGTCCTTTAGCTTGACAGAGGGGGAAAAAAAAGCATCTATTAGTAGATTGCACAAGCAAAGAATTTAAAAGTAAAAAATCAAAACAAAAGTGTAGCAATTGTCTACTCACAACAGAATAGTTTCTCCTGCCTATCACAAAATTAATTACCTCACATCTTGCATCCTGTTCATCACCCAGGTCTCTGAAATGTATCCTTCAGAGAACCTAAGATCCTAAACCCCAGATTTTACCTTGGCCAATTTAAGTAGTTTGGGACATCCAGATGCTTCAAACTGTCCCAAATAATTTGCAACGTACTGCGTATCTTGGGATAACCAGATTTATTTATTTTCTGAAAGAACAAGATCTGAAAAAATACCTTAATGATAAAAGACAAATCCCTAAACAAAATTGTGTTACAGTGTGGGAAGGAAAAAAAAAAACGAATCCCACAACCTAATAATCTAAATTTGTTCCATGAGGACCAGAGAAGCACCTCAACTACACCTGAGTTGGGACCCCAAATCAAATTGTTACAACTCTGTAAGGGATCAAAAACCTCTTGAGGCCCTGCCTGCCTCTGCATTGCACAAGGCTGGATTCCAGACCTAGGACTGCATGGGAACACTGTGATTCCGGCCTGTTTCCAACAACCTTTGCTTCCCTAGTGCCTGCCCAGCTCCATCAGTTAGGCGTTCCCATTCTGCCACATATACTTGGAAAACTTCAGCACACTTGCAGCTTCATTGGGGTCACTTGGCATTTCTAGATAGACTTTTAGTTTTTTTATGTTGTGTTTAGTCATCTCTGAAGCCTCACCCCCACAACCCTTTGCTCCTGACACAAACGCGGGTTTAATTGTAAGACATCTGTCACCAGACAAAGAGAAGGGAACCACTCCTTACTCTTTTTCTTCTTCTGCAAGAACCACCACAAAGCGAGCGCTCCTGCCCCTGCAATGACGAGTAGCACAAATCCAACAATGACTCCTTTCTTCCAAGCTGCCAAGATAACTGGAAATGAGAAAAACGTGCTAAGACTGTTTACTGTGATATGTCAACATAACCAAATTCTGCACTTCCTGACCTTTCATTTTACTACAAATCAGTCTTTTTACACCCCAGGGAAGAACTTTGAGGGGACTTGCATGCAAAGTGATCCTCTCCTTTGTGACCAAACCCTCAGTCCAACAACAGGTTGGTTTTAGCTCATGTCTGGCTCCTTCGGCTTTTGAGCATCCCTTAAATTTTCCTCTATTTAACTTCTGGGACAAAAGCAAGGAAGGGAGTTACATCCCAAATAAGATGACCTCACATGCCATAATGGCACAGGCAGGTTGTCATTAGTGACTCACCACTGACGGTTATGGGATGGCTCCTCACGACCACGTTGGCTTGGTTCGAGGCCGTGCAATAATACGTCCCTGCGTCCTGCCTCTTCATTGTTTTCCTGTGCCACATGACTTTGTCTGCATGTTCTTTTTTTTCATGTACAAGAACATCAGGGTCAGTTTTTTTAAAAAACCTGAACAGAATTGGCCAAGATCCTTCCTCCACAGAGCAGAGAAAAGTAGTCTCACTGCCATCTTCCACTTCTCCAGATGGAACACTGCCCAAGCTGACATCCCTGACTGGTACTACAGAGGGAGGCACAAAGAAAGCAAATATCAGAACTACTAGAAATAACTTTGGTGATAAAATATAGTACTGTAGAAATGCTTGCTTTAATGCTTAGTTAAACAGAGGCTGAATGCACAGTATTAATCTTTCTGAACAGCCTCTGCCAGACAGCATCCTCTGGTAAATATTTTTATACATCCAGAAATAGAGACAGCATGACAAAGAAACAAAGCAGACACAGGAGGAAATAATATCCATGCCACAGAAGTCAGTCAATCTCTTTTCTTAAAATTCTTTGGATGCTACTCCAGCGCCAGCCTAGAAATTATTTCATTTCCAGAAACAATACGCTCAGCAGTTCAATAGTGTAAATAACAATGCTTCAGTTCACATAGTTCTGCTTTCATAGTTATGGACAGTCGTGCTGCTTTATGCTAACTGTATGGTAACTGTGTTCTTTTAAGCTTTAATACACAGCAGTGGATATCAGCAGATAACAGACTGAGTTCTCCAAGAGCATGAGCAAGTCCCAAATTCCAATGGTTACAGTCAGTTTGCATTTCAACAAGTTGTAAGAATATGCACACCCAAACCATAGTTTTTAAGTCTGCTAGTTTAGAAATTAAGTACCATAGCGCGTAGTGTAGGACTAGTGTAAGAGCAGATGAGCACCAGCCCTTGTAATTACATGGGGGGAAAATGGACACACATTCTGTGATCCAAGACACATAGAAAGACAGCAGCTTTGCAAAATGCTTGGATATGAAGCATCTGTTCTGCTAAAATCCCTAAAGAAAATTTCTCTGGAAATATTATTAATGTGTTTGGGGCAGTGTCATGGATAACACAGGACAGACATAAAGAAGGAATCATTAAGACAACACAGAAGCAGAAGGAGGAAACCAGATCTGATATGAAAAGATGTTGGTTATGAAAGTTCTATTTATATTAGGAAGCAGATTTAGATATAAGACATGGGTTACTATGACGGAGCCTATGACAGAAGGGATTGCTCTAGAAAACAAGTGCTTTTCCAGGTCTGCTACAGGCAGAAAGGACAGAATACAGAGAATTCAAAGTCACCTCCTCAGCAGTAGTGGACTGTGGAAGATTGGCCCACTAGGCTCCAGAACATGACTCTATTCAGAACTTCCAGTACCTCCTGAAGCACAGCTCTAACAGCTGGGATACACCAGTTCCAGCAGAGAAATACCCACTTGTCAATGGACTAGGGCTGTGCTTTGTGTTTGTGTATTTGTATCTTGTTATTTCAAACTACCCTGACTTTAAATCTCCCTGGATAAATAAACCTCTTCAGAGCCTTATCATTCAACTTCTCTCTAGTGTTAGTAAATGGTGGAACTGAAGAACATTAGGTGAGTCCTGCTGCCATGGTCTTGGTGAATGCAAACACTGCATTAAAGGCCCTGTTTGGGAGCTCAGTGAGCAGAGAGCACATCCCTCACTGGGAGATAAACCCCACTGACACAGAGTAAACCCAACCGTTCTGGATGTATCTGTTCTAGTCACACACAACTCAATGCCAAAACTCAGAGGAAAACCAGCCTATTAACCACAAGTTTATCTTATTAAACCCAACACAACAGGGTTCAAGCCACGACACAAAACTGAAAACTCCCTGGCAGAGAGAAATTATCTCTTCTATTTGAAAGGTCAAGAATAAACCTGCTGTGGTCTTGAACTACTGTGTTGTGATCAGCATCTATTTTAATTCAAGTGAGCAAAAATTTGTAAACATTTCACATCCATTTTGTTTAGTCTGTCACTTGCTGCTACAGTTTCAAACCTCTAAACATGACATTAGACAAGAAGTAGAATTAAACAGACTTACCTATTACTGTGACATTTAGGACATCACTGGTTCTCATACCACTGGAGTGATTGTTTCTAGCATCACATTTATATCCCGTTTTGTCATTTAGCCTAATATTTTCATCCAAGAACGTAGCATATGTGTCATTAATTACTGTTTTTTTAGCTTCATTTCCTTTGTAGAATGTGAAGGTTTTTGGTGGTGTTCCCATCACCGAGTGACAGATTAACTGTAGAGGTTTCCCCAACACCACCTCGGGCAAACCACCAGCAACGGAGAGGGTTGGCTTGGAGACTGGAGCTAAAAGGGGAATAAAAGAAAAGAATTGTTGAAAATGACATTGCATAAGGCCAGAAGACACGATATTATTTTATAGAAAGCATTCAAATATACAATATTTAGCTGGTTTGCACACGTAGTCCTTGTTGGGAAGCTCTTCCTCATTGATAGAATGGAAAAGGAGGGACTTGAACAAATCAGTAACGTGGACAATAGAACATGTGGATTTGAATAAAACAGCATCTAGTGAGAATGTGAAGGAAAACAAAGGGTGAGTGACACAGCTGTGGGTAATCCAAACTCCACAACTAGTTCTGACCCAAGGAATAATTCTGTCCCATTCCATGTATGATCCCGGAGGGACTGTGCAGCACTGATCAGGGCCCCCTGTTCCAGCAGCACACGGAGTCACAACCCAGTTCATGCCCTCCACAGCCTGGAGAACCACCTGCACTTGTTCCATGAGAGGGAAGGGAACTAGAAATGCTTCTAACCAGCTGTTCTGGAACCAGCGACCTCTGGCTCTCCTGGCTCCTGCCTGCAGGGTCAGGGGAAGGGATTCAAGGCAGACACTTGACAGAGTTTCAGATCAAACCGATGAGTGAAAGATCTACAGAGCAGTTCTGGCTCCTGCAAATGGTAGCAAATGAGTTTATCTGGCACCCAGCAGAAGCAAGGGAGCAGCAGGAGGCCATGCCAACTCCCTTCTCCCAGGGCCAGCCCTGGAAAAGTCCGACTTCATTAGTTCATGATACACCAAATCCTCTACAATTAAAGATGACCAGGACACCTCACAGAAACTGATATTGCAAGAACTCATAGACACCCTGCTAGTTCCTGGACTGGAGGCTGATTCTGTAAACAGATGTGCTTATTTATAAACCCCTGGTTGAGAGCCTCATGCACCCTGTTGGGTTCTAAGCCTCTGTATCAACTTACCATAAACATTTATCCTTACAGGTTTGCTCTCCTTGACTATTCTTTTCACTTCAGCTTTACAGGTGTAAAATCCAGTGTCATTGACATTAACTCTCACTGTTAAGGTTTCAGAATTTCTCAGTGGGATGTCTCCAGTGGGATTTTTCCGGATGATGGAGAAGTTAGCTCTCCGAAAACCATTAATGCTGCAGTTTAAAGTCAGTTCTTTATTTTCATCCAGTTCAGTCAAAGAAGCAACCAGTGTGGGCTTGGGGAATAATTCTGCAAGATAAAAAGAAAACTAATTCATTCAAATTGAGCCTGAAAGAACAGGACTACAGATCTCAACATATATAGAATGAAGAACATACTGAAAGTTTATAATCCAGGAACAAAACAATCATGTTATTCTAATATTATTATATTTTCAGGGACAACAGAAACTTAGCAATCACTTGAAACCACTTTTCATATGTTCTTTGAGGATATCATTTTGCTTGGGGAGTATTCGTAGGAAAAAATCAGAAACTAAAATCTAAATAGCCTTTAACTTAGAGAAAATTTACACTCAGATCTGGAGGTTACACTTGGATCGTGAGTCCTACCAAATTTAAATTTAAATTTAAATATCAGTACTTGGAGTGAAATCTAAGACGAACAGAGGTTTTACCTGACACAACAACATTCACTTTGGTGGATTTAGATGTTCTCCCTTGCTCCACCTTACACAGGTATTCACCACTGTCCTCTAGAGTAGCCACTGAGGAGTATTTCAGAACCTTCATCCCTTTTACACTATTCAATATTGTTCTGTTTTTCTGGAGGATGATTTCGAGGCCCCGCAATTGAACTACTGCAGTGGAGCATTCGAACTGTATTTGGTCCCCTTCTGTAATATTATTGGAGGGCATGGTGGTCAGAGTGGGCTTGGTGAATGGTTCTGCAAGAGAATACATATAAACACATAAATATATAAACACCTGTTCCAATTTTAACTATAGCATGCAAACAAGTGTCAAAAGAAAAGCCAAGCAACTTACCCTTCACTGTAACGAGTGTTTTGTTGCTGTGTACTGAGTTTTCCCATTCAAGTTTCACATTTCTCCTACCAAAGCAATCAAACTGCAAAATATTATCTCCTTCTTCCACAGAAAATTCCAGTACAGAAAAATTGCTGTAAGGCTCAGACACACACGTTTCTTTAGGTGCTGAATTCGTCTTTATCTTTCGGAAACAGAAATACAAAGGAGGTTGTTCTTCTGGCAGCTCGCAACGTAATTCCACAGTGTCACCCTCCAAAGCACCATTCCTGTTAGCAGTCAGCTTTGGCTTTGTCATTCCTTACACCAGAAAAAAAGAAAAGAAATAGAATACTGCACAATCCTGAGATAACCACTATCTCTGATGGCTGTGGTAACCATTTATGCCAACTGACAGATGCAAATACTTTGCAAGAACCCAGCTTTCAAAGATGACCTGGTAACTACTTAATGCTGAACAAACTCTTTCCAAGTTGCTTTTCCAAGAGAAAACTATCACTTGCAGTCAAGGACACATGGCTAGAAAGGGCCTGGGATGGACGGGGCCTCTGTTCTCATCAGAGATGAAAGAACAGAACTGATACAACATCATCTGCGAAAGCAGCCCAGGGCTGACACTCCTCACAGGGTGAGCATCCCTGTGTTATTTCCAGCATTTCCAGGAGTCCACCCACTCCCCATCGTGTTTATGGAGTGGGCACAAGCTTTCACAAATAGTGCTTTCCCTAGTGTAGGGAAGAGGCTGAGGGCAGCGGGAAGTGGCACAGAGGGCACAGACAGTTCCCGCCTGTCACTGATGCAGCCCTGGGATCGCAAGTTCATTTCTGTGCCTGAGCACGAGGGCTCAGCACTCCACTCTTGTGGAGTACTGTGAGGAAAACACTTTGCAAGACACCCTATTTAGCACTATTATTACTTCCCCTGGAAGGTTGTTCTCTTTTTGTACCTTAGATAAGTACCCTGTTTGAAAGAACACTCACCTGTAACCCAGACATGGACAGGGTCACTTGATTTTGTCTTTTTATCTGCTCTCACAGTACATTCATAGTCTCCTGTGTCTGAAGATTTAGCCCCAGGTATTTCATACCGTGCATCTCCTGTGTCTGACACAGCCATAAACACGAGCTTGCGGTCCTTAAAGATCGTAAAATTGTTCTTCAGCTGGAAATCAGCACTCTTGCTGATATCAGCATGGCAGATAATTGACAGAGGAGCTCCATTCTTCACTTTGACAGATGGCTGAACCTTGATTTCAACTGTGTTGAAAGTAAAAACTTGAGAGAAAAAGAAAAAGGTTATATTTATTTTCAATTAGTCCAACGTAACACTGTTATCTCGAGTCACTAAATTTTTAATCACAAAAATTAATGACAAAATTTCCATTTTATTTGAATAGGAATATTGTAATTTATATACAAAGTAATTGATATAACTTATATAAAAATAACAAGCACTTTTAGAAATAAAGTTCATAGTAGTATTTATATATATAAGTGTATAGAAATATATTCTGTGTTCAGAACCACAGCAATGATAAATAATTTGTAGCTTCAATGTTGCAACTGTTAAAATCCTGGTACAATTAACATTTTTATTCACACAGCTGGAGGAACAAGTAGAGAGAAAGATCTATCAGTTCATTCATTTTCTCTTCCTTTAGAACTTCTGGGTTATGTCCACCTTGGTCAGCATTTGGATTAGAAATTTGCTACTAGAACAGGAAAACTTTCCTGCACCCAAAGAAGCCCCTTGCCCTGTACACTTACCAGCTATTTATAATGTGCCCTTGCTAGAGAGAGTTTTGGGCATAAAACCAGGGCGAAAATGGCCATATTTTTATTTTGCATGTGAATAGACCACATGACAGCAAGAGAAAAACCTTTGTCCCTGGTGATGGACAAAAGGAAGCACAAAGAGTGGATGTGCTGGAAGCAGTGAGCTACAAGGTGAGAAGTAAATGCATTCCTTCCAGAACAGAGCTCTGACTGCGCAACTGACCAGTTCTTTAGCAAGAAGAGAGCTTGCCCTTAACTTATATATTCTAATTTTATCCTCCCTCCTTGCTTGTGGGCACGAGAGGGTTTTTTAAATACCAAACCAAAATGCTAATTTTCTCTCCCAGCTCTTTTATGCCTCAGAAAAACAAATTACAAAAGATTTCACCAAAGCATTTATTAAAATGTGAGCAGCACGTCTCTCATTTAAACAATATCCCAAGAAACACCACCAAGTAATACCTTTTTTTGCCATGCAGTCAAATTTCATCCTGAGCCATTGTACAGCAAATCCAAATAAACTCTGCTAAAAATGCACACCAACAACTGAGGACTTAGTTCAATTAGTTATTTTAAATTTGTATGTGAAAAAACCTCCCCAAAATTATAATTCCCTACCTTTATCCTGAGTGTAAAGTTGTGAACCTGGAAAAACAAATAAAAGAAGTGTTATTTTCAAAGCTTTCAGACTGAGAGCCAGCAATACGGAACTGTAAAAAACACCCCCCAAGACCCCCTGATGAACCAGAAACACGTGTACCCACCCAGAGGTTTAGTTATCACACTTACACTGCAAGAAAATCACCAGGAGAGCAAGATACATCTCGTTCCTGAAGAACAGCCACTTAACTCCAAAATAAACCTCCGGGTACCGAAAACCACGTTATGGTCTTTTTTCCGTTGTCGTTTTATGGAAATCGATAAAAATTTGCCATGAAAATTTGTAAGTTTCCCCAGATCTTCGATAGAAACTGGCTGGATCAAGTAATCGTTCCCATTACTGGAAACGGCAAACAATGAGAATCTATCTGCTGCTCCCAGGCAGATTACTGCTCAGGAAGTGACTGAACTTTTCCTGAGGACGCCACCAAATGCATTTGCTTTGTTTTATTTCTTAAGGTGTATTAAAAAAACAAGAAGTTCCAATGACATTTATCCTGCAGTTCCTGTCAATATGGGTATTTTTAAGTCACGATTAACCATTTAGCAGCATAAGTCTCCTTTGCTACTGGACCTCAGCAGAGCCTTGAGCAGATATTTCCCTTCATCCTGCCAAGGAGAATAGATGTACAGAATTACTCATTTTCCCCCTTTACCTCCACTTCTAGGTCTCCCACCTTTGCTGTGGCTGTAGGGTGCACAATAAACTCAAACTATCTCAGAAACCACAGCTACTGTTGTGTGAGACTAAATATTGACAGGCAGATCTCATACTATCATCATGCATCAAAAATATAGATCTGCAGCAGATTTGATTTGATTCAGTTAGGACAGTGCAAAGCCTGCACGACTGTAAAGCTTAAACCCACAAGGAAAGAACCAGTTGGAGTTTCAATTCTCAGCAGAAAGCTGCAGCAGCACTGGCACAGTCTGAAATAAAGCACACTTCTCAGTTGTTCAGGATATTCCTTTCCCAGGATATCAGCCCACTTTTAAGTCAGACTTAAGCCAGCCCTAACACTGACTCAGGCTACAGGCTTGACAAAGTGAGTGGAAATTATGCCCTTCAAAAAGCATTTCTTGAGTTGTGTGTCCCAGAACTCCCCACAAGCAGTGATTTAGTTATTCTTGAAAATTGAGTGCTCATCTCTTAATCTCTTTCTCTCCTTTGTAGAGTCAATGCTTCCCTTTAACTCCAGCAACAATTTCCAGGCTTCTTAAAACCCTGCGTGAAACGACACTACAGATGTTCACAGAAGTCTATAAACGAGACACACAGTTCTCAGAAGCTTCACTTACATGAAATCCATTTTTTCTTCTCCTGGGGTCAATGAAAACTGTGTTTTCCCCCCCAAAATCAATATTTTAAAGCTGTAAGGGTATTCCAGTGCCTGTCTTACATACATAAGCACAGCATTTTTGCAAAAGGAAGCAGAAGGAAAATGCACATCTGTCTAACAATGCATCGGTCATGAACAAGCAGCTCTCTGGCTGTTTCACAGAATGGCACAATAGTCCCAGCAATTAATTACTAAAGACTAAGCCTAACTATCAGCAGTGTTTGTCCTGCTCAGCCCAGGCTGTTGGAAACACAGCACCAACAAAAGGCTGGTGGCCTGGCTGGTTGCCAGCAATGGTCTCCAGGGACAGGTAAAGGAAAAGAACAGCAGGACAGAGGGCAGGTAGAGAACAAAGGTAGATCAACTTTTGCTATTGGTAACAAAAAAATAGGAAGGAAGGAAGGAGATTTTCCCCTTTCCCCAGAAAGGAATTCAGCACAATATAAAAAGCTCAGCAAAACCACACCAGTCTTTCCCACGGGGGACAAAGGGTGCCCTGAGCCCCAGCAAGGGAAGGAGAGAGCTTGTGTGGGCCAAGTTCAGAGCCAGGCTGGGTTCACACTCAGGTGGGAAGGCCATCTTTGAGCATGAACTAGTCCAAGAGTAAGGCTTAATGGTGCCAAAACCTGAGGCTGTTGTGAGGTGTCACTCCCAAGTGAGGTACATTCCAGAAGATCTTACAAACTGATTACACTGTCACATTCCTGACCAGCGTCAACAAAGACACTGTCATGGAGAGGAAAACCCAGCTGGTATTGACCAAAATCCAAGAAGTAAATTTAACTGCCAATTCCAGCCAAACTCACGTGGAACTTGAGAGATAAACATTTCAAACACAAAAGAACAGTTTGAGACCATCTCCCATGGCTAAACTGGAAATCACACTGAACTAAAGAATGTAAACTTCAAAGCACCTGTGTCACTAATAGAACTGCTTATTTTCCTAACAGCCATCCCCTTCTAATCTCTCAAGACAGCTATTTCTGAATTACATAAGATCAAATCTATTCTAATATACATCATATAAAGGACTCTATTCAATCTCTATCATATTTGTGGGAAAAGTAGGACTGATCTCCAAAATACAACACTCCTCCCAAAGCAGATAGAATAAACCACTACAATCTGACCCAATGCCCTTTGAAACCCCTGGGAATCACCACATTTAATCTACTGTCAAAGAATTGGTCCCTTAAACATTAAACCTCCTCTGGGAATTCCCAATCCCTGTTTCTGCTGGCTGGATCCCCTGCTGCTTGCTTACACATGACGTTTCCTAAGAGCCCTGAGCTCTGGCATCTGAACAGAGCTTTGCTGAAATGAGAGGCGAAGCCTGTTTTCCTAACAGAGGGAAAAATGCTGAATAAGATTTTCAAATTTTTCCCTTTCCAAATACAGTGTTTTCAGCTGGTGCCTTATGACAGGAAAGGGAGCTCAGAGCTCCCAGCCCATTCCAGCTGTTTGTTTCCATGTGCTCTCTGGGCTGGCAGGACAGCAAAGATCTGGTCCCCAGTACTGACATCTCACTTCCTCGCACAGCACACGCTGAGTTCAGCCACTTCTGGGGGCCCCAGACTTTGCCTTCTGCTCTCAAATGCCTGTTCCTGAGGGCAGTTTCACTTTCTGCAGAAAAGAATTTCTATCTCACTGACAAAACATTCCTGGGGTCAGAACTCTTATCCCTGATAACAGAGGTTCACCGTAATTTCTTGTGTAAGTTCACTGATTTTAAAAATAGTTCATTGCTACAGAGGTGTAGCTACAAATATTTGGGATTTTTCTCAACTTTATTATAAAATTAATAAAAATTCAGAGATCTGGGTCCATCTATACTGAAGTCAACAAAAGTTTTCCAGTAACTGAATCAAGAACAGAAAAGCAGCTCTGATTTCTAATCCTCCAATTCCAGGCACATATAACCATTACATTATTTTGATTTCTTACAGCTGGGAGTGTTTTGATTAATCATAAATTCCTATTGCAGTAAACTCATACATAACAGAACTATGACAAATGTTGTTTGCACAAATCCCTGGCGAACTGTGAGTGAAACGAGTTCTTTCTATATATATTTTCAGGGCATATTGTCTTCTCCTGAATACAGAACACTTGCATCATTTGTCTTTCTTTAAAAAGTGTCTCTTTACACCTCTCCAGAGAAGAATAAAAAAATTAACTTTTCTCCATGGATTTGAATATTTACAGAGAACATTACAGAAATTAACACTGCCTGTTTTACAGAAGCCTGGAAATTCTACTATTTACAGAAACTCTGGATTGGCAGTTTGTGCATCTGGGAATAACTTGCATTTCACAATGGCACCATCTGCTGGGAGATGAGCACAGTAGCAAAGTGCAATTAGACGTGATTTCTGATACCAAACACCTCCTCCAAATGGCAACATAAATTAAATCTGGAAAAGTAACTGAAGGAACCAGGAAGCTAATAATCACTGAGGCTTTCACACTGAAATTTTTAAAACAACAGGAGCTAATTATTGCTAATTCGTTTTATGTTTCCTAACTGATAGGGCATGACATCGAGAACACTACAAATCACCTTGACTTGTATTTCACATAGCACACACTTCCTTTGCCTTAGGAACTCATTCTGATAAAAGGAGAGAAATTCCTTCCATCAGAGATGTGAAATCAACTTATGATAACACTGTTTTCATGGTCTGTGATACCTCCTTGACCTCTGTGCCCAATTCAGCTCCTCGAGGACACTTTTCATGCTGTCCATGCCTGAACTAACGAGTTCCTCAGTTTAGACACACACATCGTAGCCTGTGTCACTGCCACACTGCCCTTGCCTGGTACTGCACCGGGATTTGCACTTGTTTTGTTGAACACCAGGCATTTCTGGATGCAGCTGAACACCACCCCAAGCTCTGCATCTCAGAGGATGGACAGTGACAGAGAGGAGATCAGAAACCTCTGCCTGGAAATATTTCTCCTTCTCTTACCATTGTTTCCACACTGCTGGATGATCCTCCAAGCGTTATTCCACATCGGTTTCATAAGCCAAATTCAGTTGGTAGCGACTCAACAAGCTGATCCAAGTTGACAGGAAATCTTTCAGCAGAGTTTACACAAACCAAGAGGCAGAATTTGGCTGCTCCTCATCTGCAGCAGGTGACCCTACATAGCCAGTGCTGCTGCTCATGTAACTGCTGGTCAGACTGCACAGAAGGGCAGATGCTCCTCAGAAACACCTCAGAGGACATCAACAGAGGTTTGAAGAGGGCTGAGAAATAGAGTCCCGGCAGATGTATTATTTTGGTTAGCATTTTTTTCATTCAGTATGTTAAGTAGTCTAAGAAAAAAAAAAGTTCACTTTTATCAGAGGTTAGGAAGCAGGAAACAGGCTAAAATTACAACTATGAGTTTGTAAAGAACACTGATAAAGCTGACTAAGACATTATTCCTTATTTTTCAACCCAGAGCATTCTTACAGCAATTCCTGAGTGCATATGATTTTCATACTGTGATGTCTGAATTTATCCCACGAGAAATGCATTAGTAATCCCAGTTTTCTGTGGCCCACCAAAACTCTGTCTTTTTCCATTATTGGGAGAGAACTCAAAGGACAGACATAGCACATTTCAACTTTGGGGGATTTGGGAGCTGCTGGGTTAACCAAATTTGGTACCCAAAAATTCCTTTCACATGTTGACATGTTCTTTGCAAGCTGTGGTTAATTGAAAACCAGATCAAAACCCTCATTCAGAACCCGAGCATCACTGCAAGAAATGTAAAGCTACCTTAGACACCCACATAGAAAAAGATCCTTTCCTCTTCTACTCTTGCTTGTCCTCCAGAAAAACAATCGTCTCACAAACACCAAGCAGTTAAAACAGACTTGCTCCCACAGCTATTTTAACAGGAGTGTAAAACACAGTATTTAGCGAGGCTCAAGCTGTATCAGTAAAACCTTTCCGCAGACAAAACAGAAGCCTTAAATCAATTCATCACCAGACATAATTGTCAGTACAGGGTGATTTTTGGCAAACCTTCTGCAGACATCTACTGTAGCAGATGCTCCTCCAGAATGCAGGACCTCTCAGGATGAGAAACAAGAGCTGGGAATAACTTTCATAATTCTGCTGAAAAATGCAAATTTCCCTGGAAGCCTGTGACAGAACAGACATGGTGTGAAGCTTTCACAGCCTTACTACAGAACACTATCACACTGTTTTCATTCTCAAGTTAAAGAACTGACCTTGTGAATGAAAGCTCAGTTTGGGTTTTATTCTCTTCCACCTGCTCACTTGAGGCTGAATATTGTCATAGCACCAAATGATACGTATTTCCCTTTCTGACTTCTTAACTTACTTGTTTTGACTGGATGGCTTCTGTTCTGTAAAGTTATATTCATTACTCTTTGTTAAATTTATTCAGTTCTTCTTACATGTATAGTCACATTAATTCCAGGCAGGAAATTAATAAATCTAATAAAAAAGGGACTCTGAGCTTGCACGGTATCTACTGTTGGCATAAAACTCTCTGTACACATGCTGAACAAAACAGCATCTCAGTCCAAAGTCAATACCCAGTTCTGCCAGAAAAACAATCAACATGGAAGTAAACTCACTTCCAAACATAAACCAAGATTTGTCCTCCCTGGACGCTCAGGCTGCGCACGCCGAGGGAACCTGCACACATGTCACTAAAGCTGCTGTGCATGAGAGATCCTGGTGACAACCAAACTTTTATTTTTCAAAAGGCACAGACAAATTCACAGCTCGTTTGCTGTGGAATCATTCCCCATTGCACACATACAAAATGAAGCAGCTTCTCAGAAAGAGAAGGGTTGGGTTGTGGGTGAGCACCTCCAGCCCCTGAGGGGACACCCCCAGCACCCTGGGCTGCCGGTGTCTGAGGGACTCTGTGTGTGGCTTTGTGACAAAAACAGGCACCCACAACAGCAAAATGCACAAATAGCCCCTGTTCTTCCCCAGCAGCTGCATTTTCACACACGCTTCCTGGCAGCTGGGAAAAGATGTTCCGCCCTTGCGGTTTGCTGTCAGCATTTCCACACCAGAAACTTTTGTGAGGGGAGGGTGGAGATTGCCTTAGAAGAAATTGAAAAAACAACCCAAAACACAACAAATCACCCACAAAATTAAAAAAAAAGAAAAAAACACAACAAAAAACAGGGAGGTCTGAAGTGCACACTACATTCTGTGAGGAAGTTTTGCAACACTGCAACAGCTGAGGATTTGGGAGGGATCCTGTGTTACACCTCCACACTGCAGGGCTTCATCTTGTTGCCTTCAGAAACTGAAAACAAAGAAAGAGGAAATAAGCTGAGGATCACAAAACTCTTTTAAGGCATTTTCTGTGTGAACAATTACCTCCTCATGTACAGCAGGGCCTTGAGCCCTCCAGAAGGCACTGCCCATGCTCGGCTGATGATCATACTTGCTTGGCCCAGAGGATGACAAGTAAAGAACATCTTCTTGCCAAGACTGTCATTATGTAGCTTTGCGTTACTGATAGCTCATCAAATTAGTCATCAAGTTTGTTTATGCAGTGGTGTTGAACTCCAGTGCCTTAATAGGTTTGTACCATCTAACAAAAGGTCTCACTTCCTCACAGCTTCATATTTCAAGTTTGACCAAAATATTTTCCAAACAAGCTGTCTAGCTATAAATAATTATTAACATCTTGAAATTTCTATAGATTTGATACTTTTCTTTTTGTCTGTTTTTGTTAATTATATTGCTACTAAAAACACCCTTAGCCTCAGCCATATGATCACTTGCACTATCTCAGGCAAACTTGTGACTTTCTGATATGGATCAGTGATCGATCTCAACCCCTTCTAAGAAGAGTGCTGGAAAATCTACCCAAAAGAAGATTGTAGCCAGGTGGGGGTTAGTCTCTTCTCCCTAGTAACAACTGACGGGACAAGAGGCAACGGCCTCAAGTTGTACCAGAGGTTTATATGGGATATTAGGAAACATTTTTTCATGGAACAGGCTGCCCTGGGAAGGAGTCACCAAGCCTGGAGGGATTTAAAAGGCGTGTAGATGTGGCACTTGGGGACATGGTTTAGTGGTGGACCTGGCAGAGCTGGATTAATGGTTGGACTCCATGACCTCAGAGGTGTTTTCCAACCTCAGAACTTCTCTGATTACATACTGCATGGCAGCATCTGCCACCCAACTCCCATGGAAAACTGCTGACCATGCCAGCCACGTCTTAGGGCAGCTCTGGACAACATTTACCTGTACCCCAAAGTGCTGCTCTCCTCACTCTGCCCACTACTGGCTCCCACAGCTCAAGATACACGGAATATGACAGAAGTCTTCACAAAACTTCAGCAGAGATCAGCACTGTATCCATATTTAGAACTTCCTCCAGCCCTAGAGCCACTCCTCAATCTCTTTTGAAAAATCTGTCACGTAACTCCACCAGCTCTCTTCCTAGGCATCAAGAAAATGTTTTTTCTCACAATTCTGCTGTTTTCCTACTGTAAGCCAAGGACATACTCCTTTCATACTCCAGATCTTTCTAAACCAGAACTGTTGTTTCTCATCTGAAAGCTTTTCTTTTCCTTCTCCTAGCTCGAATGTCTCAGCAGATACAGGAAACTACTGCAAGTGGCAAAGGTAGGTTCTCTATTGTTGATTTTGAGATACGTGCTAAAATTGACTGTTAACCAAAAAAATGGGTGAGGGATTTAAAAATGTCCAAAAAGCTAATGTAAAATTAAATCCTTCACCTGGTTGCACAGTGAGGCAGTTTACAAGTTTCTAGACAAAGTTATCAGTCTCTTTGCTGACCTGTATGTACAATCAGGATTGCTTCAAGTTACTAAAACATTTTTCCCCACTAGAAATGTAATTTATTTTAGTCATTACTAGTTCAGTATCATTTTCCATGAAAAGACAAGGGTTTATTGTAAATTTATTCATATAATATCATAAAAGGAAACAAATTTGAGAGACCATCAAGGCCCCTGCTGCTATTATTCTAAAGTTCAATTGGCTTACACAAGGTTAATTCTGCCTCTTTACATACAGCCACAAAAAAATACTCTTTTGCTTTCAGGTTCACATGCTACCTCTCATACAGTATATAATGTTCTTTTCTCCTACAATGAACACTCCGGAATATTTGATTTACATTTTGTACTTCTATTTATTTTAATTGCTGCTGGTATTTTTGCTGGTTCATCTGAACACATCAGTTGGCTTTATGTGGCTGTGCCCTCAGTGCATTCAGACATGCACTTTTCATCATGTGTGAGGCTGCACACTGGTTTTAAAAAATACGAACTTAAGTTGCCTGCTGCTGGAGGTGGAAAAAAGTATATAATGCCCTATTTTAAGAGAAATAGATATAGCTTGGTTCTCTACATATTTTGGGGAAAATCTGAGGGGTTTCGGGTGATAGGTGCAGTCAACTCACTCAGAGGTTTCTCCTTTCCAGGGATGCTGTACAACCCCAAGCTCATCCCGGAGCAGAGTTTGACTGTAGTGATGAACCAGAACGTGACCATCTCCTGCTGCTCTGCTTATGCCTCTCCACCTGTCAGATACACCTTGTTCAAACACAACCAGCAGGTATCCTCCTTAAACAGGTCAGACTCAACCCCGGCATTGTTTACCTTGACCATCAGCTCTGCCAGCGATGTGGGGCCATACAAATGCAAAGCCGAGTACAACACCTTCCCTGATGGAAAATACAGCAACAGCCTCAACTTCACCCTGATAGGTATGTCTGGCTGTGCACCTTCCCAGCACTATGCATTTTAGGGGAACAGTGTTGCCTGAGGAGCTGAACTTTCCTGCAGATGGCTATTACTCCCTTAGGAGTCAGCAGCGCTCACTGAGCCCTCCATCCTCCATGCCCAGCCCATTTTTGTTGCTTAACTCTGAGTCCTGCTTGGAGCTTGTCCTGTGCTCCGTGATTCAGCCTTTTCAGTTTTCTTTTCACAGAGCCAATTTCCAAACCAGTGCTGAGCTCACCCACCTCTCACACAACGAAAGGCCAGAATGTGACCCTCTCCTGTTTTTCTGAGAACGGATCCCTTCCCATCACATACCTATTCTTCAAAGGCAAACAAAGCATCTCTCCCCAGAAGACAATGCACAAGAAGGACGCCGCTGTGATTTTTCTATTTGTCAACTCCTCGGCTGACTCTGGAACCTACAAATGCAAAGCTAGTAACAGTTTTCCCAACGGTACAAAATACAGCAACAGTTTCAACTTCACATTAGCAGGTATGAAGGAGTGAAAAGAGGTTGACAAACAGGGACCACACGAAGTTCAGAACGTTGTCATGAGCCAAGTTTTTAGCCAGATATTTTGTTCCTGCAATGTCATGTTCAAAATATAATTTTTTGCAACAAAAAAATTATTTTAGTTTTTAAAATTAATGCAAACCTATAGAATTCCATGCAGCCTACACAGCAGAAGTTGAAGTGCCCATGAAGGATGACTGTAAAAGACTTTTTTTACAAGAGACTACTGGTCCACCTTGGGGAGAGACTGGTTTCATTTTTCTCTCTGGTCCTATGAAAGATCATCCTGGCACCAGCAAGGTGGGACACAGTGCCCTTGGGACTCTCCTGAGCAGTTACATTAACCACAGTTAACCCAAAAGCTGAAAGAAATGTCCAAGTCTTGATTATAATGTATAGAAAATACTTAAAATGCAAACAATTAATTGTATACATACTTTTTTTTCCTTCTTTTTAGTGGAAGAGAGAAGCCATTCTCAGCCCCTGATAATTTCTCTTGGGCTGATGCTGCTGCTACTCATAATAGGCTTTGCTCTGGCAATTCCATTTCTCATAATTCCTTCATATAAAGCAAGTGAGTTATTTGAATGTCTCTTTCATTTTCCAGAGGTGTTGTCGATACACTTTAGTGTGCAATCATGTTAAAAGTAGAGTAGCTCTTGGTATTTTAGGATGTTGTCAAGTCTTCTCTCAACCAGGATTGACAACTTAACTTCGCTTTTTCAATGTCTCAACAAGACACTGAAAAGGCAAAACCTCTGACCTGTGTTTTATATGGCAGGTCTGGGATGGGGAAAGCAAAGCAACAACTCAGGTACTACACAGAAATGTTGGAAGGAGTGAGACCTCATTGGAAAGGGAAATCTATTAAAATGCCCCTGGCTAGGGTATAATACTTATCATGAAAATAACATTATCTGAGATCGCCAGATGTTCAAAAAATACCACAAAACTCTTTCTTTCCCTCAAAGAAAAACTGATACAGCTATATAGACACGTGCTTTTCTTTTACAATTTGCAGAAAAATTTAAGTCTACCAGGTCCTCAACTGGCTTTACAACAACAGTGAATGCAGAGGAGCCTGAAAACGATGTCATATATGCAGAGATTGGTAAGTTCATGTCATCCCCTACAGTCAGGACTGTGTGGGCACCCAGTGAGTGAGTACTCCTGACCCTGCTTGCCACAGGCATCATTTGAAGTCCCTCAGAAACCCTATTTGGCACTACCTGTCAGCCATGCAGCCAAAACTGCAGCTGGTTAAATGAAATGAGGTTCTACACACAAAAAAATCCCACCAAATGGATGTAATTCCCATTTACTAAGAGACAAGAGTGGGCTATAGGAAGTCGTAGCAAAATAAAACTTACGTAGCTCCTGCATTCTGTTCAGAATTGTTCAGTGCTGCTGCTCTCTGTTCTGTGTTTCTTAAGTTTGACAAGACTCAGTTCAAACTTAAATTACAAAGTGATAACAAAGCAGCTGACTTAAGATATTGTACTGCTTCAATTGTACAAAATACATAACAAAAAGGACATTACACAATAGCCACAATGCTCTGAACTTGTAGTTGTCTATATTTACTCTATACGTGAGTATTTGAAGGGGAAAAAGAAACCCCCAAAACAAACCAAGCAAAGTCATTATGTTTCCCATTTCTGAGTATCAAAATGAAGTAATTTTCTGCAAACAAACCTGCCTTCCTGATCATGCAGTAGACAGAGTTCTCCCTGCCCTGCTGTGCAGCCACTCGTGCCAGGTATCACTCAGCATCCCACTCACAGCCTGCAAGGACAGGGACAAGAGCTCTGATAAAGCCCAAGAATGCTCCAGAAAACAGGATTTATATTCACTATAGAGTCCCACTGCTTATTTCAAGATAATAGGGAAAAAAAAAAGTCTGGTCTAGTTGCTTGTAATTGAGTTAACTGCTGTTCATCATCTTTAATCCAGAGCCTGTTATACCAGAAGAAGAGTACATCAACTTTTCTGTTATTAGAAGAGAAGATGAAAAAGGTGAAAACCCCAGGCTTTAATACTGGAATATCTCATGCTCACAAACATGTTTTAAGGGGATTTTGCTGGGTGGAGGCAGGGCTTAGACAGTTGCAGTTGCTTATGAAATTGCTTAGTTACGATGGAGAATTAAAATAACTTTACGACTCTTTTGAGAGGGAAAAAAGAATAAACCCAAACCAACAAACCATCCTATGACCCAAACAGCCTCGCTATGTAACCATGCAGATGTGATTAGTAACCGTGTTGCTGATGTAATGTCCATTCTTCTGTTGCGTATCTGTACCAAAAAAGCAATTATGAATTATGCTCTTCTGGCTTTTAGCAGGGAACAAGGCATGTACCACAGTCTATTCAAAGGTCCTCATCAGAAACTGAGTACCAGGTATGATCTCTTTTGTGATTAACTCAATCATGTGTTTTTGAAGAATTTTTCAGTCCTCAAATGTGGTAAGTGCCAGTAAGTAGAACAGAAAGAGATGATGTTCAGATACCAGTTTCCTGGTCAAGTCAGTCTGTAGACAGATAACAGCTCACTTTCTACCAGCAAGCAAAACCCCAGAGTCATATCTAAGGACTTCAACTTAAAAGAAAAACCAGAGCAGATAAAAATTGGCATTACTGAAGACACAAACAGCAATTCCATTACACAAACAGCAGCTTATTGCCCAAGGAGCACCGTAAAAACCAAACCAAACCCCAGCAATGCAATCACTGCCAGGTATTAAATCCTGCTGGACACAACGTAGAGTCTGGCATTACAAGCATCTGTTGAATAAACAGAAAGGAGTAAGTTCTTTAAAGCTTTCACCTTGTACATTTAACAATACCCCTAAAGCAGAGACTGGTTTGTGTGCAGACATAAGATAATCAAAAGGTTTCAGTTCAGGATAAAGAAAAAAATAAAATCCCAACTTGCTGTCTTAGGCACACACTGAACGATCTGTGTTGGGCCTCTGTACCTGCAAGGATGGCTGTTTCTCAGTCCTACACTATTTCAGCTCTCACAGTTAAATTTTGGGACAGTTAATTCCAAAACAAATCCTGCTTCCTGCCACAGGCTGTTTCTTAGACAATCCTGGGTTGTTTTAATATCATTATTTAGAACTCCATGAGTTCAGTAAGTCACACTATGCTAACCTTGCACTACATGTAACATAATTACACTACACAGCAATTACTACTATTGTTACAAATAACTCAGTTATAGTTAAATAAGAAGAAAATGTTAAGGCAAGTTCTTGTGTTTTTTGACACTGAAAAGTATCAGAGCCACATGCCTTATTGCACACACTTTAAGCACTTTCTAGAGTGACTCACAAGCTCTAAACACACAGTCAATCTGCAGAAGATCAGCAACACTCAGTTCTGTATCTACGAAACTCTTGTATCTGATTGCAACTGTTCTGCTTAGTAGGAAAAATATGATCACACATTAGTCTTTTTCCAGCATTTTCTATAAACAGACTTTTTTTTGTCCACAAAAAACGCTTGTAAAAAACTCAACAATTTATTTAATTCTATTGCTCTGTTACTCTTGACAAGGTACTTCTGGTTTTTATGTTTATCAACTGCAAGATGAAGTAACTTGAATGTTGAAGAACTGAGGCCACGTGATTAAAATACATTCCTACAAACACATAGTACAAAGATACTGATTTATGAAACCATTTAAGATTTGTAAGTCTTTTATGTAAAATACCATTTTCCAGCAGAGATCATAACTGTGTCAGCAATACAGAATTTTTAGCTTCATATGGAATACTTTCACTTGATAGTAAAATTGAAGATGTGAATGAGGATATGCTTAGCCCTGCTAAACAGGGACAAGTTTGTCTCTTCCTTCTTTCCAAGGAAATCTGGAAGAACTGGATGGCCTAGATTTGACAGAAAACAGATGCACCACCAGGCTTCAGCAGAACTATTTGCAGAGAAACCACAGAGTCCATGACAACGCTGCAACCAGCTCAGGAACAGATGTTTAAGAAAATCCCTTTATTCAATGAATTTCAGCTTACACATTTTTGGCTGATGTCACATACTTGGTTAAAAAGTCCTTCAGCCTAGAAATGTGCATCATTTCCTTCATTGTGGTGTCTCTGCTCCTCAGCTGGACCACCCCATTCTCTAGCGTGGCATCGGTTATCAAGATCATGAAGAGAATACTCATCTCATCGTACCTGCAAAGGAAAGAGCCCCCAGTCACTGCTTTTGGTGCATGGGAAAAATCAGATAAATTATATACAAATGACTACAAGCTGCAAATATTTATTTTTGCTCTACTGCACTAAGTCCAGCCTCACAACACAGGTTTTCTTGTTGCCATTCCTTGCTTTCCTGAGTACATTTCTTTAAATTATTTAGCTAGTTTAGCAGATAATGTTATTTAGTGACCTATTACAAGAGTATTTTTGCAGACGCAGAATTTATCTTTCTCACCAACTTTGAATACTACTGCACATGAACAAATAGTTGTATTTATTTTCTCTCAGGAAAAATATTCAACAATATGCTCAAGCTCCACTGACACGAGCAGCCATCTGCCCCAAATTCACTCCCGAGGAACAAATCATACATGAAGCCCCCAAATGGAATAGCTGTTTTTATATCCACAAATAATTCAATCCTATATACTAATGATAATGGTACCAGCCTTGCATGAAATTTTAAGTTCAAGACTAGACACGGTGTGTTATTTGAAACAGTACTTAAGAACAAAAGACAGAACCAGAGCAGATGCAAAAATCGGGGGTGAGGGTAGGAAACAGTTCTGGAGAGTCTCTAAAAGGCATTTCACAGTTCCAGGGAAATAACAATAAATGTGAAAGGCTTATACTTCACTTAATCTTAAAAATTAACTATTTGACATATGCTTTTCACAATAAAACTACTTGAATCCCAGTCTGTAGTTAGGGATCAATGCCTTCAGTCACGTGGCTACTGCACTCCATGACTTCTTACTGAAATCAAGTGTATTTTCACTAGCCCATGGAAAGTCATCTTTCACCTTCACAGTTTAATTTACCAAGCACTGCTGCTCCTTACTTTGTATAAAGCTGTTCCAGAGATACCGGCACAGTTTCAAGATAACCTGGCCACACAGAAATTCCATTTTCTGTAAGTTCATTGAACAACCCTTGACAAACCTGTGAGCATTTAAAAACAAAAATTAAAAGACAGACTTTGAGGGTTTGAGACTCTATAGAGAAACCATTAAAACTCTTAACATGTGGGGTATTAACATTCCTAGCTGGTGTTAATTTGCTGGCTGAAATAAACTCAAAATAGAAAGCAGCCTGGCAATTAAATCTCCATTTCTGTTTAAAAACAGTGTAAGTTTCCTCCCTTCCGTGGGGACTGGCTTCATGACTGACTGACATAAAAACATTTCTGAAGTTTAGAAATCTGAAAGATTAAGAAGCTGAGAGGGATTGTGTTATTTATTTTCCCTAATTTTGCATGGAACAAGTACCAGCTCTAATAGCAGTCCCCAAAGCAGTGTGTCCACACAAGGAACTGCCTGCAGTGAACTTCTTTGGCTGTGACTCACAAGCTGCACAGCAGGAATCAAAGCAGCAGAATCAATTTCCTCAACATAAACAGTGTCTGAATTGTAAGATGGAGATTCAATGCTCAAAATTAAAATACTGTCTTACAACATACCTGTCTCAGCTCTGTTGTTGGACCTCTTCCTACGTCCAAGGCCACTTTAAGAGGTGCTAAACAAGGATGTAGCTTAAGCACCTAATAAAATCACAAAAAGCAACAGATTACCAAATGCATTTAGCGTCCAATTCTAAACAGAACTAGGAAATACTAAGTTTTCTTAACTGAAAATAAGGTTTGAAACGGGCAACAAATTTCTCATAGCACAAATTCCTGAATTAGAAGCAAGCTGTATTTTACATAACCAGCACACTCACACTAGCTGGATTCACATGGCAGAAATTACTCTGTTTTGGCTGAGTCTCAGCACAGAGCTGAAGATCTGTTAGCAGAGCTCCATCCTCTTGAATGGAGCCAGAGTGATCAGAGACAGCCCAGCAGGCAGTTCCCATCCAGTCTGCTGCCTCTTCTTAAAGAACAAACAGCTGTTTGGGTGGCAAGCCCTGTCTGACAGCCAGCACTCAAAGTCCAGAAAAAGAAGGTCAAAGTGGGAATAACAATGCTCCTGGGGTAAATGCCCCACTACCACCCAGGATCCACTTCTTCTACTCTTCTCAGACACCTTCAACTGCTGCAAGACAAGATAAACGCCTCTTTCCCACAAACTGCAGCTACATTCTAGCTTCTTTTAACTCTTTCATTGCTCACATGACAAGAGCCTACCTGCTCAGAATCACAGAAAAACTGCTTATGTGGGGGGCAAGGCCCACTGGGCAATCCATGGGGCCAGGCTGGTGCTGCCAGTGAGAGGGGTCAGTCTGCACCCACTTGGGAAGGGAACAGAACCACCAGGTGGTGAAAGGAGACATTTCCATGCTGGAATTTACCCCAGTCTGTGGGGTTTGTACCTTCTACAGAAAGTTACCTTTCTCTGTGAATTTTTCTTCGTTGTTAATGGATTCTCAGCTAGCTGCAGGGAATCAAAGAGATATGCTAATATTCCTCGGTCCAGATTTCCATTCACAGACAGCACATGAGGAATAACATTCTTCCTTCCGTCTCTGCCCTGAAGAGAAAGGAAACACAAAGGGAAACATCAAAGATTGTCCCAAAAAGTCTTTTGCCTGCTGTAAATTTATAACGAGGCACTGAGGTCAAGTACCCCTAGTACGTTTAAAGTACAATCAGACATGTATTTTAAAAAGTTACCAGCAATCTTAGAAGTGCAACTAACCAGGTAACACTGTAAGACTGGGAAAAGCAGAGGGTCACAGAAGGATGGGATTAGTTGCTTGCCCTGCCAATTAAATCTATGGCAAATACACTTGAAATTGCATTTTCCTCTGGAGGTGTGTAATTATTTCCAACTGACCACGAATGTCTGTCCCCACATTCTGAGAAATCCCTACCCCATTTTGTAGGTTAGTCTTTACCTTCTCTATAGAAATGAACTGCAAAACCAGGGAAGACACGACTGCCATGAGGAGAACGTTGCAATTTACTGGTAAAATGACAAGTTCCTCTCATTTTATCTGTTCAGCCTGACTTCAAATATTGCCATTCACTAGAAGTTTGTCCCTCTTCAATATACTCAGTGGAGAGGTCTCCTTCTGATCCATTCCCCCATACTTCTATAAAGCCACTTGCAGTGTTTATAACCCATTAATCTACATAATCTTCCACATATGTGGATGTGAACAAGCTACAGCAAGAAAAAAAAAAAACACATTTACAGGTTCTTTCAGATGCAAACAGCTGTGTTGTCAATATAGCTCATTTCTAATTACAATTAATTTATTGCCAAAAAAAAGTCCCAAAACACTCTTTTATCAGCTGCTGAAAATGGAGGTCTGACTGCAGAGGATCAATTGTACTACTTTTACAGCAAACAAACAAAAACACAGTCACCTGCTAAGCAACTGGACACACAAAGAAACTGTTTTTCTTGCACTTTATCCTGTTTATCCAAAAAAAAATTTTAATATAGTGAAGCTTACAAGTAATTTTGACCTTTCCCCTGGATACATCTGTAACAGTTCAGTATCACCAAGATTCGTCAATGTTTCTATTGTTTCTGTCCCCCAAGGAAAGCTGTAATGTAAATGAAATCCTCTTCTGCCTTCTTCATCATGGAAGTCACTGCTGCTGAAGTTAGATGGGCCTACTGCAAACTGAAAATAAAACATGCAAGAGGTGATCACTCCTGTGAATCCTGAATGAACTAAAAAATCAAGTCTGCAACGCAAGCTGAAGTCTGCGATTTTCAGCAAAATATTTTTACAAATTACAGTCCAAATCTCTGCTGTTTTACGGCATTTTGTTCTCACATCACTTATAGACGCAAGACACTTGCCTTTCTGTAAGTCACGTGATCAGGTTTGTCACAAACTTCAGCAGCTTTTCAGTTTCCTCAAGAAATAGGGGTATTTCAGTGATTAGAACAGGTTTGCAATGGAAGGCCATAAACCCAAACAGGGTGACTATTCCAGCTCTGAGAGAGAAAGGAGCAGGCCAAGACCCTCCATGGATATGTTGCTGTTACCTTTCTCCACCACTGGAGCCGCTGGCGGAGCCAGTAATCGAGCCACTGTCCTGCAGTTCGGGGAGAACTGAACCATGCAAGCAAGGACGTGGTCCTCTCGCCTATTCTTTAAACAATAGCAAGGGCAGCAAGTTAACACCTTCAGAAATAATAGGGAGAAAGCAAGAGACAGCATTCAAAAACAATCCAAAAGTGAAACAAGTGTTAACAGTTACTTTGTGTGGAAAGGGATTAATGCCTCTATTACTCTACCTTGTAAGGTTTTCGCTGGGTTGCTCACTTTCTGGAACAGAATGAAAACACACTCCAATCTGGGCGAGGCCGCAGGGCAGTCTCTTGTTCACCAGCTCTAAGCAGCTGACATACTGCGCCAGAACACCTGTCAGAAGGCACATCCTAATTTTAGTGGCCACGGGTAAGTTTTTTTACCCTTTAAGTCTGCCAAGAGCAAACGTAGCACGTGACACGAGTGCTGTTTGTATGTGAGGTCCCACTGGCGTTATGCCTTGCAGGGATGGGTTCAGCAGCCTGGCTGCTCTGGGCACTTTGATTTTAACGAGCCTCTCCCCCGATTACAGGGAGCTCAAACGCTGCCCAGCTCCTCGCAAAGGGCACCACCTCACAGCACGCCGCCAACGCGGCTGGAAAACTCCCTTAAGCGCGGCTGCTTCCCTCAGGCGGAGCCTCCCGGACCTACCGGGCAGCAGGCTGTCCCGCAGGGCCCCGGCGCTGCCCAGCGCTTCCTCCGGGGCCGCGCCGTGCCCGCC
>VWZG01004744.1:1258029-1268343 GCA_013396735.1 Grallaria varia
CAGCCGGGCCTGGGAGGCACCGCGGGCCCGGCCCGGCCCGGCCCAGCGACCCCCAGCACCAGCGCCCGCCCCACGGCGCCATTTTGGCGCTCCCTCACGGCCGGCGCGCATGCGCGGCGGCGCCGCCCGCCCCCGGGACCCCCGGCCTCGGGCAGCGCCTTCGAACCTCATCCTCAGAGCCCAGGTGGAGTCCTCGCACCTTCTCTAAACGCCTTTCCTAAGCATCTTTTCTGATGGTGCCGTCCGACGGTTTCTACAACAGGATTTGGTGTCTTCAAAGGGGATTTCCTCGCCTTTTGTGAACGTAACTAACGCCTTCTAATGTAACTTCTGCGATAGAAGTTGCTTAATAAAGAACTCCATGTTTCAAGTGTTTAAGATCGCACAAATAAACGTGCATTAGGGAGGCGGAGGATATGTGGCAGGTAGGCGGGTTTGTGTAAATTTTACTGATGAAAGATGTAAGTTTGCACTCTGTATTTTGGGAAGGCTCCACCTCGGGCCCTGCGCAGAGGATTTTTTTTGCCTTTCTAAACAACTCTTGACTTTGGAGGGCACTTAAAATGGGCAACAAGGCCACGGTGCCAGGGGGCACATCCCACCCTGCCCTCTCAGAGGGGAGATCCAGAGCTCGCGGCGGGGCTGGAAGGGGCTGTGGGGTGGGAAGGGCCCCTTCCAGCAGTGGTGGGGACACTCCGGGGAACAGCCCATCCCAGGTCGGGGCACGGCGGGCACAGGGCAGGGCTCCAGTTGGTGCTGGCAGGGCACAGGCAAAGGCAGCGCAGTGGAAATTTCCACCCTCGCTGCATCACGAGCTTGTACCGGAGCCAGCAGGAGGAGGAGCGTGGGACGGAACCGCTCTGCGGGCTGGGGCCAGCAGGGGCTCGGGAAAGACAGTCCCTGCTCGGTTCTGCTGGACAGCCCCTGGGCCACAGACCAGGAGTAGGGCACTGGGTCAGCCGCAGGAGCTGCTGCTCCAGGGCACAAAAGTATTGCAAGTCATTTCGAGTCTAAGGCAGATTTGCCATGAGCTCAATGGCACCAGAAGAGCTCTGGCATTACTGGCAAAGCTGCTTAGTAGAGCTTGTCCCTTTTCACCATTTTATGTGCAAATGTTGTGGGAAGGAGTGCCCACCTTTCTCTGCCCCAAGAGGACAGTCATTTGGAAACAGCCTAAAACACAAAGGGAAAGGGCAAAGAGGCTTTTTGGGTCATAAGTTTGTGGGTTTTTTTATATACTTAAAAACCCTTCATAGTGAAGTTTTCAAAACCAAGCTTCCCAATGCATTTTGTTTCAGGCAATTGACCTGGAGGACTTGGGGATTAAGTCATACTTCAGTGATAAGTAACCTAGTTCCTTGTCTTTCCCCACTGGTGGCACTGGGCAAAGGCAATGTTGCAGAGCCAATTAAAGAAAATAAAAACATATTGCCAACTGCAGTTGTAGACTCAAGTGTGGCAATTTTAAGCCTCCAGTTGAAGTTCTCATAGCAACAGTGAATGATGACAAAATACTGTCAACGTGATAGTAACCCTGACAGAAAAAGAGGAAATAATTATGAGGCAGATTAGGCTGTGTTAAAGAACAGCACAGGCTGAGCCCCAGAGGGAAGCAATCACCAAGGGCTAAGCACAGACTAAGCAAAAAGATCTTGTATGTGAAAGAAAGTCTAGGTTGGGTTTAAAATAACCTAGAAAGAATCTTGTAGATTCAACCTTGAACACATTAAGCTGTAGTTAAGCACTGTTTAACTTCAGCATTTTTACTGGGTAAACAAGTGAGAGGAAGGAACTGTAAGTTAATACTAACTGGAATTTTAATAACTGTACTTGAAAGCATTAGGCACTTTAACCCCAGGATCAAGTATTATTCCAGCTCTGCTCATCGAGGCAACATTGTTGCTTCACTCAACAAGGGCAGTGCTTTTGAGATTAGTCATTTGCACATATTAAAAAAAAAAAAATAAAAATCCATGAGGCACATTCATGGATCAACAGCCCACTTTCCCCTCCACCCGCTTCCACAAAGAAATCACTGCTCAATACCAGTTTAAGTATAATTTGAAGTTTTAATACTAAGATCTTCCCGTTTCTCTGAAGCTCAGAAGCCTGCATGCTAACTCACAAGGCCTGGCAGCTGTGGGTACACGACACTCAAGCCTGGTCTGCACATATGCTCATGTGAAGGCGACGGTTACGGTGCTGCAGAAGCTTCCTACACCCGTAGCAGCTCGTTAGCAACACCACTACAGAGTTTTGATCTTTTCCAAGAACTGGCCCTACGCTAGTGAGACAAGGAAGAACACTGTTTCCAACACTTTCTTAGAAGCCAGCCTAAATTTTCTTCCCCATCAAAGCAGAGCCTGCCATGCTAAGCAATCTAGCCCACTCAAGGCAAGGCTGGTTTTTGTATAAGCTTACATGTTTAATCAGACACAGTTGAGAAACCTTTCTAGAATTTAATATAAAAACATTTGACATTCCATTAATGTAAAGTTGTGCACATGTTGAGAAAATTGTCATCTGAAAGAAAATTCGGTCTTCAAATATCTTTATTGGAAGGCCATGCACTGCCTTCTGTTACTGTATTTCAAATCACTGTACATTTACTTTGAAAACACTGTCTGCATTTTCTAGTACAAAAAACTAAAAATTGTTTCAGGAATGTAGAGAAATATTCAACTTAAATAGCGAAAAAGTGCACCATAATTACTGCTGCACTGCAGTCATTTCTGCATTTCCCATTTTCTTAAATAACTATCCTGTTTTGATAACACACAATATAAAGAGCAATTATGAAAAAAAACTGAGACATTTAAATTACACTAAGTTATTGAGAATAACTTGTGGGCATGGGGTAACCTATCATAGGAGCAGCACCAGTGGCAGGGTAGGCGTACTGCTGCTGGTTCATGCCATTGTGCATGTTGGCAATGTTGGAGCCGTACTGCTGCTCGTAGCCGTTCTGGTACGCCCCTGCAGGGTTACCGCCCGCCCTGAAGCCAGCCTGCATGCCTGCAGCGGCAAAGCCATTCCCAAAGGGAGTTCCATTGCTGAAACTCTGGGCACTGTAGGCCCCGTTCTGAGTTTTTGCTCCGAAGTCTCTCTTGCCTAGCGCACCATAGGTTCTCTCAAAGTTCTCCCTCTCTCTACTAAAGCTACTAAATCCACCCCTTTTGCCCGCAGAGTATCTGTCACGGCGATCACCTCGGGAACGACCTAGTGAGAGAGAAGACGGTTATATGGATTACAGAGGCTGCAGCAGTTCAGCTCTAAGCACATTTCCTTTTCTGTCCCAGCAATACAAATCTATAAAAGCTTCTGGGTATTCACTGGACTCCAGGTTAAAGCTCTGAGGAGAGTCATACGCTTTCCCCTGTAATAAAAGTGGTGGCATGGAGGTGAAATGCCACTTTCACCTTGCCAGTAGGACACTTGGGTCCATCTCTTTCCAAGAGAGAGAAGGCCACTAAGCTGAACCCACAAGTGTTTTAATTTCTAACCAGGTCAGAAGTACCTCTTTGGCCAACACTTTAGAGTGCCACAACATGAGCTGGGAGCATCTGGGTGTTGGTTTTTGTTATTGCTGTTAACACCTTCTGAGGCCACCATAACTGGGACCTAAACCACCTTCCACATCCATTTTGGAGAGAGGCTGGAGGTGGAATTTGAGTTTCCATTTAGTTCTGAGAGGAAAGCTGTGCACTTACCTGAACCTCTGTCTTCAATCAGCTGAAGCAATTTGGGGTTGATGGCTTGATTAGCCTCACGAAGCACAGAGATGAGGTCATTTACTTGCTTAATATTGTTAGGAGTAAAGAATGTGTATGCTGTGCCTGTTTTGGTACTGCGGGCAGTTCGTCCAATTCGGTGGATATAGTCCTCTGAGGAGTTAGGGTAGTCATAATTGATGACAAATTTCACATCTTCCACATCTGTAAAGTGTTGCAGTGTGGCAAAAAGCGAAGTACAAAGTTTTGCACACCACAACAGCCAAATCGAAGATAAACATTAGACAAGAGTATTTTAAAGGGAATAATGGCTGCAAAGAACAGTGTTAGAATCATCCATTTCTGCAAGAGTATTGTGGAAGAGAAAGTAATGCACACTCCGTCTGATCCCGTCTCATCACCCACCCTGTGATCCAAAACCTTACCATAAAGGAGTATGCATTTGCTTGTCATTCCCAACTCAAGAGTCCCCTTTACAAATCATCAAGTGACATCTGAAAGCTTCTTGCAGTAGGGCCACTAAATCTCACAGCAGCCTCTTCATGTGCTCATTTGAGGACCTTAGAGTAAAAACATACAAGGTCCTTCACATACACACTCATTAGAAGCTCAAAAAAAAAAAGGGCCACACTGCTCGTCTTGCCAAGACCTTTGAACCGCAGCTGCAAGAAAAACATACCTGTCCCCCCAAAGTCACCAAGTTGTTTTTATGCACTGTGTCTCGTCTAGGCAAGCGCTTCCAAGAAGCCAGGGTTCACTTGAGAATGTGTCTCTCTCTGGCAGGTCTCGACATGACGACTATGTATAGGTGGAGGAACTTCGACTTTCAAAGGCATTGAAAAGCCATTGCTTTCCTGCCCCACTTGTTAAAGTGAGAGGTGGACTTTTTTTTCTCAGATTTCATGTGCCAGTACTCACCAATTTGCACAAGGCTTAGTACATTTTAAAGCTGCTCTCTCCATTTCATGGTTGAAAAAAATTTCATTGAACATTGAAGTTTAGAATTATGTCCTTCAACATTTCAAAAAACCCCACTGAAATTCCAAGACCCACAGATCACAGCAAACAGTATGCACAAAACTAACAGTACTGCACCATGGCAAATCATGCAAAGCATGGAGAGAAGAGAAATACCAGGGCAAAGTGAACTGTGAATGAAACTGCTTATTTCATGAGAGAACAGTTTATGGGGTAGTAGTTTAAAGGATGATCTTTGCCTTTTGAAGATTACTGGCACACTCAGCTTTCACCTCTCTATTTGACTGGAAGCAGCCAGCCGATCATTTCCACTAGTCCTCCAGCCCCCTCGAGTCCTCCGATTGTCATGCCTAGGCCTTGCCACAAAGACTGCACCTTTATGTGAAGAAAACTTAGAAAAATGCAGAGGTTAAAGAAAGCAATAGACTTTCTTTAAAAGCTTTGGGCAACTGGCATTACGAGTTGTACTAACCTAGACCTCTGGATGCAACATCTGTAGCAATCAGGATTGGTGCTTTTCCATGTTTGAATTCTGGAACACAAGAAACCAGTTTCTTTCTTCAGTAACACACATCAGATACCTGCAGAAATGCTCTGCACAAATTGCTGAAATACTCACCATTTAGAACCCAGTCTCGCTCCTGCTGACTTTTATCACCATGAATACCCATCGCTGGCCACCTGCAAATACAGAACCTGACTGACGCAAGACCATTCCCTTCAGTGGCTTCACTAGTCAAAGACAGGGCTACGGGCAAATTGCCAAGTTAGTCTGAGCATTGTAACTGCTGCCTGGTGTCACTAATTGACAGTTCTGACACTACAGTTAAGAATCAAAAGTGCACTCAGATCAAGGTGGCCCCGTGAAGTCCCAGCTGTTACTCACCCATCTCTCCTCATTTTCCGGGTAAGATCATCACAACGCCTTTTGGTTTCCACAAAAACAATGGTTTTGTTTTCCTTCTCGCTCATGATTTCTTCCATCAAACGAATAAGCCTTTTATGAAGGAAATTATGGTTAGAGCTCAGATTGATTTGTACTGTGCAAAGTTAGTTGCAATACTCCGATTTTTAACTTCAGTGGTCTCAGACTGGTGTTAAAAATGCATCAACACAAATTCATTTCACAGTTCATAAACTAAAACTGGCCACTAGAAAACACACTGAAAGCTCTGCCTCCACAGTCTACTTACTTGTCATCTTTCTCTACATCATGACACACATCCACAATCTGAAGAATGTTGTGGTTTGCACTCAGTTCCAGCGCACCAATGTTGATGTGCACATACTCTTTCAAGAAGTCTTCAGCCAGCTGCCTCACTTCCTTAGGCCATGTGGCACTCCACATGAGAGTCTGCCTGTCAGGCTGGGGAAGGGTCAGGACAAGATCAACATATAGTCTGGTCAAATGCCAAACAAACAAAAAAAAATCTACCCAGGCCAGCCTGAGAAATTAAAGCATATGCAGAGCAATTAACTAAGTACAGGCTCATTTGTTTCTGAAATAGTGATAAATGCATGAATCATTCATACTTACTCTTATCTGATCCACGATTTTTCTGATTTGAGGTTCAAACCCCATGTCAAGCATCCTGTCAGCTTCATCAAGGACAAGGTAAGTACACCTCCTGAGATTGGTCTTTCCAGCTTCTAAGAAGTCTATAAGTCTTCCAGGTGTTGCAATGCAGATTTCCACACCTAAAACCAAGCAGTCCAGTCAGCTGAAGCAGTTTTCACAGGGCCTCAGACAGACGTGCACCAAGGCTGATCCCTACCTCTTTCCAGGTCACGGATCTGTGGTCCCTTTGGAGCACCTCCATAGATACATGTGGACTTCAAGCGGCACGCTCTGCTGTACTCAGCAGCCACCTGCTGCACTTGCTGGGCCAGCTCACGGGTTGGGGCCAGCACAAGACACTAGAAACAACATGCCCAGCATTTTAGTTCCATACCCACTGAAAGATCTGACACTAGACTTGAGTGGGAAGTTTTTCACATACTCTTTCACTGCCAGAATGACTGAAGTGGATTTAAGTAGCCAAACCAGCAAGCCAAGTTACCTGGCATCTCAACTGCCACCAAACATGGATCTATGCCATGTGCAAAGATACCTAAAAGTCACTAGCTTCCAGGGAATGGCAGTTTCCAAAATGGAACATCTAGTTCTGTTCTATATTATTTTAAGGACAATCCAATCAGAGCTTATTCCGTCTTCCTGGGAGACTACCCCAACAGGGAACCACTTTAGTCATGAGAGGAACACAATGCAGCTGTGCACTCCCATGAGCATGGAGAATTTGGACTGTAAAAACCAGAGTCACGTTCCCCAGAAATTAAGGCCCCCCCTTTCATTTGGGAGTACTTACGATAGGTCCATCCCCTCGCTCCAGGAATGGCTGGTGATTTATATGCACAATAGCAGGCAGTAAGTACTGTTGGTAAGAAAGAAAAGTCTCATTACAATCTCTTCTCAGAAGTATTCAGCCTGTTTTAAGCCAGGCCATACTGACACTGGTGAAATCCAGCAGTATTCCAGGCTACAATCAAAACTTACAGAGAGAGTTTTCCCTGATCCAGTCTGTGCTACTCCGACCATATCCAATCCACTCAACGCAACAGGCCAACCCTGTGCCTGAATAGCAGTTGGTTCAGTGAAGTTCTGCCTCTGAATGACTTCCATAACATTTGCTTGAAGAGAAAATTAGAACGCATTAACTTGTATGTTGCCCTAATCCAGCCTGAAGAACCACCAGGTCTATGAAACAGTAAACTGGGCTTCACTTACCAGGGAAGTTTGCTTCATAAAAGTTGATAATTGGTTTTGGACAGTTATGGCCCCGAACAGTGACCTCTTTGCTCGCTCTGTACTGCTCAACTTCTTGCTGCAAAACAAAACACCCACTATCGGAAATCAGCTTTGATACCAGTTATATTTTAAGTTACCTCATCTGTGCCTGCCGGGCCTCATGACCCTCAGTGTGTTTGCATTTTCTGTTTACTTTTGCTTGAGTCAGATGGGGTACGTACCACAGTACGTCTAACTACATCAGGATGTTCTTGATAGAAGTTCTTCTCAAATTTGGGCAGCTCATCTAAATTCCATTTCTTTTTTGTAAGTTTTTCCCCAGGGTTTCCAAATTTCTTTCCGGACAGAGGTCCACCTCTACTCCCTCCAAAACGGGGGGCTCCAAACCTAGAGAAAAAGGAATGTAACATAGAATCCAAGAGTCATTTTGGTCTTCTTACACGAGTTAACCACCATCTTTGTGGTTCATCCTGTAACTTCACAATTTGCATGTACAATCGCTACATACTAAAGTTTCGAGATACTGAAACTTTCAAAAACATACTTTCAGCTGCAGATGCCACCATCTGCCTTGCTACAGTTCTTATTCAGAAACCAAGGTAACATGCCTTTGCATTTCCCGTAAATACAATCGAAAGGCAAGTTACAACAGGCAAGCCAAACCTTTGCATTACCCCGTGATCAAAATGGATTCCCACCCCAGTGACACTCCCAATGCTAC
This sequence comes from Grallaria varia, assembly GCA_013396735.1. Taxonomy (NCBI): domain Eukaryota; kingdom Metazoa; phylum Chordata; class Aves; order Passeriformes; family Formicariidae; genus Grallaria; species Grallaria varia. The sequence goes on from VWZG01004744.1 coordinate 1,266,266, forward strand.
AAGCAGGCAGGGGCAGTTATGAAACACTGGGATAACTTTGCCATAAACCGTTTTTTTTTCGTATCCCGAAAGACACACTTCTCTCGACAGCCATGTTTTGTGAGGCTGTGTTTTTTATCGGCAGTTTCGGTGCGGTCCGTGTGCTCGGAACAGGCTGCTCGGAGCCGAGCGCGGGGCTCCCTCCCCGGCCCCGATCGCGTCCCAAGNCACAGCCCGCGCCGGGGGGAGGGGGAAGGGAGGCAGGCAGGCAGGGGAACCGCCCCGCCGAGTGCTCCCCGGGGCTCCGGCACCGCCAACCCACTGACCCACAAACCGCCCGCCCGCCGCTCCCGGCGGGGCCGATCGGGCTCTGCGAGGGCCATCCGTGCTCGGGGGGNAGGCCCCCCCTTTCATTTGGGAGTACTTACGATAGGTCCATCCCCTCGCTCCAGGAATGGCTGGTGATTTATATGCACAATAGCAGGCAGTAAGTACTGTTGGTAAGAAAGAAAAGTCTCATTACAATCTCTTCTCAGAAGTATTCAGCCTGTTTTAAGCCAGGCCATACTGACACTGGTGAAATCCAGCAGTATTCCAGGCTACAATCAAAACTTACAGAGAGAGTTTTCCCTGATCCAGTCTGTGCTACTCCGACCATATCCAATCCACTCAACGCAACAGGCCAACCCTGTGCCTGAATAGCAGTTGGTTCAGTGAAGTTCTGCCTCTGAATGACTTCCATAACATTTGCTTGAAGAGAAAATTAGAACGCATTAACTTGTATGTTGCCCTAATCCAGCCTGAAGAACCACCAGGTCTATGAAACAGTAAACTGGGCTTCACTTACCAGGGAAGTTTGCTTCATAAAAGTTGATAATTGGTTTTGGACAGTTATGGCCCCGAACAGTGACCTCTTTGCTCGCTCTGTACTGCTCAACTTCTTGCTGCAAAACAAAACACCCACTATCGGAAATCAGCTTTGATACCAGTTATATTTTAAGTTACCTCATCTGTGCCTGCCGGGCCTCATGACCCTCAGTGTGTTTGCATTTTCTGTTTACTTTTGCTTGAGTCAGATGGGGTACGTACCACAGTACGTCTAACTACATCAGGATGTTCTTGATAGAAGTTCTTCTCAAATTTGGGCAGCTCATCTAAATTCCATTTCTTTTTTGTAAGTTTTTCCCCAGGGTTTCCAAATTTCTTTCCGGACAGAGGTCCACCTCTACTCCCTCCAAAACGGGGGGCTCCAAACCTAGAGAAAAAGGAATGTAACATAGAATCCAAGAGTCATTTTGGTCTTCTTACACGAGTTAACCACCATCTTTGTGGTTCATCCTGTAACTTCACAATTTGCATGTACAATCGCTACATACTAAAGTTTCGAGATACTGAAACTTTCAAAAACATACTTTCAGCTGCAGATGCCACCATCTGCCTTGCTACAGTTCTTATTCAGAAACCAAGGTAACATGCCTTTGCATTTCCCGTAAATGCAATCGAAAGGCAAGTTACAACAGGCAAGCCAAACCTTTGCATTACCCCGTGATCAAAATGGATTCCCACCCCAGTGACACTCCCAATGCTACAAGCAGGCAGGGGCAGTTATGAAACACTGGGATAACTTTGCCATAAACCGTTTTTTTTTCGTATCCCGAAAGACACACTTCTCTCGACAGCCATGTTTTGTGAGGCTGTGTTTTTTATCGGCAGTTTCGGTGCGGTCCGTGTGCTCGGAACAGGCTGCTCGGAGCCGAGCGCGGGGCTCCCTCCCCGGCCCCGATCGCGTCCCAAGTTCGGCCGGGCGGGCGCCGGCAGCGATCCTTCCCAGCACAACACAGCACTCTGCGAGCGGCCGCTGCTTCCTGCCAGCGCTGTTTCCTTTGTCTCTCATTTCTGTCTACGCCACATTTTCCAGCCGCTGCCATTTTAGAGCCGGCGCTGGGCGGGGGGAGGAGGAGGAGGAACAAAGGCGGCAGCAGCACAGCCGGCATTTTGATTCCCCTCAGCCACCGCATGGCGGGGCCGGCCATTAACATCCGCTTACACAACACAAAGCGGAGCCGGCCGGCTCCTGCCGGCCACAGCCCGCGCCGGGG
>VWZG01004744.1:1268532-1424375 GCA_013396735.1 Grallaria varia
AGAGTCCGGACGCCGGCGGCGGCTGGCGCCGGCCGGGCCCCCGGACTCACCCTCTGTCCCTGTCGCTGGAATACCCGGGCATAGCGATGGTGGCGGTGGGCGAGGCGATCCCGGTCACTAAAAGCGGGTGATGAGGAGTTGGGTGAGACGCGGCGCCGCTGGCGGGGGCCGTTCACTGTGGGCGCGCGGCCGCGCCGACGCCGGTTATATGTGGGACCGCGGGGGCTGCCGGGAGCCGGCGCGTGACGCAGGCGCAGGGCCCGCCCCGCCGTTCTGTGATTGGCCCTCTCGGCCGATAGGCCTCGCCCCCTGCGGGGGGGCGTGGCCTGGGCCCGCCCCGCTCACCGGCTTGGCCCTCGCGGCCGGAAGTGCCCCTTCCCCGCGTGGGCGGGGCCTGCGCTGACGTTACTGCCCTCAAAGCGCCCCCCCCCGCCCGCGCAGGCGCAGAGCCGCTGCTGGGGCAGCCTCGTTCTCGCTGAGGGGGCCCGGCCGTAGGGGTCGGGGCGGCCCGAGAAGGGGGGACATGAACATTTTCCCCTCGGTGAGGGCGGTCTTTTGGTCGCACGACTGTTCAAAACGCCGCTTGCCTCCTCGCAGTTGTCACCAGGGCAGAGTCGGACCTCTCCGCCCGCAGTGCAGCCCCCCCAAGTTCTCATAAATCCGTAGTCCGTGTGAACTGTTTGTGAAAATCCTCTTGAAAGGGCTCCCAGTGATAAAGCTCAGTCTCGAGAGGAGCCTGGGTTTCACCTCATAACTAATACTTCATGTTAGATAGGCCGCATGCCCAGCTGTGACTTTTGCTCTCAGAAGGACTCAGATGTGTTGGACTCACAGGAGCAGACCATTAAACCCTTCCTAAGGCAGTTCTTTTAGGCCCGATGCCATTTATAAATGTTACATTTATGTTTCTGTAAACAGTAACCAGTGTTATCTTTTCGGATTCCACAACAGGGTCAGTAACCCGACTGAAAGGTCACCTGAGGCGCTGTGGTGAGGAAAGGCTGCTGGGCAGAGGGCACATGAATAAAAACATCCAGTTCCCCAAGAGTACCGTGTTTTTTACATGCCCAACTTTGCCAGGTGAGGAATAACCCAAATGTCCTGGTAGCTCAGGCTTTACACACAGAAAAGTGGGTATAAACACCGGCAGCCACCTGTTCCAGGCAGAGAGGGATCCGAAGCAAAACGACATAAGGAAGAAGTGCCATAACAACACTCTCCGTTTATATCCTCCCACCTTCTAGCAATCCGTGCTTTAAGGCTTCTCCGAGACAAAAATAACTGCATTTGATGGCCATTTCTTCACATTTTTGTTCTATTTATGCCCTTAGCTTCTAAGATACCATGACAATGTGTCTAACAGTTTGACTGTACACAACCTGAAAAATATTTACTTTCATTTTCAACATATTGCTGGGTAAGAACAAGGGACACAAAGCAAAATGAGTTATTAGAAATTATGAGTAATAATGTTCTTTTTATTTATACCCTTTGTGGACATTAATATCTTCTAAGTCACCTCCTTTACGAACTGAAGCTGAAGTCTAAATTTTTTCCTCCTTTTAGAGCAACTCCACACTTCTAAGTATCCTTTCCATTTTCTCCTTATTGACAAGAAATTCACAGTATTTATGATTTGGACCCCATACAGATTTACATAATGAAAGTATGAACATGTTTTTTGTCTGTTGTGTACTATGTCCTAATGAATTTTCCTTTTTATTTTATTGTTGCTAAGAATAGAGCAAGGTTTGCAAACACTAGATGATTCTGCGACATCTTTCTCAAAGTTAACACATAAGTCAGGCTTATCTTTATTTATGAATAGCCACAGCTGTTCACCCCTCAGAAATTTGGAATTCCACCTTGCTCCACCACTTTTTCTTGTAATTAACGTTTTCTCTTAGTAGCACTGCAATTTGATTAGTTTTGTTAATCCTATCTCTGCAAATTTCTGATAGAGGAACCTCCCCATTTTTTTTCAGTATGGACTTACTGATTTTATATGGCTTTTGCAAGATTTTTCTCCCGAAATGGTTCTTTTAACACTCTGTGCCTACTGACCCTCCAGACTTCCTGTTTCTGATGAGTCTGAAAGAGGGTTTTGCAAAGGCTGTAAAAATAACAAATGATCTGATCTTTTCTTGTTCTATTTAACACAGCTTAGTTTGATTTTTTTGTTTGTAACAGTGGCTCCCGTTTCTGTGCTGTTTAATCTTTCTAAGGTTTTAGAGAATTAAAAAGACTAAACAAAACCCCGTCTCTGCCTGCACGCATTTGGTCTGCAAGGAACTCCTTTCGATTTCCTTTGTAAAAAACTTCCTCATTTTTCTGTCCCACCCAGGTTAAACACCACTGATTTTCCTGTTTTCTCTTCCTAATTTGAGCCAATATGTGGAAACAAAACAGAGCTTTGCAGAGCTGTGTGTGTATCAAACCCAAATCCATGTTTAGTTTAGCATTGATAGCACTGATACGTGTTTGCTCACCTGCACAAAAGCCCTTTTGTGTTCCTGAGGTGGTGTGTGCGTTTGGATTTACATCTACAAATGACACCCGGGGGCTGTTGGAGCTCACATCGCTGAGCTTTATTTGCTGCCAGTCATTGTTCTCACAGTCATAACTGGGATCTCAGCAGCTTCTCTCATGCTCCCGGAGTTTTAAGGACAAAGGGCACCATTTTTTGGAGTGACCTGACGCAACACGGAAATTCCAGAATTCCTAAGGAGCACGGCACGCTGCTGCTCAGTGAGGGAGGTAACACACTTTCACTGTAAGACCCTTCTAAGGACTTGGGATTCTACCAGCTGATAGAATGCGTTTCACTAGACAAAATCTTGCTCTTAATAAGGGTTTTAATAAAGGTTTTAACGCTCCTTTCATGCGCAAAAGCCATGCAAACCCGTGTCACCTGGCAATTCACCCCGCCAATGCACACACCGGCCCCCAAAGGCCCCAGGCCACCGCCGCAAGGTCAAGGGCTGGCGCCTTCCCCGTTGCCCACGCACGGCCCCGGGAGAACGCCCACAGCCGCCTGCGCTGCGGGGACGGGGCGGCACCGCCCGGGCACCCCCGCCGTCTTACACCCCGCGGGGCCCTGGGGCGGCGGCACCGGCCGGGGGGGACGGGGAGGGCCGGGCGGGGAAGGGAAACAGCGCCCGCCGAGCGGCACCGGGGCCGGACCAGGGGCGGACGCACGGCCAGGCCCCGGCACCGGGAGCGGGAGCGGCGCCGCCCCTTCCGGCCGCCCGCCAGCCCAATGGACGCGCGGGGCGCCGGTAAAATGGCGGGGGCGGGACGCCATGGCCGTTGTGTCGCCATGGGCAGCGTTCGGGGCACAGGTAGGCCCGGGCCCGGAGCCGCCTTCTCTCTCTACCTCGTCACTTTCCCCCCCGCTGCTCGCGTCGTTGGCGACGTTTTATATAGCTCCTTAAAGCTGTCTTTTCCTTCTGTTCGGGTTTTTAAGCGCTTTGTGTTAACCTTCACGTTCCCTCCCCCGTGATGCTTTTAAATGAATAAAGCTGGGAATGAACAATAAATAGAATCTTCTAAGACATCTGCCTGAAATATAGGAGATGCTACTGTAACTTTTCATGCTCCTGGAATTACTAAAATGTTAAAGTGATGTCTGGAACTGATGGAAGAGTAAAGGGATGGAAAAGTAACACTCCCTGTGTACAGAAAATACTGTACAATTTAGTGTCTGTTGTAGTAACTATGCCTTTTCCTTCCAAAGGTAATTTGTCCCTTCTCCAGTAATCTAAAGTCCTTAGTACTTGCTAAAATGCCATTTTGATTTGCAAACGCAGCATCGTGTGGGGGAAATCCAACCTTAATAGATCACAGGCTAACAGAAATAAAGACTTTACTTCTCCCAAGCTGGTGACAGGACTAAAGGGTGGATGTAATTCAAATAACTTTGGATCTAGGACTCAGGGTTTTGGGGAAATAAATTGGCTGTCAATGCACATCTCAGAGGTGAAGTTGGTGGACCAGCTCCATATCCTTGTACTCTCTAAATAAATTATAAATGCAGTCTCTGAATTTAGCTTTCTTGAGGAATATTTGCATTAACAGTGATGTCATTCATTACCTGAGAGTATCAGAAACTCCTTTTCCAAAAGAGTACGTGTCATTTCTGATTATTGATAAACAGTGTATCAAAGCTTGGTAAATTCTTCAAGGATTGGAATTCCTGGCTGTGAGGCCAGATCCAAATTTGTTTTCCATTATATGAAAGAAAAAAGTAACCTGCCCAGCCTGTGGTACTCCAGTGCCCTTCTGCTCTCGAGTCTGCTTGTGCTGTGACTGTATTTAAACAATATGTTCAATATTTTGGGAGATTGGGGTGGCCTGGCTGGGTTTGGTCACCTCTGGTGGAGTCAGAGACTCTTAGAGGGGTTCCAGCTTTAACGAACTGTGTCCCTATTACTGTGTCTTTCAGTTCTGACATTAGTATGTTTTACTTCTTAATAGATTGGGTTGATGTCGCCAATGAGCTTTTAAGGAGCTGTCACATAAACCAGCAAATAAAGTATCTCTCAGAATGTGGTGCTGACATGTTTGTTCGTCTTTATGAGTCAATCTTAGGAGAAAAAGTACCAGGTAGGAATGAACATTTTTTAAATATTTTAATTTTGTCTCTGTGTATTCTCTAATTAAAAAAAAAAAGAAAAAGTTTCTGCTTAGTATTTATGAAAGGTTTCATATGACCATTTGATATTTGGGCTTTTCACTAAGTACAAGGTACTGAAAAAATACTAAGCAGAAGTTAGAGTAGTTAAAGTACCTGCAATAAGCCAGCCATTTAGGTAGCCTAAAACCTATTATTTATTTTAAATAGATTTCATAGCTACTCCCAGGAGCCAAGAGGATGATGCACATAATGTACAAGCAGTAATAGATTCCCTGGCATTGGACTATTTGCAGGTCAGCCTGTCTCACATCACTGGTAAGTACTTTTTTTTAATGAGAGAAACACCAGCTGGATGTCTGCATGGTTTAATTGCAACATTTATAAGAACCATATGTTATACAACATGCTTTCATACTGGCCTTGGACCTCCGGTTATAAATTGAAACACCAAGCAGAGAATAAAGAAGAGAAAGAATTGTTAAAAGTTAAGTCATTAATAGGTCACATGGCTGCTAAAGTGTTACCTGAATTCTGTCACTGGCTCATGACTGAAAACTGGCTTTTAAGAGACATGACATGTGCCTTGAATTTCAAAATTGTTTTGCATTTTTAAAAGTTGGTGAGTAAAGACTTGGACTGTTGTGCCTGTTCTTTGCACACAGATAATGGGTACTCGTGTCTAGTCCCACATAACACGACCAGCCAAGAATGAAAACTGCTCGATATGAAGTATCTCTGATGTGGTGCCTGTGCAGTGTGGCTGGTGTTTGCAGTCCTGCTGCCACTCCAGAGTGTGGCTTCATGGTATAGGTTGTGTAAGAAAAGTACTGAATACTAACTATCCCTGAATATATCCCTGAATGTTTTTATTGTGTGTTTGTACGCAGTTATTGCATCAATAAACTTTCATTTATTAGTACTGGAAATATGCAAATTTAGGACACTTAAAAGATACCTTAAGCTTACATACACAGCCTTAAATGAATTTCCAAGCACCCTTCTCCAGGAAACTCCTGCTTTTCACATTTTTTCTTCTGTGAAGTACTAATTACTCATATGTGGCATTATCTTCTCTTCAGGTGAGAGCATTGTGAAAGGAGAGAGGGAATCTATCAGAAACCTCCTTGAGATATTTGATGGTTTATTGGAGTATCTTACAGAAGTCAGTGAATCTTCTTCTCACACTGGAGGTGGGTAGACAGATGTAAAGCCAAAGTGTTTTATTTGGTGTTTTTTTCCTCATTTATGACCTTGACAGTGCAGAAAAGGAGAAAGACAAACTGACTGTGGGGGAGGAAATTCCAGTGGCTATTTACATTCCTTATTTTCATAAGCAATAATAAAATAGATAATTTCCCCCAAAACTTTTTAGAAGGCAAGAATTGGAGTACATAAATCTGCGTCATTATTGTGGCAGAAACCTACTCTAGACAATTCATTCTCTGTTAGGTGCTTTTCAAGCTGTAAATCAAATGATTTAGGATTAGGATTTAGAGAGGGAAATGGCTTTAATTGGAATAATGAGCAAATGCACTTTTTACTTACTAGGAGACAAACAAGGGGGTGGCAGCCCTTCCTATGGGGTAGGTCTTGGGAGCAGATCCATAGTAGGGGCTATTTTGAGGAAAATGCTAAATGGGAAGAGAAGCTGTTCAGCCCTGCAGAGGCATCTTAGTGCAGACTGAGAACTGGTCTCCCTGTCTTGGGTCTGGTAAGAACTGTCACCACTGGCTGTTGTACCCTGTGAGTAGAGGGGGGAGCCCTTGGTGGCTGAGACAGTTCCCCCGTCCTGTTCCACAGTGGATGGCAGCAAGAGAACAGTAGCAATTTTCAGTGCCTGTGCTTCTGCTTTTCCCTTCCCTTAGACTGCCAGTGCTGTTCCCTTGTGGGTGTTAGTGGCTCCAATTTTCTAGCTGTAAGTACAGGATTTAATTCTTTTGAGGAAGAAGGAAGGTTTCTTTATAATTGGAACAATAGGATATATGACAGTGGTATAATTTTTCAAAACCTACCATAAAAGTTGTGCCACTCCCAAGGTGGAGGGGTGCATTATATATTGTCATTTTAGATATAGTCATTGTAATGCTCTATTACTTTTAATCTGTTTTGATGATATTGGAAATAGCTGTTAGTTTACAGGTCATTTTCTTGAAAGTAATTACCTCTTGATTATTAACAGCTGAGGCAAATGTGCTGCCCAATAATGAAACTCCAGTTGCATCTCAAGAGCAGCTGGAAGGCAGTGCTGATCAACTTAGAGAACATTCAATACTCTCATCAGCTGAATGGTAAGAACAATTCTGAGTCCTTGTATTGACAGAGATTGACTATTTTTGTGTGTCTGTGGAGAAACCAGTAGAGTTTTAGTAGTATGGAAACGTAGTGATTACATGTGTCAAATGGAATGTGAGGTCTCTCCTTTGGTCGGGCAGCAAGAGGGCTAAAATTAGATCCACAAATTTTTTGCCCTGGAAAAGTGCTGATGGCATTTCGCATCCCCTAAGTTTAGTTTACAAACTTTGATCAGTTTTAAACAACTGTGTTTTAGTTGCACTGAACCCAGCTTATCTTTGTCACTCCTGCCCAGGTTTGTTCTGTGGAATCTTGGCTCGTGTCCCACACTGCCACAGCCACTGGCTGGTGTCACAGCTCTTCTGCAGCTCCATCTCGTGGGCTGAAGGGGCAGAGACTGTGGGACTAAATATTTTATGGCTTTATGTTCCACTCAGGTCCCAGTCAGAATACGTTATTCTAGATTGTGATACAGACGGCTCAGAATCTACCAGTGAATTAATTAGACTTGGAGATACTGCTCATTCATTTTCCAAGAGAGAGAAAGGTGAGTTTGGGTGAAAAAAAAAAAAAAGTTAAGACCACTCTGTAGTAACACTTCTAGGATTTATTCGTTGTTGCTTTTTTAAAAAAAATTATTCCTTTCGGGCAAATACTGTTTTAAATTCTTGTTTTACAAGAAAAAACCCAGCCCACAGTAAACATACACCCGATCTTGCTGAAGGTAAAGTTTCTGAATGTCAGTATTCCAGACACTATTTTTCATGACTCCTGAGCTACCTTATTTGGGTAAAGGTTTGTTGTTTGACTGCTCAGTTCTCCTCCAAAGGAATTTTATCTTGTTCAATAGAATAGGAGGATTCTGAAGACTTGAATTTATTTCCTTTATTGCAGTGCAAGATGTATTATTTAGGACTGTAAAAAGACTAGTAAGTTCATTCTCAGAGAAGACTTGTTAGGAGTGTGGGTGCCAGTTCAAAACATTATGGGTGGCTCTGAAAAGAATAATGTGGAGATGACTTAAAGGGAGTTCATTCTTATTTCCTGTTTTTCTATAACAATATTTCTATTCTTACTGGTGATTAATCTCTTCAAGTAGAGGTATAAAGGGATATTATGAATTATGAACATTTCACTGTCTGGAAATACAAGTAAGAATTTAACAGATCTATTTCGATCATAGTGTGGGTTGCTGACACCAAGTAATTAAAGTAGCAGACAAAAAAATTGTCCATCTCAAGACGCTTTGTAGATCTTAATTCAATCTTTTTAAACATCCACTTCTAGAATTTCAGTTGCCTGTACCATTACTAGCACAAATGGACAAGGGGGTGGAAGGACCTAAAAGCTCAGAGGCTTTTGCAGTATTGCCCAGACGGTTCTCTGAAAGTGAGAGGGAGATTGCAAAGGAAGAGGAAGATGGTGAGTATTGATTCTTCTGCCAGCTCATCTACCTGAGTTTGACTTAGGCCTGTGGGGAACTAAGATAGTGCAGAGAAGAACTTTAGTCAAGGGTAGAAGCACTTTAGTTACGCTTTAAAATAAATTCTTCTGAGAAATACAATATTTTAGTGGCCCAGTCTATGCAAAGTTTCATTATCCTGAGGTATTTCTGCTTAGGTAGGATTTGGCTTCAGTCGGGATTTTTTAATTGTGGTTTGTGGGTTTTTTTCTTTTGCGGTGCAATAAGGAAAATAGTAGAAGTAAGAATTCCTTGTGGAAGATCCTCACATCCAAAATCATGTTCTCCAGGCACAGAAATGTGACAGTGCTGTCCTGTGCAATCCTAGATGGTAGCTAACATTGGATTTTAGCTCCTTCCCTTTAGTATGCACAGACAACACACAAACCACGTTCTGCTTTCACAGATAACACACCTCATGTTCCTTGTGTTTGCCTCTTCAGGGCTGTTGGAGTCTGTTCATGCTACTGAACCTCAGCAGGAGGGTTTGAGTGCCAGTGCTACAAAACTGGGGGAGCCCATCCAGCAAGCTATTCCTCTGCTGCCCCCCTTCCAGCCTTCCCACCCTCGGTGGAGAGATTACCACAGCTCAGACAGACAGGCAGCAGCTCTGGCATGCAGTCAGGGAGTGCCTATTCCTACTGTAAGGAAAAACGTGTCCTTTGATTTTTTTTTTTTTTCTTTCTTTAGTAACCAATACTGGCTTCATTTTAAAACCCTCTGGCTCACTTGCAGAATGGGAATAATTTGTCTCTCAAGAACACTTCTGATTGTGTGAGGTTTTACCTCAGTTCAAGGAATTTTGGATTGTGGATTCATTCTTCACCAAGTGTCCAGAGAGGAATTTAATTTGAGGAGTGTCTTTTATACACACACACATCCTCATAATCAGTGTAACTGCACAGTTGACAATAGAGCAAACAAAATAATTATAGTGATTTTTGTCTGTCTGTAGAATCAACATTGGTTACTATTTGCAGCCAAACCTAATATATGACCTTTCTGTCAGCACTCTACTGTGAATTTACAGAACACACGTTGCTTTTTATTTCAGCTTGAAAAGTCACTTTCTGAAAAATCTGACGATGTTTCTGATAGTCTTTCTCTATCAAGAAAGATCCCTGGTGAGAGAAAATTTTGCTTCCTATAGGGGAGGGAACTCTTAAATATCAAATGTTGTATTTATTTTTACTGGCACCACAAGAAACATGGCTTTGAAACTACGAGTGCATTTCAGCCACAAGTTCATATTTCTATCTCTGTTTTATAGAGAAACAAAAATAGGTTACTTTTAATCTGTTCCCTGTGCTGGAAAAAAGTAATCCATGTCCTCAGTTCAACTTCTTTCTTAGTTAATCCAGTTAAGATGGGCCTGCACTACAAAAATCTCTTCCAGCAGGTAACTCCCATTGCTGAGCTTATTCTGAGCAGGGAAACATGGACCAAACAAGCCAGTTTCAACTGTAAGCAAAAAAAACCCCATGAACTACTGTTGTAGAAAAGGTTTAGAAGCTATTTTTTTCAGTACCCATTTTCTCTGTTGCCTGGGAAACCCTGCTTACCTTTCCAGTTTCCATAGCACTCCCATGACACTGAGCACTGAAGACTTGAGGAATTAGCAAAATGAATGTCACAGCTGTGGAACCACAGTGGCTTTGTCATACTGTTCTCTTTGAACAATTTGGATCCAAAGGTCATGGCTCACGCCTGGTTTTGACTTGTTCCCCCCCTGCAATCTGTGCCATCACCTCACACTTACCTGTCATCTGCTTCTGCAGGGGGAGCCCAGGTGGGATCGGGTGATGCTGAGGAAAAAGTGACAAAGGTACATGTTGCATCTTTATTTATGGGAGTTCATTCAATCTTCTTGGATTTCCGCTTAATTCTCCTGATACCTTGTGGCACTTCTGGGCTAATTTCAAACATGCTTTTGTCTTGCTTTCCTCATCAGTGATACAATGTTGTTAGACTATGACTATGTATGGTTTGTAAGTCATACCATTCTTAGTTCTTTGTGGAGCTGTTTGCTCTAAAAAGTGCACGAGTCAGCACCCAGAGGGTTCTAATTTATCACAACCAACCAGTCCCTAGTTATCTTGCTTTTTAATCAAAAACGTACAAAACACAAGAGTATAGTCACATACTTTCTCTCAAGTGTTTCAGCATTCTAAATTAGAAAGAATTTGGGGGGTTTGGTTCTGAGGATCACTGAATTGCCTGGTTATATTGTTTCATTTTCTTGCATTGTCCTTTGCTTTTTGAAAACTGATTAATGCAAAACCCACAAATGGATCAGCAGATGCCATTCTGTGCCACAGAAATATGTCTGTAGAGGAAATTTCTTGCTCTGGAAACACTCTTTTTGCCTTCTGCAACCACAAGAGGTACTCACAGACTTCACTTGTTCCAGTAGTTTCAACAGCTTTTACATCTGCATTGTTTAAAACATTGTTTCTGTCTGAAACTCCTTTTCCATTGGTGCATTTGCAAGTCCATGCATGGCAACCCCAAATTACTCCAGTATGAACAGAGAAGTCACCAGGCAGTACCAAAGCAGTGGAACCAAGTGGCACAAGGACATAAGTGTTCTCTTCTGACTCTGTCTGAGTTGCAGCTCAGTCTGTGCCCAGTGAAGTTTCCATGGCCTGGCATCAGTCCTGGGCTATTTAGGATACTCCCTGCTTAACCCAGGCCTTGTTTGTGTTCAGGCGTTTAGCTGTAGATGGTTCTTGAACTGGTATTCCATATTTTTGATAGTCTGTTTCTTTAAACATAATTCTCTAAAGCACACTATCTTCAGTCAGGGACCTGGAAATACAGCTGGTTTTATATATCTGTATTCACAGGGTTTGAGATAGTTCTATAAAAGCTGTTTGAGCAACTCTCTACTCATGTGATCTATAAGATCTTAATAAAATCTCAATTTACTAATTTTCCTAGGTTTCTCCGGTACATGAGCCTTCCACATTTGCCTCTTCAGATGTTAAACTCTCAGTAAGTGTTGGCCATTTAGCTCCAAGGTCTGAATCCAGCTACGTGCCCAGAACAACAAGGCAAGTTCAGTGTTTTGGTACTGAACCACACTGGCACTTTCATTTCCATGGCCATCCAGCCCCCACCCTCTCTTTTTAAGTAAAATCTTTTCTTCCTTGGCTGTGTGACAGTGAGAGATTAATGTTAATAGAAGGATTTCCTGTTTCTCCTGACATACATTCATTTTCTTAAATATAGGCATTTACACATTCAGCTTCTACTTCATCCTATAAAAATGCTCGTGCAAAAAGCGAACTGGAATGGTGGGAAATAACGCTTATCTTCAGGCTTTTAGTACAGAAGTGACATCTGTCTGTTTTCTGTTTCAGCAGATACAAAAATTCTACCCCAGAATCACTTGAAGATTCACTTTCCCAGGGAACAACAAAGAAGAAGTTGCCTGAGGAAGCGCTCCATGAAACATCAGAGAAACTGTCTCGCAGGCTGAATGAACTGGATTTAGTAAGTGAAATCTCTTTGTTGAGCTGAGCAGTCTGGCTTCAGTGGAGAGGACAAGAATATCAATTCTGTATTGATGAAATGAAAATCCACAACTAACACTGGCTTTGGTTTATTCAAGATTTAGAACTATTGAACCTGACTCCCCCCAAAAAAAATCTATCCCGTAGATGTTAAGGAGAGCTTTGGGTGAGCACAGCAGAGAAGAGCTGACAGAGGAAGACAGCCTGTCCCAGCACAGTGACAGTGTCATGGACTATGGCCACAGGACAGCTGAGCGAGGTAACTGTTCTGATGACAGTATTATTAATAATTATTAAGTATTGGAATGGAAAAGAATATAAAAAAACCCTTTTCATGTAAAGCTGATACACTGAATTACTCATAGTTAGTTACTAAGTTTTATATTGTTGGTTCACTTACATTTTGTCTTTGATCCAAACCTGAGCAACAGTAACAGAACTACAACTAAATTCCTATTTAATACTTAAATAACTATGGTAAAGCTGTACAAAGAAATGCAAGGCAAACACAGCTGCAGTAAAAATGTACAGGAAGTAGGGGAGGGACAGAATACAAACCCACAGGGCTGTGGTTCTGAAATGCGGGCTTGGTCACAATACACTTCACTGGGTTTTGTCTCAAATGAGATACTCAGTGAATCACCTTTCCTTACAGGCACATCACACCCAGGGTACCCAAGCAGGCCACGATCCCTTTCTCCATCCTCACCCTCCTCTCGGTATCAGAAGGATAAACTTTGTGGTAATGGCCAAATAAAGACAATCCGTGGCCAGCTGCAAAAGGAAAGGGATGAAACAGCAAGAAAAGCAAAGGTAATTTCTAGGTTAGACCTTGTAGTAATTCCTACCAACAGTTATGCTAAACCCATGAAAACAATGCTCTCACTTCATGGGGGGCATCTGGCCCCCTCCAGTAATCAATCATGTGCTGTTGTGTCTGTAGCCTGCTGAGGAAGAGACTTAAACCCCACACTTTGCAAAAAAGGAATTTAAAGTGGAAGAAACTCCTTTGACCCATGAAGCAAACAAGTTAATGAGGTGGTTGTACGGACTGATTTTTTTTCCTCTGACAAGTCTTTTTATTTTCTAGAGAGTCAATAAAGCTTATGAGGATGAACTAAGAATTTATGAAGCCAGGGAGATGCTTAGGCTTTTGAGGCTCAGAGAACTCATCAGGGATACGGTAGGTGATGCATTCTGGGGATTGTTGGTTGTGTTTTGTTTGGTTGATTTTTTTCCTTTTTATATTTGTCTGGATGATGGAACCAGACACTTTTGGGTACAAAAGCTCCTTGTAACTTGTCACAGTTACAGCACTGTGTACCACTGAAGTAGTGACTTCCTAGTGTTAAGTGCTTCAGAAGAGCTGAGGTTATGCAATAATGACATATAACCTTTCTGTGAACCCTGACCTGCATTTGGTGGGTTCTGGCCTTCTGGAGAATCCAATGCAGTATGTCCAAGTTCTCATTCTAAAGTTTCAGAGACATTTAAGTCCTGATAGCCAAACTGTGTTCTATCAGTCTTTCCCTTCTCATACCTGTTCTCCATCTGTTTTACATCTGCTCCTAAGGAACAAGAATACAAAGAAAACATCTTCAAAGAACCTCCAAAAATGTCTCAGCCAGTGAAAGTTTATGCTAGAAAAACCACACCTCGGAATCCCAAATGTAGCCAGTGGATTCCAAAACGAGGGACTGTGAAGCCAAAGAAAGCAGCTCCAAGTAAGAACTGCAAAACTATACTTGGTGGAAAACTGGCATCTTTTGAAAGCATGTGTTGAACTCCAAGAATAAAGGCACCAGTCCAACATATACCAGTCAGCTGCAGCATTTTCCCCTTCTTCTGACCTCTGTATGTCTGGATTTTTGTTAGGGGAGATAATGCTCTCAGTAAATGTAAGCCATCAATGCACAATCAAACTGTGACCCATTTGCTACTTCCTTAAAATCCCTTGGATTATTTTCAGGGCTTGTTTCCATTACTGCTACTCCTGTGCTTGTTCCACTACAGTCAGAGCTCTGCTGTTATTTTTCTGAGCATGTATTACATTTAAAATTGGGCCTTTGGCTTGAGCAAGGTAACGGAGCAGGAGCTGTGAGGACCCTGCCATTGTGGTGTTAATGCAGACACTGGTTTTGCTGAGCCAAGTGCTGCTCTAAGGACAGCCACAATGCAAATCCTGGGCTCAGTTTTGGTAACTAGCACTGTGCATGCTTATGGATCCCTTACATCCCTGGGTGTTGCTCAGCTACACTGCCTTATTTTTTTCCCAGTTTTTAAAGGGCATGTACTTGGTGAATACCCTTTTGTTTCGTCTCCCCCTCATCTTTTCCTGCCAGAAAGATCAAAGATGTAATGGGAACGAGCTGGTTGCAAACCAGTTTATTTTGTACTTGTTTACTTGACCTGGATCTATCATTACTCCTGAGGTGTTGGCAGCATTTTAAGTTGCTGCAACCAGAAAGAGAGGGACAGCTAAAGAAATCTCGGGTTAGTGATGATCAGAGCCAGATGAAGAAGGAGGTGGGTATCTCTCTTAGCTGGAGGTGGTGGTGGGAGGGAAAGAACACCTGAGCTCTAAAGGCAATTCTTCAGGAAAAAAACCCTACTAATTGGGATTAGTCTCTCCTGCTGTACTGGCAGGATGCTGCTGTGTCCTGCTGGGTCTAGCCTGACACTGTAACAGCAGCATAGCATTTTATATAGGGCTCAGTGTAAATGATTTCATAACTTAGGCTGATGCTGTCTGGACAAATTTACCACTAAATGTATTCTCCAGGAATTTATTGCTTACATCTGTCTTTATCTTACAGTGACAATAAAAGACAATGACCTCCTAGTGAAGCTCCTGGAGGAGTTTCCCTACCTGCACATTCCCTATCGCACCCTGAACAAAATGTGGCAGCAGCAGCTCACACACACCGAGCACCTTCAGGCAGCTCCTGGCAGAACTAGACCAAAACTCCTCAATGAAGTGAGTGTTCTCGTTCTGACCTGAGTGTCAGCAGAGAAACCCTGGCAGATTGGCAGGAGCCACGTGCAGCACAGCCAGGGCACCTGCACACCCAGCACAGCCTGAGAGGATGTGTATCTGAGCTTGGCTAGACAGGGCTGTACATATTTAAGACATGTGGATTCAACTTTTGATCAGCCACTGGAATATAATGGTCCTTTTTTTACCGGTTTCTCTAGTACTGCCCGGGGTTGCTATTGCTTTTTTAAAAGCACTTTGTAGTTTTGAGTGCTAGTCTTTTTGTGTAACGGTTAGTTATGAGATACAAAAGTTGATTAACTTTGTTATGGTAACTCTTAACATAAAACCCAAAACATAGCAGAGAGGCAATGTTTAAACCTCCTACACAATTGCTTGTCCTGCAGAATGATGGAAATAATCAGCTTTTTTTAAATCTCCAGGTTCAACAAGCCCTGAGGAAGCATGAGCTTCTTGCTGCAATTATCAAAAAAGATCAAGACCACAGCAAGAGACTGGTATGTTCTTTGAGGATATTTGTTACATCACGCATTCATGTTGAGCCACCTAGAATGTATATTCCACTTCCCATGAAAGTGGCTTATCTTATGACAGTTCTATGCCTTTTGAGTAGCTGTGGTCTCAAGTGCCACGTGATCTGTTTGTTGTGTGGCTACTGGGGTCATGGGAATGGAATATTATTATTATTATTACACTGCATTGTTGCTTTAAAAGGTCATAGTCTAAAAATGTGCAAGGAGAAACTTCAGGCTGTGGGTGTTGCAGCTCCCAGGGCAGCACTGACTCCTCAGCTGTGCTAAACCAGTGCTGACTAAAGCTTTAAACCACAACTGCAGTGTCACACTGGGATATGAAGGTCCCGAGTAAAGAACCTTAACTAATGAGCAGTGATTAACAAAGCTTTGCCTGCAGTTTGGTCTTACAGCTCTTGTTTTCCATTTAGCGAGAATTCAAGCAACGCATCTCCCGCCAGAAATGGGCTCAGAACAAAGTGACAGAGAAACGGCAGCAGGTGGCTCGGGCCAAGAGGTACTACGAGGACTACAGGGTGCAGCTGAGGGCCAAGATGATGAGGGCCAGGACCCGGGAGGAGAAGGTAAGGCCAAGCCTCCTGCCCTGCCACGCTGGAGGTGCTGTTCTTGGGCACCCCAGCGCTGAGCACCCAACTAATGCTGCAGCAGAGAGCAAGGGAAGTGAGCAGAGCCAGCATTAAATGGTTGATTGGTCAGTGATGAAACACCTCCTTCTCTGGAAACATGGATACTTGTAGGGGAAACCACTGTGGAACCAGGTGCTTCATGAGGTGAAGAGAAGGAGAGAAAGGGTGAACTATCAGTGTGAGAAATTGGGGAAGTGAGTCTTCAGAAACAGTAGGATTAAGAAGTTGTTCTTATAGTTACTATACAAAGAAAACAATCTAAATCTTCAGTTAAGGGAACTGATCAAACAGGCAACTTTGTTACTCAGTTGTGTTTGTTAAACAAGGTGGACTTTGGGACAGATATGATCTCCAGTTAGGGGTGGACATCAGAGAGGAGGAAAGCAAGGAGAATTATTGCACTTTGCAAGAGCAGATACACAACTGTCACCTTTTAAAAGCAAAGAAGTTTAGTGCATAGTCCAGTGTTAGTGATTTAAAAATTTGCCTCAAGTTGTGAGCTTCAGCTGGTAAGTTTTCCTGTGTAGAAATGGAAAGCCTGAGTTCAGGCTGGATTTCCTGCTGCTGGAAATCTGGATAAAGGTCCTGAAATTAGACTCAGAATGCAGGGTGGGCTGTAACTCACAGTGCATGTTCAAAGGCCCTGGCTTGCACTGTTGGGTCATGAGTAAACTGAGATAAAACCATTTTTTCATCTCTCCGAATTTCAGCTAAATGATTAACCAAATCCAGTTCAGCTGTATCTGTACCACCATTTCTAGATACACAGCTGCAGTTTTCCATGGGCATTGGCCTGTCCTCCTGTGGTCACCATTCCAGCAGGAGATAAAGCAGCTGGAAAATGTAAATGCATACTTAAAAATTTCTGGGAAAGTTTCAGGTTTGCTTTTCTTAATTGCTGGCAGATATTTCAGAAGTTATTTGAAGAAGGCTTAGAGCTTCAGAAGCACAGACTGAAGGACCTGAGAGCATACGCTCAGGAGAAGCGCAGTGAGCAGCAGCGAGAGCACCAGAACGAGCTGGAGTCCATGGAGAACTACTACAAGGACCAGGTAAAGCTCATCTGCATCAGACAGCTCATATTTTTACATTAGAGGTTTTTGCTTTATTTAATTCGTTCAGCTCACACATGTGTTATGCTTAGTTTTCCATGCTAGCAGAAGCTTTATCTCAAGAATTCCAAGAAATCCAAACCAGAGAGAAAGCACAAGCACAAGTAAGTCTCCTTAATTTTGTCTAGTTGTGTCTCCTTTTTACATGCTGTGGCTAATGTCAGGATTTTCTTTAGATGCTACAGAAATCAAAAAGGGAACTGAGATCAAAGATGGAAAAGGAAATACAGCAACTGCAAGCAGCAATCATGCAAAATGATGAGGACACCTTTTTTCAAGAACTAGAAGCAGACAGACTGAGGTCTAGACTTCAGATGGCTTCCTTCCAGTACAGCCAAGGCCATTTCTTTTAAGATGTAGGTAAATGTCACTGGCTGAGATGACAGTCTTTGAGAGCTGCTGTAATGGCAAATATTGTGTGGCTGTTTTTTTTTGTCTAAAATATCTGGTCTGTCATTTTGACCTACCAGGGGTGTAGGTGCTGGGATCTGGGACCTCCACAGCATTTTATGATCACCAATAAAGATACTGAAGTACTTTCTACCTTCTTAGCAAGGCTGGGCTAATGTTGAGCTCTGCGCAAAGGAAGTGGGATGAAGTCAGTGTGCCTTAGTGGAGTTATCCTGGTGGAACAGTTTGTAGGCTGAGCCTGCTCTGTATCTGTGCTGGGGCTGGTTGTTGCTAAGCCACACTAACACCATTAGCCAGAAATTACTGGATTAGAAAGCTCATAAAGAACAAGAAGATCTTTAAAAGAACAGCAGAGGTTCAAGTTTCCTGTGAAAGGCCAAGTTAGAGAATGGGTGCAATAAACCTGATATAAAAAATGAGGAATTTAAATACACTAAGCAAGGGTGGAATTCCTTATTCCATTACTTCTTCCATTCAATGCTGTGTTTGCAATATTGATGTCGCTGGCTTGTTGATACAATATAAAGGCATATAAAATACTCCTCTTATGCTACAAATGCATTGGGAGAAGTAGTTTGAAATAAAACACAATGAGAAGGAGGTGACACAGACACTACACCTGTCCTTGCAGAGCCAGCCTGTGCTGTAAACAGTACAGTGCTCAGTAGAAAACCCAGGTTTCAGCAGCCAAACAGGGGGTCCTGAGATGCAAACCCAGAGGGTAAACACTGAAACAGAACAATTACACAACCCCAAGCTGGTCATTAATGAAGCCCATATGGAGGCTCCTCTGCCTGACTAAATTGCAACTTTTAAATAGTTTATCTTTGTAATGAGGAGGACCTGACGTGTAAATAGGTCCTAGTAGAAGAGTTCTTGCTTAAACTTGCTGTGTGGGAAATTGCATTGTACACACAATATATGAAGGTTGCCGTGACATGGTATCTGGTGGAACTAATGAAACACACTCATCCACTGAAATTAAAAAGAACTAAACAGGAAAAAAAAAGGCCCCAGCAGCTGCAGAAGCTTCTCTTACAGATTAAACAAACCACCCAGCAGTAAGAGCACGAGATACCTCACTTCAAAAATAGAGCCTCCCAAAAACCATCCTCAAAACCAGAAACACAAACCCTGAGTGTTACAGCCCTTTCCAGGGAGTTGCTGTAAGCCTGGCTCTCTGAGGGACAATACAATACAGATGTCATTTAGCAAGTATTTACCAAATTTACCTTTTTTTTTTTCCCCCTCAAGGAGGATGGTTTAGCTTTGTTGGGTTTTGAGAGGAGACATCTGTTCACCAATACTGAGATAAAGTTCTTGCCAGGACAGGAGAGACAAATGTAAGACCTGTTGTGGTTGAGCAAAACATTCAGCACAGTCCTTTCTGCAGGTACCAGCACAAAGAAAGACACCAAGTTTCAAGTATTTTCTCCTGAAACAAAGTGAGTTACTTAAAATTATATTTTACATTTGACAGATTTAATTAATAAAAACTTCAAACTTTTAAAACCATTGATGCTGTGACAGTGCAAACAGCATACAATTTATTGCTCAACTTCTGCATGGGTACATACATTAAGTACTTAAAAACCATTTTATACAGATTTTTTTTTGTTAAAGCTCATGTAACAGCTGGGTGAAAATACAATGATACCTAAAACACTCTGTAATAAATACAATGGAAATGATAAACTAAGAACTGTCAGTTTGTGGAGGAGTAATTACACTTGGATAAACTAATTACAACTACAGACAAAGCTCTGAGGATGTGGTAGAGCCAGGAAACTACTACATAGTGTGAAGTACAACCTGGTAACTCCATGGTGCTGTTTAGAACCCAAAGCCATCAGAACATGGTACATCCAGCTGGAGGATGACAGGGAAGCAAAGCTTTGACTTCCATCAATGCAGCCAGTTCAAATGCACCAGAAGTTCAATAGAGATGTAGTGTCAGAGAACAAGAATTTAAAAATGTGTGCTCTGGACTTTAGTACAACACAAAAAAATTTGGTACAAATAAATCAGTTTAGGGAAACTGAAACTATGTGCAAAAAAAAAAAAATTAGAATACATACTGTACAAAGCACCATTACAAAACTCTTTACACCGAGAAATTAAATCCTCTGAAACTCAACTGTGTATATTTGAAATCTACAAAAGTCACTGTCCATAATTAAAACATTCATCATGAAAAGCATCAGCATAAAACCAGGATGTGACATCTCTCTAAAACAACTAAAGACTGGATAAAATAAAACCCAGTAAGAGGGACACATTGAAATAAATATTCACATTAATCATGGGGTGAAAGTCCAAGGTTAAAATGCAATATTAGGCTTAGCACCTTTTTGAGGGTAAAGTAGCTGACATGGTCTTGAAACAAAATTTGCGAAGGAAACAACCCTTTACCTTTTTCAGATAAACATCTGACTGGGTGATGAGGTGCTTCAGGTTAAAGCTCTCAGACTTTATGAAGGTAGAAAGGCACTCAAAATACTTGGTATATTCATCCTCATCTGTCAGCTATGGAAAGGCTAATGTAGATTTGTCTAGCTTTGCCTAGAATATATTAAATTTACAATATCTGTGGCAGTTAAAAAAATCCTCTGTGCCATACCAAAATGTTTGGTAGAAAAACAGATGTACTGCTAAGGCTGCTGTGAAAATGAATGCAATCATCAGCTGCTCTTGGGTCTGTGTTCTGCAGAGCTCATCTCCTCCCTCCTCAGAAATGCTTTTATGGCATCAAGGTGGCCATAACTGCGTTCAATAAACCCCCCCTGGTTCCTGGGACAGTGCTGGGCTGAGCTGTCTACCACAAATCCCTAAATCACTCACAGCCCTGACCTCTCCCAAAAGCTGCAGCAAACCAGATGTTACATTTGCCAAGTGTCATGAGCAGGGGAAAATTAAATTTAAAAAAATCACTTTACAACACTGGAGTGGCCTGTGGGCATCAGTCCTGAGGACCTGTCTCTGGAAAATCTCATCAGTAATAACTCACATTGCCCCCCAGCACGTGCAGGGGCTGAGCAGAGGCTCTGGGAGGGTCTGGAGCTTCTTCCCAACCAGGGACAGAGTTCTGAGGGAGGAACACACCGGGCAACCACCACCTGCTCTGCTCTCCCAGGCCCCCAGGACGGACACAGCAGCAGCTCCTCTGGCACCAGAACGACCTGAAAGTCGTGAATGAGGGAGCCCAACATGGGTGCAGCTTCAACATGAGTGCAAGAGTCCCCTGAAAGTAAAAGGAAGGGTCTGATGTATCTCAAACCTGGCTGGACCAGGTCTCTTGGTTTTCTGTTCACACCCCAAGCAGTCTCAGCCTGCACCAGCCCCAAATGGGAAGCAAGTCCCTCTGAACCACTCTGCCAGCCACAGCTGCACACAGAAATAACCCAGCATGTGGATTTGGCTCCCCAGATTGTCCCCACAGCTCTCCAGCAGCAGTCCCTTGCCCGCTGTTCTAACCTACAGCATCCAGCAGCATTCCCTGGCTGTGGCAGGGACAAAACTGAGTTCAAGCTCCACAGAACACACAGAAGATGAGCTGCTCCACTGTGACTTCCCCTGCAAACACGAACAGCTGCCTCCAGCCCAGCCCTTCAGCATTTTCAATACCTTTGACTTTCTTCTCCTTGGCCGTGTAAAAATAGTGCAGATTTGATGATTAATTGTAACCTGAGTTACAAAACAACAACACTGATTGCAAAAAAACTGCTACTGATTCCAAATGTCCTCATGGCTGAGAGGAGAACGGCACCACCACGAGCAGCCTCATTTATCCACACACCACGAGCAGATCAGACAGAGCTTCACTGAGAATTTCCAAACTAACATCAAAATTCAGTTCCCTCTACTGGTAGTGCATTTTATTCCCCTTAGAAGAGATCAACCCATGTTATAATTCATATATATACTTACTTCCATCCCTACAATCAATAAATTATGTGCTCTTACAACCTCATTTCCAAAGCACATTACACATATTTCAGTCAATACACCATTTTTCCTTAGTTGTAACTTAAACCCACGTGTCATGAGCAGCTGGACAAAGATTACAACATGTTTTACCTGATAAATCTTTAGCATCAACAAATACAGAACAGGATTTGGCTGCATTCAAACGAACTTTGGTTGACTGGACAGGGTGGGTTCTGAAAGGAACTGCTGAGAGGCTTCTGCTGGCAAAGCCCACCAGCTCTTCAAAAGCTGAAAAATGCAGTGTTTCAGTTTAAAGTCAAAAGCAACGAAAAATACTCTCGACAGACTTGTTAGAAAAAATGCTGTTTAAAAAAAAAAAAATCACAACATCTACTGTTCATTAAAAAAGGTTCTTCCACATGGTAACACAAGGACTGTACAAACACAGTCTGTGTCACTCACACCAGAGATTCTCCTGGAGGAATCTGACAAGTGATATAAATAGGACCCCAAAACATTCTGAATTCATGCTTGAAAAATATAAAAAAAGCCCCTTGTGGCAACATTTACCTTGAATTTACATTGCAGAATATAATGTTTCACTATAAGAAAATGCAGTTAACATGTAAGTGGCTTTAATTAAAAGGGTTAATGTTTCTTTCAGCCAATTTTATGCAAAGTTAGTATAATCCAAAATACTTTTTTTCCAAAAATAGCAGGTATAGATGCTGTTCAGTATCATGCATTTAAAACAGGCTGAAACGTGACTTGTACCGACTGCTGAAGTTGTGTCTTGGTATCTGAGAATAGAAATCAGGTAGGCAAATATAATAGATTACCTCTTACAAAAATAGTAGTAGTCTTTAAGTATAGAATACTGCTTAACTGTTGAAATGTAGGAAAAGTCAGCATTCTGTATGTTCAAGATATTAGTTTTTAATAGCAGCTGAATGATCCTGTGGCAAGAACCACAGAACCCATTTTCTTGAAATAAAAAATTTTTAAAAAATTAAAAAAAAAAATAATCCAAAGTTGTCCTTTCCCTCCCAGTGTCCTAGTGTAGAAAAGGGAAAGTTTCCTGTATTTCAAGCATTTCTTGAGTCTTGGCTGAGGGAAGGAAGGGCTTTCTGGCTGACAGGAGTATAAATAGAGTCTGGGAAAGGCTGGGAAGGGTCACTCCACAGCAAAGCCACAGGTCTCCTCGATGGCCGTGAGCAGCTTCTCGTAGAGCTTCTCGTAGCTCTCGTACGGGGGAATGTCGATCCGGTTGAAGCTGAGGGGGGAACAGAGGGAATTCAGCAGCCTGAGCCCCAACACCCACCTGCAGAGCTCTGTGCCCCTCACTGAACTGCAAACAGCAGCAGCAGGACCGGCAAGGCCACCACAACAGGAGCAATTCTGGGTTTCTCTGCTGGGTAAGGGAAAGCTCTATGGCACAAGGAGGGGATGGCAAAGGAAACAGAAGTAAGACAGCTCAAAGTAAACAGAAGGCAGATTGGTCTGAACCTACAGAGCACAACGGAGACCGGGGAAATCTTACCACGTATGAGCTTTGGGCAAATTATTAGTGCTGGCATCAATCTGGTGGATTGTGAAGAGCCGTGGGCCTGCAGCACCTGAAAGGCAGGAGAGGAGATGTCACCACTGTGGCACAGCATGCAGGGTCTGTGTGGCACTGCAGCAGGGCAGGAACTGAAACACAGAGAGCAGCTCTGCACAAAGAAGGGGGAGACAATGAACAGGCAGGCAAAGTCCAAACAAGCTCCCAGGTGTGTGGGACACTCTGCCCTCTGCCTACACAGTTATTTAAACCACAGAGGGATAAGGAACAGAGCACTGATATGGAAGAATAAATCCAGTGCAGTGTCACACCGTGCACTGCACAGCAATAAGTTTTTAATTTAAATTCTCTCGCTCTTCCCAGACAACAAAACTTCCACAGCTGTACCTGTCCCTGTTTCAGAACAGGTTTTGAATAGTGGCCAGTTCCACTGAAATTCCACAGAGGAGTCACAACATCAATTCCTTATAATTTGGTTTAATTCCTGTGACTGTTAGAGATCCCTCTGGTCTCTTTGCTAAAGGAAAAAGAAGACTGCAGCATAGCAATCCTTCAGGCCTGGCATGCACTGGAGATGCCACAAAGGACAGAGGTTACAAATGCCCCAACCTGAGCACAGCAGGAACCCTGGCCTGAGCAGAGAAATATTAAAAGTACAATTCACAGGGTCTGTGTTTCTCCTGGGGATTCTGCTGGTAAATAAGAGTCTGAGCTTGTGCTGTGTTACTGCATTTCAGAGGACTGGTGGTATTATCTGCTCTATCTAGAGGTACAGGGTGTATCTGGCCCCAGAGCTGTGCAGATGACAGTTAGAGGGCTTGTAAAAGTCAGGAATTAAAAGCCAGGCTTGTGGAACAAACATAAGGAGAACCCCTATAAGATCTCAGCTGATCAGAACTCCTGTCAGAGAAGGAAGCGCAGAATTGAAACAGAAGAGCCATTTGCACCTGAGTAACAAAGTAATAGACAAATGCACAAAAAAGGACTATTTGTGATTGTGATCAGACATTGAAATGGCTCAGAGAAAGTGCCCCTGCAGCCCCCCAGCCCCATTTCCAGGTGCTGTGCCCGTTACCTTGCAGTGCCTTGAAGCCCTGCAGGGGCACTCGGGAGGAGCCGGTGACGAACTGCAGCAGCCGCGCCCTCCGCTCCTCATCGAAGAACTCCACGGCTTTCCAGAACCACTTCACGATGTTGCTGTCTGGGGTACAGTGTTTTAACCTGGTATTTGCCTTCCAGTCATTTACATCAATTTTTCCCAGTCCACAAATGATGAGCTGTAAATTTAAAAGAGAATTATTAGAGTATTTCATCAGTGATCAGCATAAAAATGGGTTTGGAGCCAGCCCAATGAGGAAGAACTGATTGGGAAAAACAGACAGATTTTATACCAAAGGCAAACCTCTCACTCACCTTAAGCAATGCAAAAATATATCTTTTTTGGTTTTCTAATTTTACCTTTGTACACAAACCATTTTTCAACCGGCCTCAATTAAAATTAAAAAAAAACCCAACCCAACCAACCATTTCAAGCTTAAGCAAAAATGTCTTGACCTGTCAGTTAAACAACAGCAGCTCAGATTCCACCCCTGTATAAAAGTGCAGCAGTGATTCCTATCTGAAGTCAGTATTTCTTTCCGGACTGTAGCTCAGGGTGCAGCCTGGCTGGTCCAGCTCTGGATCCCCAGGAGGAATCTTGTTCCTGGTGTACCACCCACGTGACATGACACGGATCAGCCTTTCCTGACAGAGCTTCCAGTGCTCCGGGAGATCCACAAGGGATCAGGGTAAGCTCAACAGGGATAGGACTACAATTCTGAAGACATTTCACACTGGACCTTCCCCTTTTTATTCTGCAGCTGCCAAATGATTCTGGGTTCGGGGCATGGCTGGCTCCCTGCTGGAATGAGAATATTGGGGATAAGGGAGGAGCAATCACTCATGTTCCAGGGACCAGAAGCACAAGTGAATAACTGACCTGGGGCCACTGTTTAGATGCCAATCCTGACATTTTGAAGCACGATTGTCTGTGACAGCACCTTTCCTTCTGCTGGACTTCCAGGGCCAATGGAGTCTGGAAAAACTCAGCTCTGCCAAGCGCCCCAGGTGCCTGACACCAGGCAGGGCAGTGCAGGAAGGGCTGGGAGAGAGTGCTGGGGGTGGGAGGCACTGACAGACTGTTTTCCTGGCAGCACTGGACAAAATATCCCCCAACTGCAGCATGAGAACTCTGCAGCAGAGCTGTGCTGGAGCAGCGGCATCCAGACAACCTGAGCTCACTGCAGGGACTTTCACCTCCAGAAACATCCCCCAGCACTCCCAGCTCGGTGGCTGCCTGACCTGTCACCCCTTACACTGCCCCTGTTCCATGTGGGAGCACACCTGGAGCACTGGGAACTCCCTCCTGGGTTCCTCAGGCTCTCAGTGTTACACTTGACGACACGACACAACATCGGTGCACTGACCTCCAGCTCCTTCTCATCGAATGTCTTCAGCAGATGTTGTGGGATGACTTCATTAAATCCCTTCTGGAGCGCCAGGAACTGAGCTTCAATCCCTCGTAAAAACCGCCAGTTCACATAAAGTCTGCGAGCAAGTGCAAATGGGGCTTGGGGAGGAGGGTTCAAAGGCAATAAACCTGCAGCTCAGCCAGCCCCAACCTGGCCTCGCTGACAGGATCACACCAACCACACTGACAACTATTTCAATGAACAAAGTCCCTCCCTGCCACAGGAAACACAGAAACCCTGTGGAGGAAGCTCCTGATGTACCTGACATACTCCTTTTTGTTCTCCTCTGTCACAGGGATGCTCTTCCCGTTGGGTTTGAGCTCGTGCTGGATGATCTCCCCGTAGGCGTTGTGCTCCACGCAGAAGGTGTGGTCCAGCACCCCCGTGATGTCATTCTCCCTGTGGGAAGGAATGGGCCCGTGACTGAGGGCAAACACTTCTGCAAATACATCCCAGCCATAATGCACCCGCCAGAAGCACGAGACCATTTTTAATGGCATTTCAAAGCACTGCACAGAAGGAAAAGGAAAATGCACAGTTTTACTACGTTGTATTTTAAAATCATTATCGGTGTTTCAATGTTATATTTTAATAACATGTTCCTCAATATTTTAATAACATGTTCCTCAACGTGATGTTTAATTAATGTTACTGATATTAAAATATAACATTTTATATAATAATGGCAAAATTAATAAATTAAAATTTATTAACTCCCCTCCTGCCCCCCAAATTTGAATGCCTTGGGCATTTTCAGCCTTAAAGAAGCTGAATTGTGCAAGGAAGGTATTTCCTAAGTCTGCCTGAGCAGGAGATCCAAACACAGTTCATTTCCACCAGATCTCAGAGCACCATCACATAATCAGCATTCCAACCCCCCGAGATGCACTCCAGAGCACATACAGTATCCAGACTAAGCTGTTATGAAGATCAGGGTCGACCAATTCCATGTCATCCAGAGTAATTGGCTTCCCAAGCAGCTGCTTGTAGAAAGGCAGGGTGAAGCCGCCGTCGATGTAGTGCCCGTGGAACACGGCCATGCCCATGATCCGGCCCACGAAGTGGAAATAGGACAAGTGCTCCTGCCACGGGAAGGGAGACAAGGTCAGACCTCCAGGTTACGGCTGCTGAGCAGGAGAGAAGATTTCAACACAAAGGAAAGATTAAACCCCCCCCCCAAACCCAATCCAGAAGGTTTGGGTTTGTTTTCATACACATACTGCTCCCAGTCCAGGAGTTGTACCAGTAAGAATCAAAACAAACTCAATTTCTCCAGAAGGAAACAATTTTCTGGAAGATGTCCAATTAAGAACAGAGTTGAGAAGTTTCTTTGATCAATACGAGACAGAAATCATCATATGTCCATGCTCAAAGTCCCCGTTCCCAGGACATGGCACCACCGTACCGGGTTGACAGCGGAGTCGGGGTTGATCTGCAGAGTGTAAATATCATCTCGGGAATACTGGAACAGCCCGTAGTATGGATTCAGCATTTCGTGTGACAACAGGTAGAGCCACTCCCTGCAAAAAATAAAATACTTTATTGGTACCTTGTAGGCAAATGCTTCCCTACACTGAGGAGCTTTTCACAGAGTCTGGGTCTTTTAATCTTACTATGAAACATAAATGTGAAGGGAATTATCCCTGAAGATGCTGATTTAAGGCTGAAATCCGAATTATTTCTACTGTCTCAGGAACCACACAGCACCTGACAGCTGATGGGTTTCCCAGCTTTCCAAGATTTTTCTCCAGGTCCCTAATTTCCAATAGTGACTTGGATTCTCCTTCATCCATGACACACTAAGACAAGACACCATGTATTCACTTGGCCATATCACAGAGATTTTACAATCAAACTTTTATATTTAAACAATCTTTAGGTAATGAATATATTTGGTTCGAGTTTTAATTATCTGACCACAGAGCAGCAAATAATGGTCTGAGAACTGGGAGCATCATTTTTAATAAGCAAAAATAACCTCTGACTATTGACAGGCTTAAGTTGCCTACAAACTGCTGGCTTTTAACATTTTGCTTCAAACTGCAGCAACAATTTGCAATAAAACATATTTTTTGGTTAAAGTTCTTCCACAAACCTGAGTATTAAGTGGTAAAAATTCTCAGCCACCCAAACTTTACTAACCAAAGACAGTAACTTCAACAGATACCAAAACCTGTCTCACAGGTGCCTGATGTGATCTGTAACCTGTATTTTGATTTGTTTTCAATAAACCAGTGCTTTTTTGATGCAGTTTTTCATTTAGAAGACTATCTAAAGCCATATATTCTTCTGACATTCAATCTGTTACAGAAATAAATATGAATAAAAATAATGTAGAAGAACCAGGGCTGACACGAGGCTGGTTTAGGGTTCAAGGCAGGGAAGGGACAGAGGAGAGACTGCTTACCTGGCAACTCCTCCATAATCAAGACCTTCCTCCCCCCGAAATTTGATCATTAATCGTTTCCACAGGTCTTTGGGCCTCATCTTCATGACTTGCCTGTAGGATTCCTGTGAACACACAACCCTCCCTTTGATTAAACTTCTCTTCAGAGGCTGGAAGTGGAGTCTCAGGATCAGAGTCCAAATAGGATCCTACTAAAGGGGACATTGATACCAACCAGCTTCTCAAATTACAGGTTGTTACTTGATTTTCTACAAATGTGGTAATGTTTGCCAGTATAATTTTCAGCTAAAACAGACAGATGAGAAGAACCACCTCCCATTAAATACCCAGTTATGCTCTGGGCCAGCCCTTCAAGAAGCACCCTAAGAACAGAAGCAGCAATGCCAGCCCAGCAAACCTACAGAATTACTCCTCTGTCAGGGAGAGTTAACCAAGAAAACACAAAAACAAAGCTGAAAGGCAGAACAACTGCTAGTTTTTAAAAAGGAATTATGCAACAACAAAAATGTAGTCTAGTTCTTATTTACATGCAGTGCCAGCCCCAACCTCTGGTTCTGCAGGACAGGAGATGCAGGTGGGTGTGCTGGGCCCACCACACTGCACTGAACAGGAACACAGCATTCCCAGTGCTGTCCCCTTCCCTCCCTTTCTTCTCCACTTGCTTATGAACTGTCTCCAAAGGGAAGACCAACACAAATCTTTCTTGGCTGGGAAAGACTGTGACAACACAACGGGGTGACCAAGGCTGTGGGTGGGGCAAAAATGCAACAGGGATGGGTGGGATGGGTGAAAGTTCTCCAAAGGATAAACTGTTCTCCAGGAAAGGCCAAAGAATTATCACTGTGTTTAACCAAGTCAACAGAATGATACTGCTGCTGATGCCCCAAACCAGAATGCAGATATCCCACTGTGGGCATCTCTGGCCATTCAAATCCCAGACAGTTCAGAAAATTGGTCTGATCCTGCAGAAAAAAATTAAAGAAAAAACCCCCACAACCAGAACTGAGATGCAAAGTAATCCAAGCTCTGAAGGGGAATCCTACTCAGTAGTCATTTTACTTCAGTTACAATACATCAAAGAGCACTAATAATTGTTTGGGGTTTAGGTTGGAACATCCCCTCTGGAGCAGACACATACTCGGGGAGAAGTGAGGCAGGATCAGTAGACACATGAAGTGCTGGGACTTCTTCCTCAGCCCTCGACAGGCTCTGCATCTCCAGCCTCAGAGAAAGCTCTCCTTGATTTTCTCCTCCTCCAGAGGGTAAATACAGGCTTTGTACACAAAAGCATTCCTGCACTGAGGATCTTTTCAAGGGAGTCTGATTTTTTTTTTTTTTACCTCAAACAGAAGAGCGAGTGAAGTTCTCTCTGAACATGCTGAGATAAGGCTGAAATCAGAGTGGAACCACACAGCACCTGACAGCTGGTGGATGTCCCAGCTTTCCAAAAGTTTTCTCCAGGTTACTTATTTAACCTTACATTTACTTCAATTACACGACTGCCTTGACATCCCCCTTGAAACGCTTCCTCCTTCCGTTCCCCACCAGCAGAATTTACCTGCAGCCTTCAAGAGTCCATTGGAGCAACAACCCTCCCTCCCATCCCTCAGGGGTAAGAAACTGCCCCAAAATCCCCAATTACCTCAAAAATCTCCTCCCTGGAGACCTCGATGCGACAGTGGCCAGCCTGGGGCTGCTGCTGGGACAGCTCCTGCCTCAAGATCTTCAGCTTCTGCACCAGGTCCCGCTTGTAGCGTGGCACGGTGAGGCACTCGGCCTCGTCGGGGAGCTGGCACAGGGACACCACCTGCTGCTGCTGCTGCTGCTGCTGCTGATCCTTCAGCTGGTTCTGGCGGCTGCAAACACACACCCTGGCTGCAGACACGCCACGCGCTCCCTGCCCTTCGCGGGGGGTATCGCAGTGGGTATCGCGGCACCACCACGCGCCCTTCGCGGTGGGTACCGCGGCAGTGCCACGCGCCCATCATGGTGGGTATCATGGTGGGTATCGCAGTGGTGCCGTGCGCCCTTCGCGGTGGGTATCGTGGCACCACCACGCGCCCTTCGTGGTGGGTATCATGGTGGGTATCGCAGCCATGCCGCGTGCCCATCGTGGTGGGTATCGCGGCGGTGCCGCGTGCCCATCACGGTGGGTATCGCAGTGGTGCTGTGCGCCCTTCACGGTGGGTATCACGGCAGTGCCATGCGCCCATCGTGGTGGGTATCATGGTGGGTATCGCTGCGGTGCCACGCGCCCATCGTGGTGGGTATCGCGGCAGTGCCATGCGCCCATCATGGTGGGTATCATGGTGGGTATCGCTGCGGTGCCACGCGCCCATCGTGGTGGGTATCGCGGCAGTGCCACGCGCCCATCATGGTGTATCATGGCGGGGATCGCGGCAGGGGCACGCGCCCATCATGGTGTATCATGGCGGGTATCGCGGCAGTGCCACGCGCGGGCTCAGGGACTGGCTTTATCCTGCCCGAGACTCGCGGGTCTGGCTGTCCTGGCAGCTCTCGGCTGCTCTGAGGGCTCGTTATTTCTGTGAGTGCTACTCACAGTATGTAAAAGGTTACAGCCCAGACAAGAAGGTATTATTTATCCATGCGATTCGACTGCTAAGCTGCTGACACCGAATTTCTCAGATGCCGTTTCCATATTTCCTTTGCATGTTTTCCCTTCCTCCATTTTAAAATCCAGGGATCTGCCAAACCCTCTGCCTCTAATCTACAGTCAATACCGGAGTCTGTTTTCAATGGCTTGTCTGGAAAAGACTAAGCTTACAGAGAGATGTTTGTACTGGCAGCTTGGCAAGGACCTTGTCCCTTGTACCTGGCCTAGTCTGGACCACAGGAATGTGGGAGTTCACATGGAACTAATTGGCACAGATAAACAAGTATTTTTACCAGCAATTCGAAGAGATTTTGTAAATCTGACTTCTTACTAGGAAAAGTAAATGTCTCGTGTTGCAGAGATGTGTCCTCTGTGTCTTGTACACAGTGACTGGGTATTTTACAGCTTTTCCATGTGGCATTCCCAAACAACACAAGGTAGAAAATGGATTTTCCCTAAACCATAAGAAAAATATCTCTGTGTGGAGCACACAAGAATACCCTGAATTTACTGGATAAATAGGAAATGTTACCATTCAGAATGTTCTCCAGTGGAAAATTCTTTTTTTTTTTTTTCAACAAAGATCAAAAAATATTAGATGGAACCAAACAGTTTTTTTATGTATTTTAGAATTTCAGCCTATTGTCTGTTTTGAAACAAAGCCCAGTAGAAAACTCTCCTGGCCAACCAAAATTCACCTCCAGCCCAGCAACAATAACACCTCTTTCCTCCTGGGCTCTGAGGAGGGAATAATGCCCTGAAATCCTGCTTTGCCCCCATGTCCTGGGATGCAGAACTTCAGAAGTCAGCTCAGCGTTGTTATTTTCAGTGTTCTGTTTGCTTCTGGTGCTGTTTTTCACATCAGGCTACCTGAGCTTTATTCGTAAGCTGATCACATTGGTCTTACAACAAACTGTAGTTATTTGGTTTCACTCCCTGAAAACCCAAGTCCTTACCATAATTTAGAGGCACAACTCACTGCAGTTCCAGAGTGTGGTCATTTGTGATGGTAGTTTTCACTGGGAATTAAATATGAACCTCATTTAAACTGTATTTACTTCATGGATAAATGACAGCAAAATCTTTATTCTGTCTTCTGAACTTTCTAATTCAATAGGGAGGAATATGTGAAAATATTCCTTGGTTATGCCTACCAGAGGTGGTCATATTTATATAGTGACGTGAGCATCCATCCAAGAGTAAGAAGACAGAGTCCCCCAAGCACAAAGCCAGTCAGCCTTAAAAGAAATGGAATCTCTGAAGTGAGTATAAATTTAAGATCTCTTCATCAAATTAAACCATTATTTTTCTCCTCCCAGTACGTCCCAAAATAAGGAAGTACTGAGGGGAGAAAAAGAAAACGCCATCCTCTATATTAGACTAAAAATAATCAGTGCAGTATCAGCTAAACAATCTGCAGTGCTCCAAGTCACTAAAGCTCGCTTCTCAGTTTGTTTTCACAGCTGAAGGGCTTTGCTTGATTCCATAGAGTGCTTGAAGGATACAACTAAACACTTTTCAGGCACCATAATTATCACAATCTATCACTAACTCTTGGTCAATATTTTAAAACAGAACTGGGTAACAAGGTTGATTATTTTAATAACTTATAATGTCACCACTGGAAGAACAAAGGGCTTTACTCAGCTCAACAGAAAAGTCAGGATCACCGAGAGTAAACTTTTTCTCATGCTTTTGAACCTAAAAACCCCATCCCACCCATCCCACCCAAATACTGAACTCATTTCTTAGATAATTTACAAAACGACAGGCCCAAGGCAAACTCCCTTTTTGCCGCTGTTGTTTTTTAAAGAACCAGCAAGGAGGTGGGCTTAAGGCAGGGGAAGCTTTCACATATCCTGTTTGGTGCGATAATAGAATAAACACCAGAGATGATTTATCAGGCAGCAGACTCTGCTGATGACACTGTTGGGTGAGTTTCTGAAATCCTCCCCTAATGAAAGGCAGATGGACAAATGAAAAGCTTCAGCACACTGCAGGACTACTTCAAGTTTAAATAAATGCAAAATGGCTCTGAGATTGTGGGAATTAAAAGTCAAATTGGATTTTCCAGCTGACAAAGGCAGATCTGTATCTGTCCTCCACAGCCCACGTAGAACTGGCCACTGTGACCCTTCTGCCACTTCACAACGAACAATGTGGAGTTTGTCAAACACAGCCCAGCTGACTGAATTTTCTATAGTTTAAGAACTGCTTGGCTGCAAGCTAAATGGGTCTGAAAACTTATTCAAGTAAAATATCTAAATCTGAACTGATTTAAGGACCTTGGAACATGAACATGCTCCTCCACTGATAATGTTCACTTAAAACCACCAATCTGGGTTAAGATAAAATTAGTCGTGATGTCTTTGTTTCAAATTAAAAAAGTACCCAAAGCACCTGGATGATGGGAGCTTACTGAAGTCTGTCACATACACATATATAGCCGGTGATGTCTCTAAACACGCATTTGTCAATATTTACACTCTTGGGGTGTGAATTCAAGTGTATATTGGGCCAAGGCTAGACAGTTTTGTGTAATGCATAAAACACAAGTTGAGTCCTGGATATCCCCTTCCATCCCTCGGTTTTGTCCTTTCAGTGCCTGTTCCCATTATTCTTCCCTCCAGCTTTCCTTGCCAATGATTCACTTCCTTTAAGGACGATCCCTCCTACTCTCCCTCCTTGCCCGGGGCTGAGTGGCTTTCCCTGTAACCAGCTCTTCATTGTTTCTCCCACTTAACACCTACTCAACGCTTTCCAGGTGTTTCCCAAGAGCATTAAAAGGTGTCAGCAGGAGAAACAATAGAGTCAAACTCCCAAAGAACTTGGACGAGCCGATA
The DNA here is from genome assembly GCA_013396735.1 of Grallaria varia. NCBI lineage: Eukaryota > Metazoa > Chordata > Aves > Passeriformes > Formicariidae > Grallaria > Grallaria varia. Next base: position 1,301,977 of record VWZG01004744.1, read on the forward strand.
GCCACGTCTGGGCAAAAAAAAAATTAAGAAAAAAAAAAAGCAGAAGCGTTTGTTTCTTTTTGGTTTCCATTTTTAGCAGAAAATCTCCACTGTGTAATGACTGCCGAGGGAATTAAACGAGAGCCAGAATTCTTTTGAGTTTTCCCTTCTCTTTTGAAAACTGCGATATGAAAATGTGGAATCAAAACACTAAGGCAGGAAAAAAAACCCGCAATGCCTATTCTGTTTTATTCTTTTCGTTTAAAAGCTGATTTAAATTGTTGGGGTCTTAGTTTGAGAACATCTCAACTAGTCCTACTCTAAAATTGAAGGGAGGAGCTGGATGATTGCTCCTTTATTCCACGAGGATATTTGGGCAGTTGTGCACTCACTCATCAGTATTTCACACAACTGGCTTCATATTTTAAAACAAGTTCTCCACAACTGAAGGCAGGATGGAGTATAAAGAAGCAAAATATCCCTCTTGCTGTTAGGGGAAAAAAAATACCCCATGGGCTAACATTTCCCACCGGACAGCACTTGGTCCCTTCCCCTCTGCATCACAACAGCCACATTCCTGCCTAAATGCTCCTGCAGATTGTTTCTCAAGAGCAACCGAACTGGCCTTGGCAGTGGAAGGAAGGGTAGAGTGTTACAGAACACTTCCATCCCTGCATGGCAGAGTGCATCCCTAAGGGAATCCGGCATCCCTAAGGGAATCTGGCACCCCTCAGAGTACCTTCCACCTCACTGCACTCAGCATGTGCCAGACTTTAGGCTCGGTCTCACTCACTTTAGCACCAAGTGCAGGTTCGCAGAGAGCCGCGGGTCTGTGAACTGCGTCGTCCTGTTGTTATGGTCGACAAAATAAACTCTGCCTGTTGCTGTATTTCGGATCTCCCATCCAGGAGGCAGTGGACCAAGCTCTTCACAATTGATGTTGCTAAGATCCCTGTGAAAACAAATACAAAATGAAAAATACCTCAGCAATCGGCCTGCGAGCCAAACAAGCGTAAATGTAACAGAACAATTCCATGAAGTCTGAGAAAATGTATTGTTTCAGAAACTTGAGCTGGTCAGCTGCAATCTCTGCTCCCAAGGTGCAAGCCCACCACAGCAAAAACACACACCCCAGTACACAGGGGGGAAAATCCTTATCAAACAACCCTCCCTTTCACAAACCAACTTCAGCTGTTCAATTAATAGAGGCTTCAAACAAAAATAAAGAGCAGTGCCATATTTGTCAGAATGGAATTGTAGTTCTGCACCAATTCTGACAGAAAACATTTCTAGAACAACATTAGTCACGTAAGGAACTGCGATTCATACTTTATAAACTCCTACAAACCAAATGTATATTTCTGAAGGGTTATACTTTCCCTGAAGAATCACACAGGGTGTGTGTGTCTTTGGTACAGGCAGCTCTGCCCCAAACCCCACGTGCTGGTGGGAAGCAAACAGCTCTGTAAGAAAATATTTCAGATCATGTGTTACAGGACGAGTGACTCAGCTCTGCCCTGAGCAGGGCAGAGGTGGCTCAACAGGTCTCAAGAAAAATTCTGCTGAAATTAGGAAGATTCTGCTTTTTGTTTCATTATTTTGCAGAGCATCAAAATCTGGACCTGGCTCTAATTCATATGCAAAATCCAGAATCAGTGAATTACACTATTTTCAAACCACCACTGTAATTTAATTCTTGATTTTCCATCTTTGCATTAAAATAACAACTTGAAGAACCAAGGAAGAGACAGTAATGAATTTCGAAGAATAAACTGGTAAAATTATATATTAGGGTCAAGAATCACAAATATAATATTAGACAGAGAAAATTCTGAGAAGAGCAGTGCTTACATGATTTTGATTTGAAACCTTCAGGGTACTTCCATCATTTCTTACCTGGGTACTCTTGGGTCGTGCCACGTGCTGACGCCAGTCTGAGTATGCAGAAAATAGACCTGACCTTGCTGGGTTGTCCTTTGCTCTGTGAAATCAAGATAAATTAATAAATGTAAGAACAAAAATGCAATTATCAAAACACACCAACACTGACTCCCTAAACTAAGGAACCAAAAGGATCTTCCAATCGAGGGGAAGACACAACCCATTTCCCCAGCTTCTGGAGCCCCCCACAATTAGGGAATTTGGATTTCCATACCATATCCTTCGGGTAGATCGGGAGGAGTGTGCAAGTGTGTCCTGCTCATGTAGTTGCGGTGCCTCTGGGAGCGCACCCTCCTCTCTGCCAGCCGCGGGTCGGACGCCTGCCCGCAGGTCGCCCCGTTGGTGCCCGTGATGGGAGTGTTCTCGTCCACGAAGCAGCTCAGGGGCCTGCCCGGGCTGGAGTACTCGGATGCTGGCCTGGGAGAGTGGGAATATTGCACCCTGAGTGGATGTGGGTCATGGGACACTCGTGGTGGGAGCTCCATCTTGGGGCTCTCCTTGGCAGAGCCCTGCAGAGCTGCTGACCTGCGGAGCAGGACACCTGGGGCAGAGCAAAGCTGCTCTTAGAGCTCCCCAGAGGGATCACTGAGAACCCCGGGATGTGCTGAGCTGGAAAGGACCCACAGGGATCAGGGCCATCCCCAGGAGTCACCCCTTGTGCCCCAAAGATCATCCCAACACTCCTGGAGCTCTGGCAGCCTTGGTGCTGTGCCCACCGCCCTGGGCAGCCTGGTCAGTGCCCACCACCCTCTGGGGGAAGAGGCTTTGTCTAACACCCACCCTAACCCTGCCCTGACACAACTCCAGGGATTCCCAGGTGCTGTCCCTGGTCCCCCAGAGCAGAGATCAGTGCCTGCCCCTCCTCAGGAAGCTGGAACTGCACTGAGGTCTCCCCTCTGCCTCCTCTTCCCCCCCAAACTTCCTCCCCTTGCCTTCCTATGGCTCAGGAAACGATCAGGCCTTGTTGTTCCTTCTGGTTTTTAAGGACAAGGATGGTGAAAAAGGGCTAAGCAAGAGAAAAAGCTGCTGCTCTGGGGAACAAAACTGCACAAGGAAACACTGTCTGTGTGATTCCATATCCCAGTGTTGCTCCGAAAAGGACTTAAAATGGGTTAGCGGGGGACTGACAAGGTCACTTGAAATCCCCTAAACAAATTACACATTTTGCATTTGTTTTTCTACTGTAAATGCGTCTAGAGCTGAGAATAGGTATTTTAACATACCAGGAAAAACAGAGATAGGTAAATTAAAAAGCTGTTCAATCCCTTCACTCCAGAACTGCATCAGACCTGGAGTGTTAAAGGTACAGATTATTTTAAGTCAAATGTATCCATGCAGAGACCAGAATAATATCGAGAATGGGAGAGACATTCTGCAGGCACAGACAGTTCGCAGAAGAGCCTGAAAAATCTGCAGCACCACTGTCTGCAGCAGCAAACTTGGTTTGAGGAAAGTCTCACAACACACACTACAGTTACCAGAAAAGGTGGTTGAGAGGGTTTTGAAACATGCTCTGGAACAATCAGCTCTAATTGTTCTGGGTTACATGGTCAGGGCATGGACAGAGGCAGTGTCTGACAGCTACTCCTGAGCTCATTTCTTCATCCCTTACAACATCTGCACACTGTCCTGTCAGTATTTAGAGTGCTACCACAGCATCTCCACAAGAAAACAAAGATGCTGCTCTTGGGGGAGGGAAAAAATCCACTCAGCATCACCTTCTGTGTTAAACACTGGGCAGACTGAAGGAGCAGGATGCTGAAGAAGGAAAGCATAACCTTGTGCAGAGTGACTTGGAGGAATGATCCAGTCCCCTGCTAGAGCCACCTGGACTCTTATGCCCAGCAAGCCAAACCCATCCCAAGCAGAGGCTCCCGAATATTCCTCACCGTGTGGGTCGCTCCCACTGAGTCGTCCGGGTGATGTGGTTTAAGTACTGGATCCTCCCAGAAGCAGTTCTCCGCTCCTCCCACCTGCAATCCGGGCACAGAGATAAGGCAGTGAGTGGGATTTCCAGGAAACCAGGGCACGGAATGTTTCCAGCAGAAGTGCCAGCTCAGGAAGGCTTACAGTGCCATGAATCACAGTGGCTCAACAAGGTGACAGGAAACAACTGAAAGCTGAACTCCAAAATGACTTAACATATTATTCCCTTGGAACCATCATTAACAATATCACACCTCCATATTCCATAACTGCTTGAATTCTGATTAAATCCAAATAGCCATATAAAGAAACTCCTTGAAAACATCATGCTTCATAGTGCATTTAACTTGTTTTGACCATGGACTCTAACAAGGGCTTTCACAGCATCTTCATGCACTACTTGCTTTCATTAAAAAGTCAGCTTCAAATAATATGACTTTTTAATTATTAATTTTGCACTCCAAAATACATGAGGCTGTACAGGAAGCTTTGCAGTTACACAGTTTAAGTGAGCAAGGAGTTTTGCAGTGAAAATTCAGATTCTGACTTATCTGGACTCCAAATTAACAAAAAATGCTGTTTAGGGCTTTGATGCTAATTTACATTTCAAAATTCATTGCCTGAGAACTCAGTTTCTCCTGTCTTTACCTGCCAAGAATCCCATTCAGAAGGTGTGTGTTAGCTCTAAAGAAGTTGCTGACAGCACCAGCACCTAAACCAGAGCATTTCCCTGTGTTCTCACAAGTGTTTTAGGTGACAGTGATGTCATTTACCCTCACAGGTGCAAAGCAGACCCCCAAACCAGCCTTTGGCCAGTCAACACAGCAAGAGCTCAGGCTTTTCCAGGCATGTGTTCTTCCCTCTGATACACCTGGGATCAAGAGGATCCACGTTTATCACAGTGTGGACACACCTGCAGGAGGCAGCCAGGCCCTGGGATCACTCCTTGCCACAAAACTACCACAGGCACAAGGCTGTGATCTAATATTATATCAGTTTATTAATTTTATAATTTGAAAGACATGTTTTCTTAGCCAAGTGTACTTTTCAATGCATTTATCCACACGTGCCACCTCCCTGTGTCCCAGCTGGCTTCACTCCTGAGTGCCAGGCTGCAGAACTCCCAGTGCAAGCAGAAAAATAAACTCATTTCTGTGTGCACTGCCCTGTCCCTCCTGCAGAGTTTGCTGTGGGAGCTGTGGTTGTGTTTGCACCAGGGCTTACCCATCTGGTAAATCGTTGTCAAACAACCGACTGCAATCCACCACTTGGCCTCCTGTGCCTATTCGGTCCCTGGACTGCAGACTCACTGTTAGGATAATAAAAGAATTATTAAAGATATGACACCTGGATGCAAATTACAGTTACATTTGAAAGAGAACTGGTACAGCTGGGAGGACTAAGCTGAGCCATGTTCTGGATGGTTTTTTCCTTCTCACAGATCAAGGACAGTCAAACGGAAACTGCACAGAGAATTCCACAGATGAAAACATATTTCACTTCCAAAAAAGTTAGAATATCACAAATTAAAGAATATGAAGGCAAGTTGAGGCAGAAAAAGCAGTGAAATCTGAAGCTGTCATTAACTTTTCCCCATATAAGATGGACTCTTCACACCTCAATGGTGGCAACAGGGGGACGAGGCCAACAGGAAGACCTAAAATCAGGAATTCCTCCATGTTTTTGACTCCCTCTGATGCATTTTGTGTGCTACATCCACACAGACACAAAAACCAGGCAAAATTTTACTGCTAGAAGCACTTCATGTCTGGTTTATTATTTCTAACACCAGTGCTAAGAGGTGAAACGCAACCCACACTCAGCACCCTGAAAAACCTCCACTGTCCTCAGCAAAACTGCTTCACTTTTCATTTAATTTCTATTTTTTACATGATTCGCTGTACTGGATATTTATGCCTGAAGCTTTTGTACTGCAATTATGAAAACAAAGATTTATTTTTTTTTAGGCTGCTTTTGTTCCCAATATCACAATTTGCAAGTGTCCAATCTGATAATTTATGACACTTGTGTTCCTGCGGGGTTGGGGTGGGTTTTTGATGTTTTGTTATGCCTTTAACAATAAAACAATTGCTTAAAAAGCTAAATACGTGCTGTGGCCCACATTTCTTGAGGTGACACTAATGCACCTCTGAGTGTCTTCAAGTCCTTTTTATATATGCAGTGAGACCTTACATTTAACCTCGATGCAACCAAGCTTTGGCCAAGATCACAAAGCTTCTGAAGATGGAGCAGAACTGGCAGCTTTTGCCCAAGTCTCCAAATTTTCAACAATGTTTTGAGGCTTAGAATTAAACACACCAACTCAGGGAGCAGCACCTGCTGCATTCCCAACTCATATTAACTCCTAGTCTTCCATGAAGACTAACAAAAGAGAAGGAGACAGTTTTAATTTCGACCAAAGCAAAATTTTGGATGATGTTTTTATTCTGCAACAACCCCACACATCACAAGTTCCTATGGCTGCATGATTTGCAAGATTATCATGTGCTGAACTATTGGTTTCAAATCGTGCAGTCTCTTCATTTAAGACAGTTTATCATTCAAAGAACGGAGAGTATATTTATAACTCATTCTATCTTCTTACTTATTTTGAGCCTGGATTTCTCCACCATCTAAGAACTGCACTGGAATTATCTAGTTTTACTCAGGCTCATTCACCCATTCAACAAAACTGCATTCATGAAGATGGGATTAAAATATAAGAAGATTAATAATGACAACTTCAATTAAAAAAAAGACAGGAGTCCCTGGAATCTTACCAAGGATGCATTAAATTAAAACAGAGCCACGACTGAGCAAACCTGACCTTTCTGGTGAGCACAGCATTAAGCAGAACACACAGCTTTGTTCTGGGTGTCTGCTGTAACCTGCCAAGGTGTCTTTTTCCAGGGTCAGGGCACGATGCAGCAGCTCCTGCTCGTCAGGGACGCCAGCAGAGCCAGAGCAGCTCTGGCTACACCACTGTCCATGGGCACAGCAGGGAAAGCCAGCCCAGTGGTTCATGCCCACACTGCTGAGGGTCCTCTCTCAACTCTTCTCTCTGCAGTGCCTTTGCCATTGCTCACTGCCGTGGATTTGCCCCAGGATGCCCATCTGGCACCCCAGTAGTCTCGAGACTTCTCTGCTTTGGGGTGGTGTTTCTGGGTTGGTACTTTTTTTTTGTTGCCCCTTTTTTTTTTTGCCTTTAACGAATGCCAGCATTCCCAAGTGATGATGACCAGGCTGTGTGTTCCATACTCTGGAGGGCAGCATGAGAGCACAGTCCCTACTCCCAGCACAGCCTGGACAGCTCTGCAGTCAGCTGGGTTCAGTTCCCTCTCCAAAGGAACCCCACAAACCAAACCCCACACACCCACCACGGATGCTCAGAGGACCAGTACACTGGAGCAAACCCAAAAAGCACACCAAACCCACAACATAACACACCCTGGTTTATCTCCCTCTCTTCTGTGCAAGCTCACGTGGGGAATTTAATCCTCAACAACAGCCTGAAGTGTCAGCAACACACTGGCAATTCCACATTTCTACCATCACTTGGCACTCAGGGCTGAGCAAGCACTTGCAGATCAGCTCAGACAAGGCAGCCAAAGCCCAAGGAAGGGGTAAAGCCACACATGCTGCTCAACAGAGCACTCTGGGCAAAGCAAACAAACACTCTGAAGCCCTGATGTGCTGACTGGGGTTCCAGTGCTTTGCTCTGACTGAGAGAAGTGCTGCCTCAAAATCATCTGGACTAGGAACCGACCTTAAAACTGAGCATGAAAATTCACTTTTCTTTGCCCGGTGTCCAAACAGTCTCATTAACATCCTGCTATAAAAGTGGAGACCTTCCTCATCCTGCCCAACTCTTGACTTTGTGACCCATCAGAAACACTGCCTTCACAAAGAACTGAGAATGCCCCAAAAAGAGTGGTTAGGGAGCTTTTTGTGGACACTTGTCTTGCAATTTGCCACCTTCTTTTTCATTCTTAACTTACTTAAGGTTTATGAGTTCACAGAATGACAAAGCACAGCTACTGAGGTTGGTGACAGACTTGTTAATGAGCCACGAAAACACAAAATGAATAGACCAAGTCACCCCGGACAGCAACTCCCTCCTGTCACAGCAAGATGCTTCACCCTTTCACACGAAGAACAGCTTTGCAGGAGCTCTCCACAGCCAGGAGTTTTGTACTCTGTTTTCCACAGGGGGTTCAGGCTCAAACTGTCACCATTTTTTAAATAATTTTTTTTTACTATCTGTGGTCTTATTTGCCCCAACACATATTATAATATTTTGTTTCAGGGGTTTTTTTGAGGCGGTTTGAGCATTTTGGTTTGGGTTTTGTTTGTGGAGTTTTATTAAATTCTCTGCACACAAACTTCTAGCCTGAGGTCCAAATGGCTCTGGCAGTAGACCCTGAAGTAAAAAGTGACATTTAGGAAGGGTATTTCTACAGCTACCATTAAGCTCCAAGAGAATAAGAGATGAAAACCTTCACTTACCTACTATCTGTCCTCTAACTGTATCGTTGTCATTTGGCCCGAGCTTGCACAGATCCAACCTCTGATCTGCAAAGGAGGGACACAAAGTGTAAATCAAACAACGAAACTCCACCACGAACTACCAAACCACCTGGCACACAAAACCCAGCAAAACCCCAAGGAGCTGTCACTCACTCTTCAAAAGTTTGGGGTGAAAGAGAGGGAACAAGCCTTTAGCTTACTTACAACCAGTGTCTTTAAGGCGGTTGATGGCGTTGGAAAGGAGCCTCACACAGCCCAGAAAACCAGCACCCTGCTTTTTATGGATTTTCTTGTGATTCCACACGCTGATTGTTATTGAATCCGACTTCCCAATATACCTGCAAAACATGGGGAAACAGCACTGTGAGTGGCACCTGCTGAATGCTTGGACAATGCTCCAGAAAGCACCACGTGGGGAGGGAAATCACCAACATAGAGCGAGTCATCTGGGGGGAAGATGGGCACTCCCTACTCCCATGGAAGCGTGTCTGATGGAGGAGTCAGCCCCAAAGCCTGACCCTGGAGGGGGCATTCCGGGCAACTGGAGCCTGGGAGAGCACAGGGCAGCAGGAGCAGGCTGTGGACTGGCCCTCACCATGGCTCCTCAAGCAGCTCCAAACATGCTCAGCCTCATGCCCTGCTCAGCCCGGGCGCAGGGGATGGAGATGCCCATGGCAGCAGGCCCTGGGAGCAGGGACAGCAGGGACACAGGGACAGCAGGGACAGCAGCCCAGACACTGGCACAGCAGCTCAGCATCCTTGTGCTGCTCCTCCAGCCCCAGGAAAGCAAATCACCTCCTCCGGAGCCCCTCCGAGCACCAGTGGACACCGGGGCAGGGCTGGTGACACATCTGCAGCTACCAAAGCTTTGGGGCCAGGCAGTGCCAGTGATGTTTGGGACACACGTCACCTCCCAGGACCGTGCCAAAGGGCACGCAGGGCTGCAGCTGAGATGTGCCCCAGCCCCTGCTCACATGGCACGGTGTCCTCACAGCATTCCCACGGATGGGCTCGGCACAACCTGAATCTCACTGGCCTGGGAAAACCTGGACGCTCTTTTATTGGTGCTTTTCCGTTTGAGGGTTTGCTCTTCGGAGGCAATTACGCTGTGAGGTGGTTTTTGTTTTCAAAACTTCCAGAGGACAATTTCAAAACACTCCAAATAAATACGCAATTGCCAATACTGAATTATTACGGTTGTTTCAAGTCGAGGGAAATGAATTTGTATCTATGGCTCAGCTCCCAAGAACTGCTTGTAGTTCTCCCTTCCCAGACCACAAATTCTGGCCTTAGTTTAGTTCCAAGCGCTTTTTGTTTGTTTTTAAATGAAAAGTGATCAAACTCACTCAACCAATGTCTAAATACATCTCCCCATTGACTGTGGCTTTAAAGCATCTTAATATTTTCAGAAAGATAGAAATGATACTGTCAAGGTTGGCAAACCAAATAATTCAACTAACTGGCATGGCTTAAAATTCCAGCTGTGATCAGGTTAACACTTCTCCCATTTTTCCTTTTCCAAAAAAGCAGAACTTTGACAACTTCTTTTCCCCACCTGCAGAGACAAACTGACCCAAGAAGACAGAAAAGCCTGAAGGTTTAAAACAACCACTGCACATTTAAACAACGAAAAAACCCCAAACAAAACACAAACTTCATACAAAAAAAAACCCCAGGATTTTTGAATAGTAAACTGATTGTATAATATGGGTGAGATTTTTGGCCTTACAACCTTGACAATGCCAATTTTGCATAAAGAAACGAGATGAGGATGGGTATTCACGTGCACAGTTGCAGTCTACAATGTTTCATGTACTCAAAATAAATTCTTATGAGAACAAATTAGGTGCACTTAAAAATAAAGACTTATCATGACCTGTCTTGAATTTTCCAGTTTTCCTTGTTGCTTTAAAAAAGTCAAAGGTAGATGGTTAAACACAATTTCATAACAGAGCAGTTTGAATAATACGTAGAACAGCTGAATATACAACACAGTTTCCAAGAATTCCTGCTGCAGGGTGAGGTTCCCATGGGATGGAGAGTCGCCATCCATACCAGGCAGGTGAGGACTCCATATCCTACCATATCCTCCATATCCTACCATATCCTCCTCTAATTTTGGCACCAAACACCTGGCTGGTTCACACATTTAAAGGAAATAAGCAACACAAGCTGCATTTTCCAAATAAAAATGCCTCTTTTTTATATAAAGGAAGAAAAGAAATAGTTAAGTAACTTCCAGTTGGCTTTATAGCAAAATCATCTCCATTTCTGCATAATTTCAGGCATGAAAATCCCTGGTTGCATTTAAAGAGTGATGGTAGGACAAGCTGACATTTCCAATTCATTTGGTGGATAAGTTACATTTGTTTTACATCATCTGGCAATAAAGCTCCAACATAAAAGCCTGAGCTAGGAATTTTACTTTTTATTTAAAAAGAACGTTCAAAAAAATAAAGTGCCACAAACCAATGCAGAAACAAAAACCACTCCCCCTCATTTTGTTGGATGACTCTCTCCTCCTCTTCATAATTAAAGTTTTGGGAGCTTATTTTCCTTTTTTTCCCCCCTCTGTCCTATCAGCAATATCTACTTCACAGCTTTAGTACTTTGACAGAGATAACAGGATTAGTGTTACAGAAATGGAAACAGAAACTCAATTTCCACAGACATTTTGTTGACTTCCATATTTTCTGAATCTGTAAAATCAGGGCTCTGGATAAGAACTGCATGTTCAGAAATTTTAATTTCCCTACTCTTTGCACTTCTACTTCTAAAAAAACATATCGAGTACATGCCATCCTGGAAACATCTAAAATGCTGTAATAACATTTAAAACACAGGGACAATGGTTGTGTTGTCCACACAAGGTTCTCTTTGCCAGGGTGGTACTTCCTTGGGAGCCAATGCACCACTGAGGAAGGTTTGGGATCAAGTGACTTTTCCTGCCCATGGCATTATATCCACCTTCCCTGGAGAGCTCAGCTCGCTAGAGAAACACTCAATGAAGCTCTCCCTGAGCACACGCCTGACTTAATCCCTCCAGAAAGAGAGAAAAATGCACCATCCAGACGGGTGAACTCAGGTTGGGATGGCAGGAATTCTAATCCATCCCATTTTTTTCTCTTCTCCTTTCCTTTTCCAGCAGCAGCTGAAGGATGTTTGAGCCTCTGGGATGGTCACAAGAGAGCCTGCGAGAGGCAGGAGCAAAGGCAAAGCTGTTTGATGGTTCTTTAGGACAGTCTAATCTAGGCTGGGATTGTCTAACCCAGCACTAAGCAGAGCTTTTGTCTTCTCTCCCCAAGAAAAATCCAGAATCATCAGCAACAGAGGCAAAGCAGCACTGGAAAACTGGGGAGGAAAAGCAATTCTACCAGGGCAGCATCACAGCCTGAGGGTGTGAAGGCACCAGAGAGCACCAGCCTGCAGCCAGGGGATTTTGGGAAGAGGAATCAGCTGTGGAATCATGCTGGTGATGCCACCCTGGAGAGGCATCACAAAGGAGAGTGACCTGCGGGCGAGGGTTTGAAGGGCACAGAGCAAAGGGGGACCAGGACCTGGTCTGGTGGGGATTGTGGTACAAACACCTTCTAGAGAGAAACAGCTCAGGTGATTTCTGTGCCTTGAGGGCAGAGGAGAGCTGGGAAGGCTGTGGGAGAGATCAGGCTACCCCTGAACAGAACAAAGAGGAAGGGAGGGAAAGGGGGATTTGTTAAGTGTCTGAACTGCTGGTTTAGGTAGTTCAGAGTCTGTTAATGTGCTAAGTCTGCTCCTTGAAAAGCTTTGAGGAAAGGCCTGAACACAACAGGGAAGACACAAAGAAGACTGGAAACAGGGAAGGGGAATACATCCAGGGCAAGCATGGTATTTTACTGACATTAAACTACATCCAGACAGCAACTATTTGGCAATTTCTTTCTGGAAAGGCTCCCAGATTCCCCCCTCCACACACACCCATCTAGGCTGAAGAATCCAATCAACTAATTCAACCACTTCCTTTCACGCTCAGATCTGAATTAAGAACCACGTAAGACAAAAGCCAACCCTTCTTCATTCCTTGTAACACTGCAGAAGTCATTTCTAGAAGTCCTTATACAACTGAACATTCATTATGCTCAATCAGGTTAGCAAGTCACAAAACTCCCTTGCAATTAGCAACTTAATTCAGACATCATTGCATAAATGTATCACAACTGTGCCACGTGCACGTGCCATCATATGAGACCTCAGCAGCAGCAGAGTTAACCTGTTCTCCAGTTCCAGGCTGGGGACACTTCCATCAGCCCAGCACAGTGGTAGAGACTGGCACTCTCACGCAGTGCTGTGTTTTTAGGGACAACATCTAAAAACCCTGTTATTTTGAAAGGATGAGAAGCAAGACCTGAGCCCTGTAGCCTCTGAGGTTTGGCATCATGTCCTTTGCAGTAGGATGGTTACTATTCCCTTTTTTCCCCAAAAAAATAAAGGTTAATTATCTTAATATCTGGTGCAGATGAAAAGCTGAGACTTGACACTGGTTACCATAAGATAAAAGCCAGGCAAGCTGTTGTACCAAAGAGATCTAACCTTTTATGCTGTTTTAAATAGGAACTGAAGACTATAAATGAAAATACATTTTGATAGAGAAAAGAGTAACAGGGAAGACTATCAAAAGGGTTAAATTATTATGAAGAAAATTTGGAGAGGGAAAGGATTGTTTTCAAATTACAAGGCCTGACATAACATTAACTTTTACTTTGGGTTAGAAATGCTGGATATATTTCAGTCATCAGGGAATTCAGCAGCCAGAATCAAGCAAAGTAGTTTTCCCTACATGACAAGTAATTTATATTGGAAGTAATATACTAATTAAACAAAATCTCTTTTTTTAAAGGGATCTTTTTTCCCCAAACAAGGCAAAAAACCCACCACCCACAAAAATATTTCACACAGGTCTGAATTCCTTTGGACAATCCAGTAAGAGATGCCCCCAACCTGCCTGAGCAAAACATTCTGCACAACCCACATTTCTACCTCTGCTTTTTCTAATGCAATCACAGCCTCACTCCAGTGCTAAGGCAACTCCAGGATCCCAATATAACCATGGCTTGGTCCACAAAACAACCAAAAAACACCTTCTGTTCAGCCTGCCTTAAAAGTTGTAACCAGAAAGGCATTTTTTTCTGAAGATGTTACTGTTTTTCCATTGCTCTTGTTGTGTATCAGCATCCTCCCTCATTTCCCATGCCCTCTGCTTCTTCTTTTCTCCAGAAGGGAATCGGATCGCTCGCCCATGGAGCATCCCTTAGTCCCCATCCCAGGGCACTCCACGGTGCCAGGGCCCTCCAAACACCCAGGCAGCCCTGGCAGGGAACCCCTGACCCTTCCAACACTCAGCTCTGGAACTGCCACCCGGTGCCCCCCATTCCCTGTGCAGGAGTGTCCCTTCCCAGCTGGACAAAGGTTACAGGAGGATTTACACTCGGCTGTGCTGGCAGCACTTCCCTCCTTTTATCCCTGCAAAGCTGGGCAGGAATGCTCATTATAGACCCACCTAACTGAGAAACAATCTGTGCTCTCATTTCAGGGCTTTTTCCTTGGCTCTGCGCTGCTCTTGGAGAGGACATGGAAGGGCAGAGGCCTGAAAGCTCTGTTCTATTTAAATCAACATTTTAATAACATTTTAAAAAATCAAATTAACTTAGAATTTTTTAATATAATTTTTTTTAATCTAAAGAGCCATTCCTTTTACACGAACTTAAAACTTGTTCTGTATCAATTTTTCTAATGAATATGAATCAGTCTCACATGTAGAACCTAAACTTGGATTGAGTTTGGATAATAAAACTATAATACTGTTATTTCACTGAACTGCCAATGATATTTTAAGTTCTGTATCCTGCATTAACACATTATGAACAATGACTTCACATATTTAGTCTTGGATATTCAAATAAAGGGTAGATCAAGACATGACTTTAAACCAGGCCTTCCACACTGCTGTGAGACCTTCACTGGGAAACAGGGGAACAAGAAATGCTCTGTGTACAAACACTTGACCTGCTGTAGGTTTGGTGATGGCCAAAGCTCACAGAAATATGCTCAAACACTTTCTAATAATACAGGATAGGGAATGGAGCCATGGGAAAAGAGTCAGAGATCAGAACAGGAGAACATAATGAATTAAAACAGCTCCCTTCTCTTCCTCATCTTCCACCCCAAGAAAAAAGATAGAGAATAAAAGAGAGGGAAAATAAAGCATCCATGAAAACAGAGATCTACATAAAAATAAAAGCTTTAGTAACTTATATTATACAGAATATTCTGTGCTTTAGAGAGACACAGTAGAAAGACCGTGACATGTACATCCCATACTGAGCACCTAAATGTGCTCCAGGGACGGTAACAACAATTCCTACTGAGAACAACATTTGGGACAGAAAGGAGAGAAAACTGAACCAAAGGCACACAGAGAGAAAGACACTTCAGCACCACAACAGACAAAAACAGCATGGAGAAAAGAGGGAAATATTGTCAATTACTTGCTTCATATTACAGAAGTGTTAACAAGGAAATCTTACGATAAAATAATGCTGTGGAGGGAAAAAAGGCAGTGCTCAGGTTTGGGAATGAGACAGTGCCATTTTGGTACACGGACTTTTCACTCAGACTGATAAACTCGGGGACACTTCCCGAGCTGTACAAAGGACAGGGGTAAAAACAACCAGCAATGCCCGGGGACTTGAGAGGATTTCACTTCAAACCTTTGGTTATCACTGTTACCACCTACAGGTCATAATGCTGATTCCATTTGGGATCAAGTGTGTTCTTCACAGTATCTGTAGAATGGCACTGGCCAGATCCATCCACCACCACCTTGGCAAAGGGATCGGGAAGTCCTAAGAGGAGGAAAAGAAAAAGAACCGGGCAAATGGATCAGGAAGCTTTGAAGACCTGTATCATTGCACAATTTACCTTTTAACCTCTTATTCAAAGTTGCCTTTTCTCCATAAATGAGAGCCATATTCAATGAATGGGAATAACATGATACATCAAGCACAGGGAGTGGTAAATTAATAAATTATTTCATGGATATGGAACAAGAAAAATTCATGTAAGTTAAACACATTGGGGGAAAAAAATCTGAACAGCTCAAGTCTTCCTAATTCAGGTTTGAGTTAATTCTCAGTATACAAAAAAGTCAGACAAAGACAGAGAAATCAGATTTACATTATTCTTACGTTTAGGATCAATCCCAATCATGATTTTGGCTGATACTGGTATTACAGAAAAAGGCCGTACCAGGTTATTCTTGCCTTTGAGGTGCATTTGGCTCCTGCTAAGCTTCCTGGCTCACTGTCTGCCAGCTCAGAACCTCAGAAACAGTGAGCACAGGCTCAGCTGAGCACAGAAATCAGTGCAGAGATGGGGCTGAACTGCACGCGGGCATGGAAAAGCAGCAGGAGCAGAACAGCCTGGAATTAACACAGCCAAGCCATGGATTCTACCCAGGGATTCACTGGCCCCAAGGACAGACCCACCACTGGTGTCCCCAGGTCAGGCTGTGCTGTCCCTTTTCCCCTTATCCCAATTCCTCCCCTGATCCAAGAGCCCAGTGACTCAGCTGGAGCAGCTGAGCTGGGGACACATCAATCCCATGTGCTGGGGAGGATTCGGTGCCCGTTCCACTTCCTCAGGTGACTCGGGTGGGGCTGGTCTGGCCTCAGGGTGGGAAAGCACGTGGGACAAGGACAAGGCACGTGGGGAAGGGAGGACGGGGACCTTGGGATCTGAGCTCACATCCTGACCTGGCTGGGAGGTTTTTCAGGCACCATTAAACACCTGATGCAATCAATGCAAAAATCCAGATATAAGGCAAGTTTTAGGAGTATCCCAAATCACAGCATAATTCCTTATCACCCCCTCTCCAAGTTCTTCCCAAAGATATTTGGGATTCCTCCTGCTCCCAGGTGATGTGTGTGCACACACAGACAATAACATTCCTTTCTGCCTCCTTCATCTACTTCTCAGCACTTCTTTCAAAACATTATTAAAATTAATTAAAATATAATTTCAGACTAGGTTGGTATTATGAGGTGATTATTAATAATTAAGAAGCACATCTGTTTGTTCCACAAAAAGTTCTCACATGAAAAACATTTTAGTAAATATATGACACTAATCAAAAAACATGTACTTTGCCTGAGTGGGGTACATTTGTTTCCCACTCCCATAAAACCAGAGAGTCAGTGTTTTAATTATTATTATGAATCTGATGAGTATTACCTTAGAAAAAATTAGAAGCTCTGAAATAAAAGTGTGAAAACGTCAAAGCTCCCACCCCCTTTAATGTAAATATCTTAATACAATGATCACGCGCAAACACTGACCTATAGTGCATAATATTGAAGCGTAATACTTATTCCACCTATAAATAAATGTATAAAACTTTAACAACTACTTACGGAAAAAATCCTTTTTCACCAGGTTTTTTGCACACAGTACTGCAAGAAAAACAGAAATACAAAATGAAGTAACTGATTGCCAATTTAAAAATAAAAAGTTACCTGTCCAGCATTCCAAAAAAACCTGCTCAAAATCAAATCAGTATAGATGAACTGTGGTCCTTCATCATTTATACTGTTCTACAGACCAGCAAATGGTTCCCTGCTCATAAAAAGGGGAGCACTGATATCCTGCATGGTAATAAATAAAAGGTTTTACCTGAAAAATATCTGGGTGGAGCAGACTAACTTCTAAGGCCAGAGTTTTGATAGTTCCAAAGATATCTTTTATTTGTAGAAGCTGATAATTGTTTCAGGCTTTTTTTGCTTTGTTTTGTTTTAAAAGGGGAGGAACATTTGCATTTGTCAACTAAAAATACCCAGGGGAAAACAATCTCCCATGAGAATAAATTTAAATAAACAAATAAATAAAAGGGCAAAGGGGACAACTTTCAGACTGAGATGCCAAGGTACACAGCAAAGACTTCTCCTCACAAACTGCAAAGCCGCTCAGCCCCACAGGCTTATCTATTAGCACAGGTTTAACCAGCAGGAAATGTCAGATTCCCCTGTGAAACATTAAAATATTTACTGATAACACAAAAGGATTCTTGGGGATTGAGCAAAAGCACGAATTCCCACAGCCAGTAGAAAAAAAAAATAAGAAAAATAGGGGAGGGGGGAGAGAGATTTGGTTGGAACTGATACTGCAGGAGACTCCTCGCTGTTCAATTCCCTGGGATATTTTTCCTATGAGGTTGCCAATATTTATTACTGCCAGGAAATGCAAAGACAGAAAAGTGCATCCAATAATTGCATCTCAGAGACCCCACCTAAAACCAAACAAACCTGGTCCTGCTTTCCCCCCCCCCAGAACATCCTCCCACTCATCCTGCAGGGATCTCGGGACCCCAATTTCTGCCTCAATGAGGCAGCACAGGAACATTCCCGTGGAGATTCCCACACCCAGGGCACAGAGGCACCACCCGGAATAGTCTAAAACAATGGGACTAATGTTTTCCCAATGAAATTAATGGAATTTAAAAGCATCACCCGGAATAGTTTAGATCAATAGGAATTAACGCTTTCCCAAATAAAGAGATAAATTTTAGTGACACTGCTTTCCACTGGAATTCAGCTCTGTAAATCCAGCAACTCTGCTCAGGTCTAAGGAGTTCTGACCCTACAGGTGACACCTACAGGGAGTCACAGAACAATCCCCTCACATGGACATATTCCAGAGGAAAAGGACTTAAAGTTCCCAGGAACTTTGATTCAAGGGGCTGCTAAAACAATACTGTTAATTTGGAAAAATATTGTCTGGTGGCAGGTTGTTTGCTGCTGGGGTTTTTTAAGATGATAAAAATAATAAAAATAAATTCTCTCCATTCAAAGACATAGTGGTAACCCTAAAGCAGAGCTCCCTTAAAGGATTTCCACCCAACAATTCCAGCAGTAGTAAAATACTATCAGAGCGCCAAATGTTTTAGGTATTTCTGATACCCGGCAATCAAGCACGTGTAGGAAACACTGTCACATCACCACTGACTCCACTAAACATTCCAAGAAAGTCCTTGGGATGACGAATAAAAACCCAGTTACTAAGGAATTCCATACCCAGCAATTTGAAGTCTGCTCTATTGATACCATGGAGAACAACTTAAATGTATTTGAAGGAACAGATAATAAGACAAACTTAGAAAACTGCCTTTGCAGTTCCTTAAGGTTTTATTACCCCAAGAATATCCTCATCAACAGGTTATCACATACCAGCCATCCTTCATGTAGTGGGGAAAAACTAAGTAAAACAGATGCTTATATAAATGGCCCCTTTACTTACATACCTAAAAAAAGATGTAATTATTGCCACAATTTCACAAGTAATGGAAAATGTCACTTGAAGGTCAAGGCTTTAAATCCAATAGCTAAGTCAAATTCATCTCTAGCACAGGGAGCCACACAGGGTGCTCCTGGAACTGTGCAATGGCCAAGACAAAAGAGGTTTGACTAATCTTTTGCGAGACAAATTGCAAGGTTAACTAATTCCAAACTCTTCTTTTCAGAAATAAAGCAAGCCTGCCAGTGCAATTTAACCCAAGTTCCACTTTATAAGATCAGGCACACAGATTAATAATACTCCCCCAGCAATTAGCCAGCAGCGAACAAACTAATATTTTTGGCTCCAGATTTCCCTCTCCAGTAACCACATGTAAGGAAAGTCAGATGTCACCCACTCTGGCTTTGTCAGGTTAACAAAACAGAAGAGATGCTGAGAACCCTTCCATGAACAACACCCCCTGTGCCAGGTATTTCCAGGTGAATAAGCCCAGGTCCCAGCTCAGTTTCAAGTGAAACAATCTCCTTCCACACATAGAGCTCTAATCCAGTCAAGACTTTTTTTCTGCACAATACTTTTCCCACCAGTGGGAAAAGCACTGGAGTTTCTGCTCCCCTTTTCTAAGTTTCAACACCGTATTAAAACCTATCCTGAATATTCTGATAACCACCTGATTAATAGTTCCTTGAGAATAAAAACGAAGGAAGTTTGGCTTCCTATGGATTTATGTTTTATGGTTGATTGAGACTGCAGCTGAGGCTTTTCCCAGTGGTCAGACAGACTCTCCCACACAGACCCTCCCGGCTCCAGAACACGGGACCTCTCCCCGCAGCCTTTTCCTCTCACTCCAGGGCACTGCCTGGGTCTCCTCTTTATCCAGGCAATGATTCTCACAAAACTCATGGGACTTCATTATCTTTGAGTCCTCCATCCTGTGTTCCATTTAAGCTAAAGATTCAAAAACCAGAAAGAAGGGAGGTCCA
The DNA here is from genome assembly GCA_013396735.1 of Grallaria varia. Classification (NCBI taxonomy): domain Eukaryota; kingdom Metazoa; phylum Chordata; class Aves; order Passeriformes; family Formicariidae; genus Grallaria; species Grallaria varia. Next base: position 1,321,653 of record VWZG01004744.1, read on the forward strand.
TCTCCCTGGACAAAGCCAAGTTCAGATGCTGATGGTTCTGGACCCAACCCACAACATTACCAGACCCACCACAAATGGGTCCTCCAGAGGCACAAGGGCACTGAAGGAGGTTGTTTGTTACTTGTACGTGCTTGTTTTAAGGCAATTTTTATTGACATTATTTTAAAACAAAAAGCTATTTAAACGTGCCCTGGGACCAGAACACAAACCAAAGGCTGGATGTGCTGACAGGGGCTTGGGGAAAAAAAAAGAGCGGGGTGGCTGTGTCATAAGTGCATCATCAAATGACATTAATGGCTCCAAGCACACATCTGTAGATAAAGTATCTCTTACAGAGTGGCAGTGAGTCAGTGGATAGTTATGTTTTGTGTTTATTACAGACTTCCTGGGTAGTCTGCAGACAGGAGAACATTAATATTCCAATATGAAGGAACAACAGATACGTGCCAAGACAAACAGCACATCACTTTTACATGTTATACATACATTAAATATCTTTCTATCATGCCTTATGATCTCATTCTAACATACGTTACTCAGGTCAGCTCACAGAAACTTGAAAAGAGCATAATATTCCAAGCTACCCAGTCTCCTTCTATGACAGCTTTGCTAGAAAACACTCAAAAATAGGAATGAAGGGAATCAGGTTTGCCAATTTCCTATTTCTGATTTATTACCCCAGTGACTGACAAAGAGTGGTTTACTGAAACGTTATTTAATTATTGCAAGCAAATGCAAAATACTTAATATCCCCAAACTCCTATAATCTATGTGTTAGCTATTGAAATTTACATGGAGTTATAGAGGGGGGTGAATAATTGGCTAAACTCACATAAAAACTGAAAGAAATTATGACTGTTGAAAAGGTGAATTTTACAGAAAGATAAAATAGTTCTCTAATTTTCTGAACTCTCCTTACTCTTTTTGAAGAACTCTTGTTACAACTGCTTTTTAGTTTGGAATCCTTTTTACACAAAAATCAAGCTTCTATGACACCCAACTGTTGTTATGGAAGGCACCCTATGTTACATATTTTACGGAAGTATTAAAAAGCATGTTTATTTCAGAGTAGTAAGTATATCAGTAACACCAGGTCTCCTGATTTATGACAAATGACAAGGTTTAAATGTGCTTGCACCCAGCAGCATGAGGTAGGAGCACCTCAGGGCTACAGCTGCAGACACTCACAACAGAAATATAGTTGGTTTTAAATTTCTGTGTTAAAAAATCACATTGCTCAGGCCATCTCGAGTAAATTTTTAAATGTGTGTATTTGAGACACTATCAGTGAAAGGTAGTGGGAAGAGAGGTAAGAAAACCCAAAGGAATCCTAAATGTCCATGGAGTGAGCACAGAGCTCCCATCATCAACACACTTCAAACCCATGTGAGCCTTCTCCAAGAACCAGTGCTGTGTCCACAGCCAGCCCAGAGTGCCAGGGGAGGAAAGGACTTGCTCCAAAGCTAAGATTATGTTTGCTAATCTTCTGGCTTTTCATGTGTCATCACCGCAGAAGACCAAGCTCAGCCTCCTGAACCCGACCAACACTTCCAACATCGTAATTCCTGCTCGTTTTTTCCCCCAGAAGCAGCGCATGTTCCAGAACAGACACAACATAGGGAGAGCAGGGACAAGGACAGGCTGCCTATCAGTTTGTACCACAAGAACTCATTTCGAAGATGAGCCTTTCTCCCCCTACAGAAACACCATCTTTTACAGAAAGCGCCAGCGCTGGGGTTTGTGATCAGAGCCCAGTTGTTTGCATGTTCTGTGCAGGGCAACACAACCACTGAAATAAGTCCCAGCTGTAGAAACACAATGCTATGCTGTTGCTAATGTGTGTTGTACTGATAATGAATGGTCTATGCTTTAATCTGAATAAAGCTCCCAACTGCTCTGCCTCTCCTTGCCAAAAATTCCCCTTCCTCCTCCAGACTGTGGTTGCATTCCAATTACACTGCTGATTGGAATGAGCCTGCTGGGGGAGGGAGAGGGAGGGAAGCAAATGAAGGCGCTCACACACCCCTCTGCCTTTGGACAGTGCCCCTGGGACCCAGAGATCTCCTGGGTACTTGAACCTGTGGCCGACACCACGTGTTTGCCCCCCCATTGTGCAAAACTCTTTCTAAATTCACTCATTTCTTTTGGGAACGCATTAGTGACAGGATACACTGCACCGTGCACAGGTTCCAGCAGGATGGCTCAACACTTCAAACAGAGTTTCTAACAAATTCCTACTGGTTTCTCCCATTGCTGGCACGCACCAGAGAAACTTCTATTTGTCTGCTTGCATTCCCTCCTTGGACCTGCCTGAATTCCCACATGGGAAGCTATAAAACAGGAGGTCTTCAACTCTTCATCGAACAAAGCGCTGTAAATAACACTACACGGATTTGCAAATCCAGCTGCTGAGGTAATAACTTGCTCAATTAAAGTTTTGAAATAAAATTGTTTATCCCAACTATTCACATTAAGTTTTATTTTACAATTAATCTCTCTGAGGATTTTTTCTAAGGTTTCATTTCCTTTGAAAGGTGCCATTTCTGCAGATGAACAGAATAAGCGACAACACGATCGTAAACTAAGTTTGCTTTCATTTAATGAAATTCCTGCATTTCAGAAGATTTAGAAGATTATTGTCAAGGAGGGACACACAAAGACAGGTAAACCTAACAAATACATGTTTTACAGGTGCACAGGGGTTTGAGTAAAGAAGGTTTTGGAGCACAGAATGGGTCAGGACATGGCAGCTGAGCCTTATTCCAACCAGGATGGGTCTCATGTTGCACCCACCAGGACTGGGGCTGCAGCTGCTCCTCCCTCCAAGCAGGTCCAGCAGTCCCAGGGACGCCAAGGTGGAACAGGAGGCTGAACTGGCAGAATTAACCTTCTGGGGAGGTGGATTAGTTGGCCACTGGCCCCAAGAGCTGCCTGCCCTACCCTGCGGTCACACTGGCCCTAAACCTGCTGCGAGGGAAGTGGCAGAGGCTTGTGGGGGCACAGGAGGGAGGATCAGCCACCCTGCCCTTCTGAGGGCACCTCCAGTGGCACTGGAGAAGGGCACTCCACACCTTTGGAGAGCTTTTCAGCTCTAAAAAAAAAGCCCACCCCGCAACATTTTCATTTTAATGCACACTGATAGTCTTTCCTCTTGCCTCTGTTTTGCAGCTCTGGAAATTTATCTTACTAAAAATAAAGAGGAGCTTTTGCCACCAGGAGACCAAAATAACTAGCTAACACCAGGTTTTCAGAGCCACCGCTGATTTCCAATTCTCTTTCCGAGACACAATCTTCACCTTAAACATCCGGGTTTTCTATTTCCCAGAGCTCACTCAGGAGTACAGAATTAAAACCCAAAAAGCATTTCTCTTGCAACACAAGCCAGACACTAAATCCTTAATATACTGCATGTGTAATGAAACGCATTTCCAAGGATCACATGCACCTGCTTATAAGCATTGTCAGTTCAAAATCTGTATCTCAACAACTCAGAGTTATTCCTCTGGGACCAAACAAACCGAACTACAATAATCAGCATTCAAACAGCAATATGGATATCCAGAAGTGACAAATGCCTCAATAAGACAATATAATTTAAACCACTGCAAAATACGCCAGAAACTAACATAGTAACAGTATATTTTAATTTTCAACAGATTCACTCTATTAAATTCTGCCTATAAGAATAGGTTGTTGCTTTGACTAAATTTAGAATTCTAGACCCATATTACTTGCATGTAATATAACTCACAGAGATTAAAATTCCAAATGAAAACATCACGCATTTACCAGAGAGAAGGAAGGTTAAGAGAGGTGCATTGCATCACTGCATGGAAACAGTTAAGCCAATAAATCATTCATCTCCTGCAATAATAAAATTCTGGGGCAGAGTCTCCAAGGCTATTTTAAATTCCTGTAAGGGAAGGACGACACGACTCCAGACTCCAGCAGTCTGTGCCGGGGACGACTCCGCAAGCCATGGCCGCAGCCAGATGGGGCCTGCCCACATTTGCCATGTTTAGACTCCTGCTTTTACATCACCAAGTCTACTTCACAGTTATTGTTTTACTGTAAACAAAAGGCTTCCTTTTCCACTTCTCCTCCCTTACTCCGCTAGAAGCCAAAAGTCAAACAAAACCCAAGCCCCCCCAGCACTGAATTCATTCCCGTTTCCCAGGTCAGCTCAGCCACGGGCTCGGTGCCACACACGTCACCCACCCCATTGCTGTGTCCCGCAGGTTTGCCACGCCAGCCAAGGGGCGAGGGGAAGGGATTGTGCTGCCACTTCTGCAGCGAAGGCAGCAAACCCTCCCAGGAAGGTCTGCAACTCGCTGCTCTGGAGATCCACGTTCAAAGGTGTTAAATGGAGTAAGCAGATGCAGAAATAGTTGGGTTTGGTTGGGGTTTTCTAGCTATATACCAAATATGTGAATGACAGGTGAGCGACACAGGATAAGCCATCCCCATCAGGGCTTGGTGTCAATTGGGTTTTCAGCCACAGCTCAGGAGTGACACGTGGGAAACAGAGGAAACAAAGGCTACTGGGAATATCTGCATTTCCTGGTTCAGTGTGGACGGAGCCTCTCAGACCAGCCAGGATGTTTCCAATGCATAACTTTCATACACTAGGAATTCCATTACATTTCTCCACCCTACTCCAAAAGGGCCTAACCCTCCCATGTCACCCATTTTTCAGCATCTGAAAAACCACGACTGCCCCGTGAAGTCATCGCAGAGACACCACTCACAGAGACTGCTGCTCAGCTGGGCTGGGGGAACAACACAGCTTTAAATTAACAGTCTTTAGAACACTTTAAAGGAATGAGTCAGTAGTCAAGGATCAATTTTCAGACCAATTCCAAAGCTATCCCTTCTGTTTCTTACATTTGTAGCAAGTATAAAACTATTCCAGTAAACAAAAGCAGGGTGGGAAACAGAAATCCATTAAAGATAAAAGGACCCACCAGCTTTGCTGTTATATTTGCTGTACAAGTTTCAATTATTCTTTTTACCCTCCTGCAGTATTAAAAACAAGTCCATTAAAAAAAATTTTAATTTAAAAGAACACTACCAGGATTAACTAAATCTCAGACCTGCAGAGGTGGTTACAATATTCAAGTGCGAGTGAAACAAACTCTGCTACGAGCATTAACTCAATCAACCAAGAAAAACAGCAATAAAACAGATTTTAAGAGCTCAGGCAAAGGAAAAGGTTACTCTTATCTCAAACTCTCAGAATCATTGTGCTAAAAATCTTACCTCGGTCCTTACAGACTTGTTTGCAATCCCAGCAGTTAGTTTTTAACCAAGACAGATGTGATCAATCCAAAATCATCAACTTGCAAAATACTTACAGAGCACAGGATCCCTCCTCTGACAGGTAAAGAAAAAGCTAATATAGAAATTTACCCTTTTATTTCTCAGTTTCTTTTGATAGGAATAGGAGTGGGGGAAAAGGTAAGAGAAAAACCAAATTATAGCTCTGCCTGATGCGTTTCATGCACCTCTGGAAAAACATGGCAACAAAAAGCAGAGCCCTTGGATATGTTTCACTGCATGAAAACTCTCCACCCTCTGAGTGACCTGCAGCAGGGGCAACAACAAAAGAAATCCATTATCTAATTGCCAACCAGACAAAAATGCCCTGCATTTCAGAAAGGGCTCAGACAAGAGGCACCTGCAGCTCAGGGAGACTCCTGGTCCCAGGAATTGTGGATCCCAGCAGCATTCCCGGAGCGCTGCCATCCCTGTCAGGACACAGCCGCATGACTGAGCTACACAGCAAGTCTCACAGCTCTGTCTCCACCATCCTTGGGGAACATCACTACTTTTCTGGGAAGAGGCAAAAGGAGAAGATCCAGAAGGAAAAAAAAAAGCCCCCAAAAGCATCACATCATTTACTGCCCGTAATTCCCATGCTACTCTTCAACGAAATATTAATTTATCAACACAACAAAAGCATTATAAGAAATAATTCCTAAGACACGACAACAGCTAAAGTGACTCCTTTTGTTAGGGGGGAAAAATGAATCCTGACATTTCAAATATATAACTTGAAATATTCCAGTACTTTCAAAAAAAATAATTCCCTAATAAATAAAACGTAGAGTTCACGAGGATCACAATTTTGATACCATCACTTAAGTCAGCATCTGCCCTTAATCCAGACTCCCAGTTCAGCACAATTTTGTTTTACTGCTACACCTCAGGTACTGAAATCATATTCCATGGGGCAATACAAATGAGTGATGGAGTCTTACACCCTCCTGCATCAGCATCAACATCCACAACCTCAGACATCCTGCCTCCTCGATAATATGTGGATCCTGCCTCTTCCTCATTAATATAGTTGGAATAGTCCAGCACGATGTCCCTAGATTTACTTTTTTGGAAAAAAAAGTGGGTTTAGTGGAATGCTTTCAATTCTGGAAGCTGCCTCTCCCTGGAACTGGACAGTTTGGCTTCTGCCCAAACCAGAAGAGGGTCAGCAGGAAGGTGTGTGGGTCTGTACACACCTTCACCTGGTTACCCAGCCTCTGACGATGGAATTCTGCCTGTACCTGCAGAAAAGCAACACCATGGAAGGGGGGGAAATTCCAGCTGCTTAAAGGCAGCACATATGGAAAAACTGGGCAATGTCACCATTCAAACATTGCTCAAACTCTCATATCCAGTCTTATTCCCCACCAGACATCCATGAAACCTCTTCTCCAGATTATGACATTGATAGACTATACAATTTATAAATTGATTTAGTAACGTTACTGCAGTGCTTTAACATGAACAGCTCCAGCTTGGTTTCCCTGCGTAAACAGATGTGTCCTACAGAACAAATCCACACAGTGTAAGAAGCTGCTGCTGTTGAACAGAGATGAGCTAACTGGATGAACAATCCTATTTATTTCAACTGAAGTAAAGCAACTTATAGTAAAGCCTTGTTTTTCTTGTTTTACTTTGGTTTTACACAAGTTCCTTAAATTATTTAGTCAAATCAGTACAATTTATATATATAGTACTGTAAGAAATAACGTTAACAGTGATTTTTAAGAAACAGAACACCGAGAGATTCAGGTGAAATAGCTCACCAATACATGAAAATAAAGGACCTTGCCCAAATGCCTTACTATGCAATTTAAACTACAACTTCCAAAATCTTCTGGGAAAATGCAACACTCAAGCAGGGAAAATACATGCATTTTTTTAAACAAAGAGGAGCATAGGGTAAAAGATATTAAGTAGTAGAGAGTGAAGACTAAAACATAATGGGAGGGAGATGAGACTGAAAGGAGGAGTTTAAAGCTGATTACATTACTGCAAAAAGTGCAGCACTGTGAACCAACACTCCCAGCAGTACACCAAAAGGGATGAAAATCCAGGACAATATTCCCAGCAAGTCAGAGAATATTTTATTATAAGGCTCCTCCAAAGGCAGAGTGGCTTTCAAGCACAAGGCTGCACATGCAAGGTAAGAGGAGGCACAGCTTTCCAGAGGAGTCTTTACCTTCATTCCCTGGACATATTGCTCCCTGCATATCCCAGCTGCTAACTGAGTGCCAACCCAGGGCACCCAAAGATAATATATTGTTTAGCAAATAAATATCTTATCAAGTACAATATTTTTTCCTCTCACACCTGTCTTCTACAACTGCAAAACAATCTTGACTATTTAACACTAAACACATCCAAATTATTTAATTCCTTTACTTTATCAACAATGTATCTTAAACAATTTATACTGAAATAAGACCACAGACAAGTTGAAACTCTGATCAGTTACATGAAGAGACAAAGACAGCATGAGCTCTTCCCCCTTTACATTCCTTCAACTACCCCTGTAAACTGCACCTCCCTTCTGCATTAGCTAAGTATAAGAATTCACAAAAAAATTTCCTGTTTATCTTTCAGTGTTGTAAACTACAAATGGCATTGCCAATGTTAAAGTGACGCAAGTCTGTTAAATACTAAAAATCATGATGCAGTGATTGCCTTGGAACTGGCATCCTACACTGGACTCTATCTCCAGATCATCATGTTTTTGCACTAAATACAAGCAAATAAACTATACTGAGCCAGCTGAGGATGTTGTGCCTGCACTCCTGACTCAGAACAGCCCTCACAAAAGGTGCTGTTTCCAAAGGGTCACAGGATGGGAGTGTTTTGAGGATGCAAAAGTCAAAAAAATACCTAAACACATTCCAATATAGAAAAGAGAGATTAGAACAGAGCAAGGAGTCTCCCTGATTCTGATCCTGAGCAGAGAGCCTGCTGCCGTGAGACAATCAAACCCGGGGGACCAGGGCAGATAAAGCGTTAATCGCATATTTGGTGGTTTCTGAGCCAAAGCAGTCTGAGGTTTAAACTGCTCCTGCTCAGTGCTCATCCCATTCAGAGACGATGAATCATTTCCCATTTGGCAACACTTCTGCCTACAAGGCTTGTCTTCTGTGAGATTTCTCCTGGTGCCTTGTAATAGATTTGCTAATTTAGTACACCTGACTCGGAGCAAAGGCTATTGTTGCCAGCTGTCAGACTAGACCTCGTCCTGTTTATCAGACACATCTCACCCCTCTGTGCTGCCCCACTCCACAAACACATCGCTCTCCGTTAATCCCACTGCAGTAAATTACTTTCTAACATCCTTGTTTTTCTTACTCTGCCAAAATACCAACATATCACAGATTTAGAGCAACAGCAAAATCAATTTATCCACAGCAGCTGGACTCAGACCAGTTTATCCAATAACCACATTTTTCTGAAGTCACATTTGCTGTTCTAGTCATTCTGTCCATGAATTCCTGAGTTCCAGCAGCAGAGGTTTGACAGTTTCAAACAAAGGTAAGAGAAGCTCCCAGAGAGTGTATTCCAGTTTTTTAGGCAGGCCTTCACTGAAAGCTCTTTGAAAGACAAAGCAGAGCAAAACAAAGTATGAAACACCTCACACCTCCTAAAACATTTCCTCTTTTACCCCAGGGCTCCGTGCATGCAAAAGAAACTGCATTACTGGCTGTTTATAAATCTGTGTGTGGACAGCAGCTCAGGGCAGGGGCAACAGAGAACATGTGGGGCATTTGGGTGGCTTTTATTGATGTGGGGGTTTTGGTGTTAATTCTGTTGGGTTTGTTGCTTTGGGTTTTTTTTTAAACCTACCTACAGTGAATCTGGGAAACATATGAAAAACCAATTTGTGTATGGCAAAACAAATTCCACCAGGACTTAGGTCTTTACATTCCAGATTCCATGAATCAGTTACACAGATGCAGACAAGCAGACTCCCCCTTTTCAGGTTTCACGAACAGTGCTCACAGAAACTCACTCTCACTTATCAGATGCTCTTTTGACATTTCCATGCTTCTAAATATTTTAAAACTCGGTATAATCAACAAAAATATGAGACTGCACATGGCTAGCAAAAAATACGGAGTATTGACATTCCTCTCTTCCATGCTCAGGGGGCTGTGGAGCCACTTATCCCTGTCACTCCCATCTGGGGTTCAACTCATGCTGAGCAGTCCACAAGTGCACCTGGACTCTTGCACCTGGGATGGCTTGGAAGGCCAGGCAGAAACTGGGATTCAACACACACAGGCCATTTACCACAAGCAGGTTCCACACCACCCTGTGCTTGTTTTCTGCTCTGTTCATCACCAAAATTAAACTCAACTACATTTGTGTACTTGTAGACTGGCAGAGGATCCTCTCTTAACACCTTTGCATGACAATATCCACACAACACTCCACTGCAAACACAGGCAGAGGGAGCAGGGATCTGGAACCTGCTGCAGAGCCAGCACCTGTTCCTCCAGGTGGGACAGAGGGGAGAAACCTGGGAAATGGAACACTGGCATTTTAGGAAACGATGCAGTCGGAGCAAACAACAGCAGTGAGGCAGGATTCTTTCACTGCCTTACACCAGCTACACTGCCAGTCTAGTCCCCTTTAAAGGTGCTGTCCTTGCAAGTAAAAACATCTATATATATAGTTTCACATGGTTTTTCATTGTAACATTACAAATTATGAATCAGATGCTGCATTTCAAGTATTATTCATCTGTACAATTTAAGCTAGCCCTGAGTAACCATTACAGAAAAATATTTGCCAGGAAAAAATAACCCAGAGTATATGATTCATTCACTTCTGAAACAATAAAACAGTTCACTATAACAAAAATAACGATATTGTAAATGCTTCAATTAAAAAGTTTAAAAAAACAGCCAAATACAATGAAGAAAGCAGGCCCTCAAAATAAAAACAAACTACCAAATGTGTGTATGTGTGCAAATAACAAAACACCTCGTTAGGAAAAGGTAATTCCATGAAATACAGTAACACCATATCTGATGGAAATTGTACTCTATTCTTCAGCTATTTAATAGTCTCAGAACCACAAAGGTACACCTCAGTTCACTAATGAGCTGATAAGCAGACACCCATTTCAGCCCAAAGGGGATGTGTGCGGTGTGTGCCTGGAACCCAAACAGTCCTGACCACCGAGAAGCAGTCAAGGCTATCACAGACCTTAAGTCACGACAGAAGTGATCAGCTGTACAAAATCAAGTATTTAATACCTTTATAATTGCCAAAAGCTTTGTGAAAAACGAGTCCCACAGGAGCAGACTCCCACTGGGGAGAAGAAACGCTGTCACACAGCCACAAGTAACACTGTCAAATCCGAGGGCAGTTTAAATAGCTCATTTTAATTCCTAGTTAGGCAATACTAGGTTTACTTAAGATGAAACTTTGCAGTTTCACATCGTATCAGTTCATTATTTTTAGTTTCCTACTAAAGAAACCATCCATCTGAAGGCACCAGTAACTTCTCCTCACTCTGCCCATACACAACATTTTCTGCGGGGGCCTCTTCAAGAAACTCCACCCAGAACACCTGCCTGTCTCTTGCTGGAGCTACACCTGCCCAGAACAGGGAATTTCTGATTTGTTCTTCACGCTTTTAAACTCTTTTGCAGCTCCTGTGTGTGTGTTTAATACACAAGTTTTTCACCCCACTGGCAACTCAGTGTAAACAAAGGACAATCCAGTGGGGACAAACTGCAAAATTAGAGGATTCCCCTCTTCTGCAGAGAAATCTTCACACAGAGCCATCAGAGTACCAAGTATGACTGCCATAACTCACAGCTTTCTCTGTCCACTGGCTATTTAACATATTAACACTGACTCTCAAGCAATAAATTCATCAACGCTACTCTGAAAAATAAAATTAATTGTAACTCCCAAACCTCTGTGAAAAGATGGCATGTAAATTAGCCAAGGAAACTTAAGAAACGCATCATTTAATTATCATAATTAGCAGCAAGTTTTCTGACCCTTTTAAAGCAAGAAAAGATTAGCATTAATGACGTGGCAGCGATACCACGTAATTTCTTAAAATTGAGGGGTTTTTTTATAAAAACATTCAGGTTTGTTAAAAGCTGAAGAATTCCTTTTGTTCTACACATAAGGAGTAACCCTGATCTTATCTGCATGCCTTTCCAGAATTCTGGGATGAATCATGGCCACTTAGAAGCCAGCCCTTAATTCCCTATTTCTTCTATACAGGATCAAGGTGATGAGCATGTGGAGCAAAGGAACAGATGGGAGAGGTTTTAGGGTGGGTGTTTTTTCCTGTTTGTTTTTAAACTTGTGGCCTCTATCCAGCTGTAACCACTCACATTCTTTGCCTTTATGATGCACCTTTAGTTCTTCCCAAGCAATACGTGCAGATCACTAACCAAACATCAGCAGCATTCCCAAAGCCAAGTGTTAAAAAGCCTGGAAGAGGAGAATCCAGGCTGTGTCCTGACCCTGTGTCATGTTCAATGCTGCAACACCAGAGTTCAGCACCAGCAGATCCTCAGCACCTTGTCCTGCCAAAAACTGTCCTCCCCCAGCCCCCCATCTGCCCCAGACAGCTCCCTCGCCAGGTCACTCCCTTCTCCACCCTCATCCAGCTTCTGAGCCCTCTGCATTCCAGTCAAGGCCTCTCTTCACACCAGGAGCATACTGAGCTCGGCATTAACAGCATGAAATCAGCTCCTGTCCCTCCACTTGCTAAACCTGCCCCTATCCTCACCTGGCTAGCACAGCCACACCTGCCCATTCCCATGACCCTGTTTGACAGAGCATCTGCCCCAGAATAAAGGATTCACAAGAACCGAAGATTTCTAAAAGATGTGCAGTGTATTTTTAATACCCTTCTTGAAACAGGCTGAATTTTAACAGAATCCTCCCAGAATAAACTCTGTCATTCAGCTCCCCAGCATGGAAGATGTCCATGTTAGGTGGCTGTTACAGCATGAACAGGGTGTTGGGATGGGAAGTGCTACAGGACACTGGGAGCTACAGCCCGGTATTCCAAGGTCAGCCACAGTTATAAATTCCACTAATGGCAAATAAAAGGCAAATATGTTGAGACAAAGCAATTCAAAACTGTATTCAAACGAAACAAAGTAGGAGCCAGTGCAGGACCCAGCACTCCCACTCCCCAGAGCACTGAAGGGCCAAAGGGACACCCCCAAGGCTCAGGGGGCCCAGGGATAATGTTCCTGTGCATTTACTGCCACTCCATCACAGGTGACACCAGGGCGTGGAGAACAAGTGCATCTCCAGGCATGGACCACACTGGGAAGAACTGCTGAAACGTAGAGACTGAAGTTCCTAAATTTCAATAAAGTTACCAAAACTATAAAGCTTTTGACTGGGCCCAAACCTCTGCTCAGCGCAGATGAAGTTACATTATGGTGATGCACAGGAAATAGCTGACTTATTCTACAGGATGAACAATTCACCAGAGGAAAGGAACTTTCAGGAAAAATGATAAATATTGTAATGAGGAAATCCGAGGCACGTATTCACAATGCCACATTCACATCTCACAAATGAACAGAAATTTCTTCCCCATCTCTTGGTCACGGGAGCAAGTGAGACACAAATATAAATATATAGTGCTCCCCCCAGGCCCAATAACTTGCTCTTGGGAGAGGAACCAAGAACTTTACTGCCTGCCCTTATAGATGGGGCTACAGAACTTTTCACCTCCTTCTACCACCCCCTGTAAGAGCTACCGAGAGAACATTAGGAACTGTGGGAACTGCTTAAGGAAAGGAGAGAAGAATTACACAAATATTTTATGACAAGCCAGGCACGACGCACGTACTCCTGAAAAGTACTCCAAGTCACTTTTTCCTTACAGGCCTTCCCTTTTCCTGCTGCAGAAGAAGGCAGAAGCCAACAGCATTTTAAATCATCTTTCAACCCAGCTCTTAAGCAGAAACCCCAATAGGAAAGATGTTCACAAAAGGGCCACGGTGTTATGTGACAGCACAACTTCAGGGTAAGTCTTGCACCTCGCCCCCATTAATACAGTCACAAAGATTTAAACCCTTTGACTTTTAGGCAAAAAGCTGAAATCCAACTATTTAAGGCCAACTGGAATAACTGCACGGATTTTACAGACAGCATTTGCTTCTGTAAGGAACGAGGAGAACTTCCTCTGGGCAGCACCACTAATTAGCTGAAACAGAGGGGATTTTTTTCCCATTCCAAAGATCCATCCTTGATCAACAACTTACTATAACACTGTGTGGTATCTACACATATTGTAAGATTCAGTTCACCAAAGATCCAGAATAACAGTTAGACATTCAGAAATGCCACATACATGACCCACGTGAAAAGATGAAAGGTGGCACCACTTTTTACGGCTGTTCACAAGCTTTAATTACCAAGAAGCTCCATCCTACAAAATTTCTTACATCACATCTGATACCATCTTTTATAAAATCAGACAGAAGTACTTATTCTGCTGCTAAACAAAAAAGAGGACACGTTAATATTACTACACCTAAGCACAGTGCTATTATTCATTTAGTCCTGCATAGTCTTCTCTACAGAGCTATAAACCATTATTTTGATAAATCAATCAGGGAAAACAGGGCAAGCTTTTTCTCTGAAAATAAATATTTATACATGTCATAAATTAATAATTTCAGAACATATAGTGAACATTTTCCATCAGAGTTGCACTGAAGAGCTATTTGTCATAAGGAAGCCTAAGTGCTCGGTACAATTAATGCTATGAATTTCTAATCCCAGACAGTTAAGCATGAATGTAATTCTATGAATTTTATTCAGACATGTTTAGTTCCTCTGCATGTTAAAGAATTTTCATTTTCTTTTTTTTAACCAGCCATAAGCACTCTAACCCAGATACATCCTTCCTCCTCACCAACAATAAAAGTAGATTAATTTTAGTACATTTACATGTTTTCCATTATAAATACCTGCATCTATTAGACTGCATTTCACTAAAACAAAACAGCAAGTTACTCCATCCCCTTTCCTCATGTCCCATGATACACACAAAGCAGCAATTTTTCCATTTCAAAAGTCCCCAGACTGGCTCATGTTTTCAGAAAATGCCTCCAACGTTACCAATGCAGACTCCCACCTTCAGTTAAATACAAGCACAACAGCATCTCTTATTGAATTTATGTCTGTAACTGTATATAAACTCCAAATCAAATGGTTGAGCATGTTAAAGAGAAGCATCATGACAGATATAATTAGTTATGACTCCATTTAACTCCATTGGTAATACAGAAATCTGGGTCAAGGCAGAACGAAAAGGAGTATGTCACTTGTCTAAAACCACTGCATGTGACCAGCCAGGATATACCCCCAAACCCACCAAGGGCCTCTGTTCTGCACACACCTCAACACGCAGGAGGAGAGCAAGTGGAATTCTAACGTGGATATTCCTCAGCCCAGCGCCTGTGACAGCACAGGATGGAGCAGAGGGACATATACATCCCTAAAAACGGTGCTGCTGGTTGGGAAGCTTTCCCACGGCACTGTCACTCCAATTTTGTGGCAAGATGGCATCACACACTCTAATTTAAGCATGAATGGTACAATCTGGGTGCACAGTTCTGCTGTGACCTGTAAATTACACAGTCTGTACATTCCCTGCATTTTTGAAACAACCCACATGAGGCTGTTACAGAAAGGATGCACTGAACCCGTTACACTGACAATGCCACGGCTGAAGTCACTGTCCCTCCTGGCAAGGAAACAAGACCTGGAAGTTGGGTTAAATATTTTCTGGCCCAGGCTCATCCCAAAAATTACCAACAGGATACAACCACATAAACTCACATACTGCTGCTTTTTCTTTCACTTTCAGAGTTTTGAAAATATGAGTAACACTTCATCTAGGCAGTACTTTATACTCATCTGGGGGATATCAGTCCTCCCGCTCTGACCCGCCTGAGCAACAGCAAAAAAAGTATTTTGAGGCAGAAAAGAGGTAATTGTCAAGAGTCTGCAGGATGCCAAAACACAGCTGACAGCACAAGACAAATACAGCATGTAAGAGATAACTGAACCCAAATCACCCCAAATGCACAGTCTCAGAAGGCCCAAACCCAATGTTTTCTGTGGGTTTAAACTCCAGGGAATCAATGTCCATGGGCAGAAAGACAAAAGATAGTAGCTCTAAATCCCAGTTTTACTTGGTTTATCCTTTTTATGATCTCGAGCATGTCTATTTTCCATCCTGCGTCAGCCTCCCCCTTAAACCGAGATGATAATGCTCAGCCAGTTTTGTCCTGAGCTTTGTTATCTACCAATGAAGATTCCTGTAAATTTACCAGCAATCTTATCTCTGCTTTCACTGGAAGCATTTAACGACCAAGCAGAAAGAAAAAGTCAACAGTCTGCTTCCTTGAATATGCCATTGACAAATATCCCTCAGGATTCTGACCCTCTTTCCCAACTAGGAACATGCTTTTCTAATAGCAGACACACAGAGTAGCTACTTTTATATGCAGTGACATCAGTGAGACGAATCTTTCCCACCCTCAAAAGTCACCAAAATTATGTCAGACACTGCACGTGCCATGGGCGTTTACACTCTGTACATTAAAGCCTGCACGTAACAGCCGTGTAGTAACTGTGTAGTAACCCACTCGTTCCATTCAGCCCAGTCAGAAGCCAGGGCATATCACTGCTGTGAGGAAAGAAAACACCCAAAGGAATCACCCATCTTTCTGAACACTGCAAGGGAAATCTGCCCCAGTGGTGAGATGTCATTTCAAGTAAGATGGCAAAGCAAGGAAGCACTTCAAAGGCCTGAAACAAAGCAGAACAGAACACGAAAAGCTGCCTTCTGTCAGGCATCAACCCATTCACCTTATGGACATAAATACAAAATGTCTTCATCTGGGGCTTGATCAGATTTTTCAGTGTGATTAACAAAGAAAACAGTACATAATTTGTCACCACTAGCGGAGTTTCTCAGACAGACCTTCTGGGGCAGCTCAAACCCTATAAATGCACCTGAAAAGAACAATTCTAAACATTACTCACTACTTTTCCACCCCCAGCATCGCTCTTTTATTTTTCCCCTCCAAGAGCTTTATTTTTTTAAACATTACCATTAGGACTGCCTGTAGATTTCCCATATGTCTCCTACACATGCTCCATATGTTCCCTACACACGTAAATCCTCCACTGCCTTCTATGTGCTGCTGTTCTGATTGCACAGCCAAAGGTGAATACTGAGCCTTTTTAAACTGAATTTGAACCTTTTAATTAAAGTCCCTGGAGAACTGTTTCCCTACTAGCATTTCCTATCCCAAATCCTTTCTGATCTTCGTTCCCCTTGCCATGATACCCCATTCTGTACCCTTGAACACACATACCTAAATTTATACCCAGATGAATAAAACTTTGTCATATAATCTGATTTCATAGAAACAAACAGCTGAAACTGCTCCATGCAGCTGCTCAGTTGTTTATTACAATTCTTTGGCATCTGTATGATCCACAGCTGATTTATAGGTATATAAATATCTATAACTATATACTGTGTATATAAAAAAGCGTGTATTTACACACACATTGCATACTTTGATGAAAATACTGAGGGCCAGGCAGCCGTCAATCCCTGCACATCTGATCAGATACATCTATTGACTTTGGTAGGACTGCACCAGTTTAATCCATCCACTATGTGATTTATTGATTCGGATTTCTTAATGACACACGGCTCACTAAAAACTAGTACTTAAGTCAAATATACCTTCCATGAAGGAACCCCATTGTTTTACTGTTGACCAAAGCCTATCTAAGTACAGGCTGCTGCTAAAAGCCCTACCCTCTTTTCAACTTCTTGCCTTCATCCCTGTTCTCCAATACAAAACATTTTTTTCCCTGGTAGGATTAGCTTTCAGCTCATCCCAGAGCCACAGTTGCTGGAGTCAACACAAGGGAGGGCCCAGAAAGCGAAGCCAGGGACTACAAAGAGAAAAAAAGGAACAGCACTCAGATTTTAAACTGACCTAAAATGGCACCAAGATTTCAGTCAACTATGAAACCACTGTCTTGATACTTAGAAATATAGGGAGCTACTTCATCAATCAATCAATCAATCAATCAATCAATCAATCAGTCAATGACAATGCTGTTCCTACAACAAGGCTCTGCTAACCATGAACTTCAGCCCTGCATCCAACATCACTGATGAAAATTTAGGATTCAGGTTAATCACTATCTTCAACTGTACAATTAACACTCAGATTTATCCACTGCAAAAAACAGGTTTGAGGATTCCACACTGATCAGCGAAGATGAAGAATATTCTGTTTTTTTCCAAATAATAGGGATCCTTCTCAAGAAATATCATTACCATCACAAGAGCTTCTATGGACTGGTAAAACAGCAGCACTTTCTTCCTTCAACACTGTAACTTTACAGCAGTCTCACCCTTGTCTTGTGAGGGCTAAACAGACTGTAAATCAGCAAGAGAGAGGGACAGCAGACAAGATGCTGATCCATTTTCTACAACACAACACCCAGTGTTTTTATTTCCCTAAGCAGCAAACCCTGCAGGAAAGCTGAAAGCCGACAGCAAGGAGGAGGAAAAACAAATGGAACAGCACTCCAGGCCTACCTCTGATTCTGCCCCAGCAAAACTCTTCCAGCTCATTCCAGTTTGATCCGTGGGATATTTACTACCACTTTTTCCAGCCCAGTGTAACTGCACTTTGTCGCTATGGAAGTATCTTTCCTTGTTAACTAAAACACTACCTGGAACACATGAACTAAATAAACTGCACTAACCTTTACTCAAGTCTGTATATTGTGGCACTCAGAGTTTTGCAGACTTCAAACTGACTTTATAAACTGTCTTCTTCATAAAAACAACTTTATGGGCTTGGTTCAGACACCTGTCATTGATCTCCTAAGTGAAAGTAGTCAAATGTAGCTGTTTTGACACTAGATAATTCACAAATTAGGACATAAAATATTTACTGAAAGCAAGAGTCACTTTTCAGTTTTTTGAAGAATGTAAGAGCAACACAATTCAACATGGGGGTGGAAGAAATAATGCCACATAGGGTATTTACAAACCCACAAATTCGACACAACACTGAGGAAAATCACAGAAGAATGGAAGGGGCAACTGCACTTGCAGCTTTGGCAGAACTCAGATGCACTCAGGATAGGCCTGGCTCAAATAGGGCTAACTATGTGAGAGTTGAAGAACTTTCCTTGCACTACAACTTCCTTGGATAATGTTATTACCAGCTGCTAAGGTGAAGTTTGCAGGAGACTGGTGCAGTTCTAGACTTTGGCTAGTTTAAATTACACTGCCTGTATTTTAATCCGAAACAATTATTCACACCTTCTGCTAGAATTATCACCAGAAGCCATAATACTTGGATTTTAACAATTATCCAGCAATTTTCCAGCTCAAGATAAGGCATATACTGACATATATATCACTAATGAGTCAAGGGATACTCGCAAGAGACAACCAAACCTCAGAGCACCAGAATAACCTTTTCTAAGAAATGTATCACACAGATGCACCGTAAACCAAATACAACCTTACTAGAAGTATGCCACCGCTGTGGTTTGTGTCTGTTATGGAACCCAGATCTAAATAAACTGTTAAACACTTAGTGTAAAGGTATGCCAAACATTTCTCAGAACTTTCTTAAGGTCCCAACAAAGAATCAACCTTTTTTTGCAAAATGAGGCCTAGGTTAAATATTTTATTTGGCTCCTGAAGATGGACTGAGAAGTTGGGCACCAGCTCCAGATCAGTTCTTGGACTCACATCAAACATTACCCTGTCATTTATCCAGTCAGTCAAAACAATGTTTTCCATCTAAACCTTTAATGTTTATGTCCTGAAAAACTGCTAATTGAATCCAGTTCTTGAAATCCATTTTTTTAATCTATACCATCTAATTTAGAGATAATGAACAGAAAAGATAAGTGTTGAACAATGATTGCAGAATTAATCCTATAAACATTCAAGCCAAAACAGAAGACTGTTGGTTTCAGAAAGCCAAAGAAAATTAAGATTAAATAGCATTTGTCAGTTCAAGAATAAACTTTTAAAAACACTGGATATATAGATTTTTCTAATTCCAAACAGTTTTAGAATTCAAGAGCCCTCAAACTGCTTTTCCAATCAAAAAGGGTAATCAAAACCACACAGAACACTTAAAACTACTCCAAGGCAAGAACTGACAACATGTCAGCTGAATTAATAAAATTCAGTGTTTTCCTTAAACATGTAAAGCTTCCTTACAACAGATGACCTTATGTGAAACAACTCACAATTAGCTAAAGCAGAAAATACCTCAAGCTGTTCAACTGGAGAAACAGGCCAATGCTTGCCATAAACTTTCAATACCAGAACGGGTCCTCGGTGACTGCAAGAGCTGCTGACCCTGGAACACCCCCTAAACAGGCCATTTTACCTCCATCCCGTGCCCTGCACACTCCCTTCCTAAAATGCCAGGTGACAAAACACTCAGAAACATTCCTTAAGGTTGTACCTGCTGCGTTTGGGGACTGACCACAGAGCTGGTCTCAGTGTGCAAAACCACTGCCTGGCCCTGGTCACAGTCACACTTCCCACAACACACTCACGCTGGCACAGGTACAATTTCATGGCACGCTTAATCCTCAATCAAAATAAAATAAAATAAAATATGAAACGAATCTGAACACAAACACAGAGGTGAGAAAGACAACTCCCTAGACGGTATTTTCCCCGCTTTTTAAATAAGGCTACAGACCATTTTTAATGTTACAAAGATAAGCCAGTCTGAGCACTCACCGCTCAGGGAAGAAAACTATTACAGCACTGCATCGATACAGCAATAACCCGAGAGAAAGCTACAAAACACCCTGTAAAAACAAGGCACCACTGTTCACACTGCCGTCCCCGCCACACTCATTGTAAGAGTTGTGTTTCCAGCTGCAATCTATGGACACTCACAAATCTCCCTGAAAACTAGATTACAAACCCAGTCCAAGTATTTCCAAAGCAAAACATAAGCAGACACATTTTACTTTTCCTGTAAAAACAGCATACTTGGAAAAATTACTATGAAAACACCTCTCTTTATTAGGCATTGAAATGGAGATACTTCCCACGCACCAAAAGTAAATATATCGACTCTTTTAGTATTTTTAAAAACATTTGCTCTGCAAGTTGGATAAATGCACTGTATGCAGAGATGAGTGTTTATGGTGTTATCTGCCTTTTTCTAATCGCTCACCTTCATGTGCCGATGCTTCAGGACACAAAACACTGCTCCTCTGCTGGGGGACTGAACGCCACTTTGGAAGGCAAAAGCTAGTTCCAAGCGTCCTGTATTTGTTGCACAGAAAGCTCTAGCAGAACTCCCAATATTTATTCTTCCTCTAAACCCATTTACCTGGGTTCCTATACGGGAAAGGGCATGGTTTTAAGCCTTCAAACCCAGACTGTTTTCCTCCTGGCTAGGGGTGTTTTGGGATATCAGGGGGCTTGCGGCAGAGGGGGCACAGGGCGCTGTACCCGGGGCTGAGCCACCCAGGGCTGAGCCACCCGGGGCCAGGGAGGGCTGGAAGGGACCCCCAGGCCCATCGGCACCCCCAGGCCCATCGACACTCCCCGGTGCCCTCCTGGCCCTGCCCGGGACCCCCAGACCCCTCCTCGTGCCCGGTCCGAGCTCCCCGCGCTGTGGCCGGGCCCGGCGCCCTCCGCTGAGGGAAACCGGCTCCAAACCCCGCAGCAGCACCACAACAACCACACAACCAACCAACCAAACCAACAAAGGGAGCACAGCACCCAGCGTGACAGCGCGGGCTGAGGGCAGGGCAGAGCCCCGGGTGGGGGCGCGGTGCCCCGGGTTGGCCCGGGGGCTGCGGGGCCCAGCCCCGGCCCGGGCGGGCGGCCGAGCCGGACACGCCGAGCCGAGCCGGGCAGAGCGAGCCTCGCCCTCCTTGCCCTGCCGTGCCCCGCCGTTCCCTGCCCTCCTTCCCCGGCCCGGGAGGCCGCCCCGGCCCCGCAGCCGCCGGGCCTCACCTGTGAGCCGCAGCTTCACCGGCCCGTTCCGCCGCGCCCCCGCGCTCGACATGGCCGGGCCCCGCCGGGCCGCCCCACACGGGCTCGGGCAGCGCTCAGGGCAGCGGCGGCCGCCGGGGGAGGAGGAGGAGGCGGCCGGGGCGGGGGACGAGGAGGAGGAGGAGGAGGGTGAGCAGAGGCCCGGATGTGCCCGGCGTCGCCATCGGCGGGGCCGGCGCGGCGGAGGAGGAGCGGAGCTCTCGGCGCTTCCCGGCGCGGCCCGGCCCGTCCCCGCCCCCGGGCCCGGCGCCACAGAGCGGGGACAGGCGGACGCACAGACAGACGGACACACGGCGGGACGGGACCGGGGTGGGATCGGGGCCCGGCCCGGCCCCGCGCAGGCGGAACCGCGTCAGGTGGCGGCGGGGGCCAAGGGGGATCCAGGGGAGGGAATGGCCAAGAGCGGGGAGAGCTGGGGGGCACCGGCGGTGTAACCGTGTCCTGAGGGTTGGGAAGGACAAGGGGGATGGCCTTGAGTTGGAGGTTGGAAAGGACAGGGGGAATGGCCGTGTCCCTGGGATCGGGAAGGATCAGGCAGTGGCCGTGTCCTGGAGATCAGGAAGGATCAGGGAATGGCCAGGTCCTGAAGATCAGGAAGCATCAGGTAATGGCCAGGTCCTGAAGATCAGGAAGCATCAGGTAATGGCCGTGTCCTGGAGATCAGGAAGGATTGAGGAATGGCCAGGTCCTGAGGGTTGGGAAGGATCAAGGGAATGGCCATGAGTTGGAGGTTGGGAAGGACAGAGGGTATGGCCATGTCTTGGTAGAGCTGAGGGACAGCAAGGACTGGGGGAATGGCTGTATTCCAGAGGAGAGGATGGGGATGACAGTGAAGTTGTGTGGGGAGCTGGGACAGGAGAGTCAAGGATAAAATGGGAAGAGGCCGTCTGAAGTGTGACACGCGGGAGTGCCGCTGCTCCGGGGCTGTGTTCCACAGGGACAGGGTGTGACAGACCAGCCCTGCAAGCTGCTAAACTTTGGACCGATGTAGTCCTTATCTGCACTGTGTGGAAATCAGCAGCCCAGTGCTGTGAACTGCCCTTTTCAGAATAATAATAAAGAGTCCAAAACTGCCTTGTATCTACACCATGTGGCCTAACTGAACTCCCATCCTGCAGGAAAGGTGACTCCTTCCAGAGTTTTCCCACCACTGCAACACACTTCCCAAAAGGGGAACTCTGTGCTGCAGCAGAGTCCTGGACAGTTTTCTGCAGGGCCAGGGGGCGGGAAAAGCTTATGGAAAAGCTCGGGAGATTGCCACAGGAAGGGTTCCTTGGAAGTGTGAGCTAATACACTGCACGCCTTCTCTTACCAACAGCCCTGCTAATGCTCTCTGCGTGTTCAGACGTGTCACTGCTCTGGCTTCTTCCCGCTGAGGTCACCTGTAAAACATTCCCACGTGGGTAGTCAGAGATTAGGAGCCAGCCTATGGATCAGGATCCTCACGTGGGATGAGGAGATGACCAGTGCCTCACACAGCTGGTGGTGTGGCTTCCACAGAGCCCCAGAGGTTTCCTTTCTCCCTTGCACAGAGCTGAGCTGTAACCACGTCTAGAGTGGCCCTGTCCTGGCAGAGCTCAGAGCTCGGGGCTTGTTCGTTCAGACCTGGGGTGAGGAACTGTTTTTTTTGCCACTGAAGGCCTTGGAAGTGGGATGTGGTTCTTAAAGCTTTCCTTCCATAGAATGGGACCCCTCCCCACTTAGGTGGACTCACATCTCATTCCTCCCAAAGTGCCTGAAGTGCCACATCCTTCCAGGTGGAAATTTCCAAAGCACTGCTGTGGTGGCACTGCTGTGGTGGCACTGCTGTTCCAATGCCTGGGAAGCAAAGCAGTCCTGGGATCAGGAGCTGGGATCCCTTCCTCACCCAGGGCTGTGTCTGTTGCCTTTCCCAGCACCTGTTTAACACAAAATTAGCAAGTGTTGGACACCAGCCTTTGTCACAGCATAGGCAGAGCACAGGAGAAAGCACTGATGCATTGCTTTGCCACTATTTAAAACGAGAATTTGAAACAAAGCCTAAACTTCATTTACTACAAAACACAAGGACAATATATCTACTGAATATATGGCTTTATATTGCACTGAAACAGTTAAAAAAGTTATTCTGTCATGGTTATGTAAATTCACACACACCTCAAAGACATTCCAGGTGTCCTGATTCCTGCATTAAAAAAAAAAAAAAAAGCCAGAAGAAAAATCAGCCTTTGTAATTGAAGGTCATATATTAAATTCCAATCTGTTACAAATTCACATAGCCAGGTCATTATCCTTTTCTCAAACCAAGTATATAAAGCAAAAAGCTGATTGTTTGCAAATATTGCAACATTACCTGGCCACTGATGAACTCAATAGAAAAACAAAATATAAAGCTACTTTTCACATACTTAACATATTTCTAGGTTATTCTAGATTTCTCTTAACAAGTGATGGTTATTGATTTCTGGGGTCTTGCAGTGCTCTCTGGGCCTAGCATTCAATGATAATTTGGCTAAAGTATTTAAAGTTATGTTAAACATAGAACTCTTGCTACCTGATCTTGTCCTAATGGGTAACTAGTGTGTCAGACATTAATTGCAATGCCAATATTTAAAAAACCCCTTTGGGATTAAATACAGTATTTCGTTGTTCATTTGTTATATGAACATTTTAATGCTTTCATTAAAAGTGGTTTTTAAAGGCCACAAAGCCTTGCAAAGCACCAGCAACTATGGGGGACCAAAGATGCTGGCAGTACCTGATGGCTGAAAGTGCTACTTTCCCAACATTTCTATGGGAATGTCATGATCCAGAGGTTCCTGTGCCAGTGCTGTCCCCCAGGTTGTCAAAATGTTCTCAGGTTAACCAAGATCTTGCTGCTCTTGCTTTAGGATTTAGAAGCCAAGGGTTTGCAGTAGATGGATTTCTGCAGTTCCAGCCTGGGGGTCAGAGGAGATTTCACGTCGTGCTGACCCTGTGAGAGGGACAAGAAAACATCAGCATTTTCTCCAGGCTGATATCACTGGACAACAAATCCTTGCACGCTGAGGTAGCCAGCTGGGATCCAGAGGGATGGGAGTGCCTTGCATCACCCCACAGCTCACTCTTGGATAACAGCATTGCTGCTGGGTTCAGGAAGGAATCCCATCCAGCCTTCTGCAGCCATGGGTTCACAGCTGAGGCACCATCTAAAGGACTCGAGGGAATCCATAGGGAAGGGGCAAGTCCAGATGTCTTTAGGACACCACCAGGGTTGTAGAGGAGTCGACAAGGACAAAAAAATGTAGTAGTTGGTACCATTTGAGTGACGCTTTTAAGAATTTAACTAAAATTTCTTCTGTCCTATGGCTGCACAAAAGGAGGGCTTTGATTTCTTGAATTTCCCAAGAGGAAGAAAAAGGTTTGGCTTTGGCATTCACAGATAGTTCTCAAAGGATTTCATGGGTTTGAACACTGGGAAATGTGAACAAACATCTTAACCGAGTAGTGTTCACATTCAAAAGAGGAATTTTTTTGACTAGTTGATTTTTTGGAGGTGAGGTCCTCCCCATCGCTGTTAGAAACTGAAGAACATACTGGAAGCTCGTTCCCCAGCATGTGGTATGTGTTCAAAGCAAATCAACATTTAAGAATTCCATTCCATTTCTTTCTGTATAGAGGTTTAATCCCAGCACATTCCTTCAACAGTAACGAGAGCTGGCTGCTATGTCACATTCTTCCCCAGCTTCTGCAATCCTATCAAGAAAGCAAGAAAGTTCTGCCACTATTATTAGGATTTTGTGAGTAAATTGAAAGATTAAAACTGTTTTTAAAAATTATTAATTTTTAAAAATATTTAAAGTTATCTGGATTGCATTCTTTCTACTAGTCGCCATTTACTAAATTTCCCAGAGCCTGCCATGGCTGGATTACAGATACCAGCCCTGGAGACCACATAGTTAAAGATGTTCAGAAGAGAATTACACCTCCCTTTTTATCTCTGATGCATTTCCATTGTATGTGCAACTGTTACTGTTAAATGTCTATTTTGCCACCTAATGGCGTAGTTCTGAGAAGCATTACAGCAGTATGCACGGAGGCAAACCCATCACTTTTTAAATTTATCTGGTCTAATTTAATCTAAAAATAAATAAATTTGAGTTATTTATGAAAGACTTTTCCCTTTTTTTTTTTTGAGAACTTTTTTAATGGAGCAAAAAATACAAATTTAAACAAAAGAAATTGTGAAAAATGACCATCATTTTTACCATCAGTGTTCTCTGCCTCTTTCTTAATTTGCCTGATTAACTCATTCCCTTTCAAAGCATTCCTGTTCCATCCACACCTTTGCTTGTAATGGGCATTGTTCTCCTAGTCTGCCTCTCTGGCACAGGTTTTCCTTCTAAGCCTTCCCTAAGCCAGTCATAACTTCTTACCATGGCTAGAGCACTTCCTAAATTCATTGCAGATCCATCACATTTTTGTCGTGTTCCTAAATGGAATTCTGTCCCCTGTGGGGATGCCTTTCTGCTGCCTTCTCTGATGTTCTATGCAACAGGATCAAACCCTGCTGCAGTCATGCACAAAGTGCTCCTGCGTTTCAGGAAGAAAGACCAGGAACAGAAAGTTCCACTTTGTACAGGATTCCTTTTTTTCCCTCGCAGATTATGGAAATTATCAGACTGGAGCATTGTCTGCTGTTGCTTAAAAACGTGGTGTTACTCTGTCACTGGTGCTGCTCAGAGACCAAGAGAGCTAACCCAGCAGAGGAAGACATACCTATCCCAGTTCTGGGATGAAGAAACATGTCTAGACAGGGGCTCTGGTTCTCACTAAGACTCCCTTTGGCATGCAGAGACAATGTTTATGCAAGAGGTCAAGATTCAATCCATTCCTCAAGCTGGAGATGAAGCTTTTCAGGAGAAGAAACTAGGAAGGAAATCTCCACCCATACTCTGGCTCCTGCAGCAGGGGACAGAGCTTGGAGCAGAGACACCGTGGCCCTCGGAGACAGGATGTGTCTTGGGGAAATGATGTGTCTCTGAAGGGAAATGACTGCAGCTGTGGCTACAAAAAAATGCATGAGCTCCCATATCACAGGATTTTCCAGTGGTTAGTCACTAAGATAACTTCTAAGTCCATCCATCCAGAACAGATTAGTAACTGATGCACAGATATTCCACACGGTCCTTTAGCCATGTTATTTCCTTGTCATGGACAGCACTATCCCAATGTGACTTCAGAAGAAGAAAAGGCAGATTTTAAACTGGCACTGAACACACAATGAATAGATGTGTTGCATTTTATTAATAGAAGCTGAAATCCACTTTCTGAGAGAGGGAGATCTGTCTTATCCTGGCACCTGGGCAAAAGGCTGGAGATGAGACCCTTGTGCCAGCTCCAGCCCCTTGTGGAGCTCGTGCCAACACGTCTCTGCTGCTGGATGTGCCTTGTCCCACAGCCCAGGACCCAATGCCAGGTGTTGCACAGCAGTTTAACAGCCCACAGGCAGAGCCAAACTTCAGTCTTCAGGCACTGTGATGTCTTACACCTAAAATACTTCCCCAGACTTGTCTTACATTCATAATCGATGAGAATGCTGTCTTGAAGTACAAATTACATCTTCAAAAGCCCTGGGCCAAACAGAGGTCTCATTCTGAAAAGATTTCCTTTATTTTTTCATTATATCAACTCATTTATCCATGACACACTAGTGATAATACAATTTTGTTACCAGACTCTTGGTCAATTGCTTTGTCAAGTGCTTTGAGAGCTCCATGCTAAATATTCCAACTGGAATTACCGAGGTTTCCTGAAGAACCACATGTTCCCTCGTGCAGCAGCTCTGCAGGACTCTCTAACCTTGCAACCATAAAACCTCATCCTTAGATTCTCTTGGCTGGTACAAATATGTTCCTAGAAGGCCTTACAGAATAAGACAGTTGCAAAGAGTCTCCTCTGAGTGACAAGTACCAAGGATTTTCTTCACTGCTGTACTACTGCATCTGTCTGCACCTTCCATCCATGGAAAGCAGAGATGTTTTCCTGGCTCCCAAAACACCCTAGAGCATTATCTGATAAGCCTTAATACTGTGGCATAATTAGCTGGTTCTCATTGGCCATCATTACTTATCTAAATATTCAGGGATTAACATTTCCAGCTTTACAGAATTCCACGTCAGGGGTTATGATGAGGTTTAAGAGGACCAAATTATCCTGTTCCAATCTGTTGCAGGGACTGGGGCTGTCAGAGATAAATGCAGATACAGACAGGCCAGAGGCTGGCAGCAGACTTCTCTGGCCATCTAACGTCTGCATGTTGGGCAGTACAAGCCACTTAAAACAGTTCTCATTTTGTAGTTCTGATTTGCTTTCTTTCTTCAAGCAAGAAATTTTTCCATGTGTCTCATACAAGTGACTTCCAAAGATTTCCCTTCAAGAGGCAAGATTAATGCCAGGAAATTTATCAAATTAAAGCAATATCGTGTATTTCTACAGGTAGCTGAATCTGCAAGGTTCAGAGACAAAAATAGCTCCCAAAGGATGATTCTTTTCTGCCATGGGGAAGCAGCGACTCAGAGTCAGATGGGCTGTGTCAGACAGTGCAAACCACATCTCCTCACAGTTCTGGGAATTGCTGAAAGAAGCCCAGGCTGTCCGACTTCGGAAACACTCTGCTTTGTCTCACACCAAGTCTGGAGACATTTGTAAACATGCTACATGAAAACTAAATCCATAAATAAGGTCAGTCATGTCACAGAAGTATTTGCAGGTTCAAGCAACAGAGCAAGCGTGTTTTTTTTTTTGTTTTTGTTTTTTTTTTTTTTTTTTTTTGTTTAAATCTAATCCTAATACTTTCTGAACTGCAGAAATACCTAACCTGTCCACAGGCTGTACTGGCTCCTTTTGTGCTTTCTTTCAACAGAATCACCCACAGGTCCATTGTGAAATCAATTTGGTAGGATTTAAGATCAAGTTTTCTCTAAAAATACCTCTAAAATATTTCATTCTAGAAATTACAAAGCAAGGTTTCATGCCAGATAAGAACAGCACAGATATTTAAGTAGGTTAGTGGGTCTAGTGAGGTGCTAAAAGTAACCTAAAGCAAAATCTGTCACCATGTGTCTTGAATCATTCTTTTATTCTACTCTTGAAACCTTTGAAAATAGAACTGGAGGAAAGGTGGTTTTCTTCTCTTTTTAGCAGTAGAATTCAGGGGCAACATGGCTAATTAGGCAACATGTCTAATGAAGGATGTGAGGGCTGGCTCTGCAATCAGTTATAGTCATCCTGCAAGCAAACACATCCAGCCCCTCTGTGCACATGTAACTCATTCACTGACTGCAAAATTGGGGTTTTTTTTGAGTAAATGTCATCTCTCATTTGCTGTCCAAAGCTCATTGCACACTTTGGTTGCTACAAATTTAACAACCATTTGGATCATGTTGCTAGAGAGATGTTATGTTCCAATTTGGGTCTAATCCACAGCGGGTTGGCTGTGAGGAAGTAAGCTTTGCATTGAGTTAAAATGGGTTTTCTCGGGGTTTTTCTGTCATGTTTATTCCTGGGGTATTTTGTAACTCCAGCACACTGAATTCTGTTGACAGCTGCAAACCCACTGTGCAATACAGCAGATCAAATTTTGTGCTCTGCAGCATTGTAGGATCTCTGCAGATGCTCATGGTTGTACTGGACACAAGAGTTTTTAAAGGCAGTCTGGACAAAAGCTGGTTGCAGGAGTGGGCTAATCCCATTTTTCTTAAGTAATTCCTAGAATAATTTGCTATTAAAATGGGGTTTTTTAGAAATTATTAGATCCCCACTGTCAGTCTTCCTCAATCCCCTCTGTTTTCCCTTTCTGATTTAATTTACATCTTGCAAAGTTGTTACCATTCCCCCTCTTACTTACGTTTTCCTGCCCTAATCCATGTCTGGCTCCAGACTGCAGCTGTTGACATACTCTTAGGTACAGATGGGTAATAGCTTCAGTTTTAGGAACTACATAAAACATCATTTCTACACGGAACAAAAATTCCTGCTTAATTCAAGTCCAATTTTCCAAAGCAGTTCTTTACAAGTGGAATGTGGATGTCCTGTCTGCCTCAACCCCCTGCCCTGATTTCCCTGTATTGGGAATGTTCTCTCTATTGTGAGTTACATGAACTGCAGCAGTGGGGTTTTTTTAGCCATTAGGGGAAAGGAAATGACATATGGAGAGGATTCAAGTCCCTCCTCATTCCTAGAGAGTCTATCCAGAAAGTCAGTGTGCTGAGCTCCATCCAAGTGTCATTTCCTGCTCAGAATTGGGAAGGGGAGCTGGGGGTGGGAGGAGAGACGGATACGTAACATTAAATTGCTGCTTCTGATTAACAGCACATTCTGCAAATGATTTCACAGTGCTGCTTTGAACAGGACGGAGCCTCTGCAACCCAAATACGTGTGGCAATGCGCTGATGAAAGAGCTATTTTTACATCTGTTTCATATAGTGGGTAAAAATGAAGTGATTGGGATGGTGGAAATGTGCTTTGGAGATTACTCAAGATTTTCTGATAACTCTGTGCCTCCAATCTTCCACATGCCCACAGAGCATTGTTACACACTCTGCTGGTACAGCTATTTCACCACTGTGAACCTCACCCAAAGCAATCTGGTACAGAGAGCAAAATAGGTAGCTTTCCACTATTATATATATGTATATAACCCCATAATTTATAAATATATTAAAATATATAAATACCACCTTTAGGAGATGACCCCATGATTTCCAGTACACATTGCAAAGCAAATTGAGAAAGATACAAATGAAAGGAGAACAATTCCCCATTCCACTGCCTCCTGTTGAGCTCAGAGGTGTGATCCAACCTCCTCCATGGTGCAACCAGTGCCTCCGATTTTGTTTCCAGGGTGTCAGTCTGTTGAAACTCCCTCCCTCATACATGATTTACACAGCACTTCTGGAGCTGGCCTATTTTATTCAAATGATCAGCACAACATTTTACTATGGTCAAACAAGCTGTGCTTAGTAGGAATTAACAGGATTTTTCTCCATCCTGTGTTAATTTTTCTCTCCTCGTGCCTTTCAATCCACTTCCCTCCCACTAATGCCACTGGCCAGGGCAATGGGTGAGCTGCAGCCTGGAAACAGGCCACGGCTCTTCCATGAAATCTCCTGGTGTCTGCAGAAGAGTGTGCATTTCCTGGAGCCAGGCTGAGACAGACAGTGCTGTGCAGTCAGACACAGCCCTGCAATCCAGTGACCCCCGATCCAGAGGAAGTGCTATGGAGCTCACAGCAAATCAGCTCTTTCTTAGCTGTGTCCATGTGGTGACTTTCTGCCCCACTCCTGTTAGTGCCATTCCCCGGATCGGGGAGATTTCCCAAACACACAGTGAACTGCTTTGCACACCTGGACACTTCCTTGTGAATCCTTTATCCTGGAGTTTCTAGTTGCCCTGAGAACATCCCTCCCAACCCGAGGAGGGGTCCCCCATTCCTTCTTAGACTTTTCTCCTAACATGTCCCTCTGAAGGCCAGGGGTTAATGTGTTTCCTATTAGGTTTTAAGTGAAAGTCCCAACATTTTCCTTTAGTATTTCTTTTATAGATCAAATATCACTAGACACAATTAACCTTCATTAATTACTTCTGTTTTGACTAACAGTGCTTCTTCCCCAAATTGGAGACTCTTCCAAAGTTTAAATCTGTGCTTAAATCTACATCATACCTTGTCACAGAAGATCTTCAATACTCCTAGGTAATCCTGTATCAGGAAAAGGATAACCCATGGCACCTCTGGTCACAGTTAACTGGAGGAATGGACATCAGCATTCCCAGACTCCAGGTGAATTCTGAACGCCTGTGGATAACTTTCTTACGTCTCAGTTTGCTTTGCTGTAAAATGGATTTAGGAACAGAAGAGGTCTGTGAAATACTGTTGGCTAGTGAATTTCTTCTGCAAACTTACAGCTATTCCTTTCTGCTGATATTCCTGTAGTTCTGTGCAATTTAAACCCTTCTGTACAGAGTGGCAGGAAGCAGCTTTGGTTAAGAGAGTATTTCAGTCTCATTTGCAGGGAAACAAAAAATTAGATTTCTACTAATTTAACCATTTCCAGATTTTCCTGTATGGAAAATGAACAGATATGCTACTGAACTACAGGACTGCAAAGCCGCTGCTCTTCCTCCAGAGCCTGGCACCTCTGGGAACAGCAAGTGGAAGCAATGGCCCAGGAGCATCTGCTGGCACCAGGGTTTCAGAGGGGGCTGCTTTTCTGACATCTCAGACCGAAATCTCCCCATCACTCCACTGATACAGCAGCATTAGCAACAACTGCATTCCAAGCCAGTTGATGTTAGTAGGGGCCTGTTCTTGTTGCTCTTAGTGCAGAGGAGTTGGCAAACTGACACACAGGCCACCAGGCATTTATCCCAGCCCTTGTCCTGAATTAGGCATTTGACAAATAAAGAGGAGAAGCTCTTAAACTTGACAACCCTGCACCACCAAACCCAACAAACTAAGAAGCAGGAGCAACAATTTTCCTCTTCCTTTTTGCTCCTACCACTTTTTTACAGCTGGGGATGCAGCCTCGTGGGTGACTGTGATCCCAACCTCAGAAATAGTTCGAATTTTCTTAGAATAAGGAGTGACTCACCCCAGTCACTTACTCATAATCACTGTAGATTGTTGCTTGTGGAAATAGGTGCTGCCAAGAGGGCTCATTGCTGGATAGCCTGAACATTTTTCTTGGATAAAACAAAGTCCTGGTCCCCAGAAAGTTAATTATTAAAGCCACTGAGCTGTCAGGCATCTAGAGAAGAATTTGCAGCATTCTATTATTAACTTAATATAGTAGATAAATTTGAAACTATTAATTCAGAGAGGGAAAAAATAGAGATAACACTAACACTATTGAACAAGTGTTCTGCATTCTCATCTCATTTATTGTAAACACAGAAAAGCCAGAGTAACTGTACATATGCTAAAGGGCAATTAAATTAAGGATTTGTGTTTTAAAGTAACAGTACCCTGGCTTGAAAAAGGGCTTTTAAAACACTGTATTTTATATTCAATATTTAATCTGGTTAAATACTTAGAAGTTAACACATAGATGCTTTGTGTGACTGCCAGGATTTTATCCCAGTGTTTTTAGCAGGAAAAGGGAGCAGGTCGCACCTGAGTGTTCCAGGAGGTATTATCCCACCCCATCCAGCGGCAAAGGGGACCCGGAGGCGCCGGCACCGCCCTCTGGCGGCACAGACGGTTTTTACAGCTCCTAAAATTGGGAATTCCGATTTGAAGAGCCATTATGTCATTGCCCGTATAAACCCACGAACATGGAGTACGGGAAAGCAGTGACTCATTTATTAAAGCTGACTTTGCACGACTTGTTTTATTTAGGGTAATTCTTTCAATTCTCTGTAGTTACACAGAGAATCATGGTTTTATGTCTGATGGCTTTAGGTCAAGGTTGGAGATTTGACAACAAAGCAAAGGACAGAGGAGCCTTCACTGCAGACGCATAAATGCTCTATTTCATTGGGTTTTTTTCTCCCAGAACATCAGAGATTTGAGCAATGCAAGGAAAGAGGACCTTCCCCCTGAGCAGTACCTGTATAAATACCAAACCCTGGTCCCTGGGGTGCTGCAGTGCCTGTGCTGTCAAGGCTGTTCTCCTCAGTTTGGCACTGTGGAGCTGCTTCCAGAGCCTCTGGGTGCCACCTGCAGCTCATCCCTCAGTACAGGGGCCAGGCAGGGCTGGGAACACAGCACAGTCACAGTTCAGCCTCTTTAGGGACACCTACAGCAAAGATTTTTTGGGGGTAAAGAAGAACAGTTAAAATGGTGCAGTCCAAAGGTCACCGTTAATCAGTGCAGGACACTGGGGGGGGGTTTCCAAGCCCCTGTCCTTTGTGAGAGGTAAAATCTGCAACCATTGATACAACGTGTCACCAAGGCCACCTTCTGAGCTGGATGGAGAACGCACACAGCTTCAATAGCCCAGCAGTGACTCAAGTGCTTGCTCTTGCACAAAGCACTGCTGTTGCTGACAAAGATCTATATGACAGTTTGTCTGCATACACAATCTGCTGCCCTTTGTAATGTTATCACAACCCAACAATACCCAAGATCCACAGAGAAGTCACTTGGGTCCATGTGTCATCACCAGCCTCCAGTGAGGGAGGGAGCCCTTTGGCAGCAGATGTGGCATAGGGAGCAGCAGGTCTACCCCACACTAATGAAAGCATGAGTGACACCACCACCAATAATTCATCTAAAGAAACCTTTGTTATGAATGTTACAAAGCATACCTGATCTTACATGGATTGCCAGTTACACCCAAATCCACCTTTCTATCCATGTACACTTCAAAAGGGACTTGGAAGCACACAATAGGTGACTAACGCACAAAACAAAACCAGATTCTTTCATCAAGTTGGCTTAGGAGAATAAAAGGGGGGTTTTGTTTTGTATTGGTTTGGGGTTTTTATTCCACTTTCCCATAAAGGCAAAGCCAAGGGGAACTCTGGGAGAATTAGCTATATATTACATTTCCCTCCCTACCTTTTATTAATAAAGTTAACATGCTACAGTCCAATTAAGTCACGCCTATAAAACATCTCGACCTGAACTCTGACCTCTCCTGCACCATTGAAGCTAAAGAAGCTAAAAAAGCTCAGAGCTGAGACAATATAGCTATTCCAACACATTTGACTCCTGGGAGGTTCCAGTTAAATAGCTCAACCTGTTTTTGGAGTGAGCTGGAAACCAGAACTACAGTTCTTCCTTCCCAGATCCCACCCTGCACAACCACCTCTGGAGACAGAATGGGCTCCTTAAAGTAATGATTTTTTTTAGAATTAAAGGGACATCAGATTCCAAGACAAGGTTTTCATTTTTGCCCTCTGAAGCAGGCAACTGGTTCAAAGCACTTCCTATGCTCTACCCTAAGCTCCCTGAACAAGTGTACAAGCAGTTAACTGCTGTACTTACCCTTCCTCCACACTATTACCTGCAGTTAAGTCTGACTTCTAGTCTTTAAATACTTTCCAAAAGGCAGAAGCTTGTTTAGCTCAGCTCTGAACAAGGGAAGATGAATCAGATTTCTGGAGAGAAGCAGCAATTCCTGTGTTCTGCTGTAAC
Source organism: Grallaria varia (assembly GCA_013396735.1). Lineage (NCBI taxonomy): Eukaryota > Metazoa > Chordata > Aves > Passeriformes > Formicariidae > Grallaria > Grallaria varia. The sequence goes on from VWZG01004744.1 coordinate 1,356,161, forward strand.
AGAAGGCAGCTGTATGCAGAAATCAGAGCCTGAAGTGACCGAGCTGTTCTAAACCCAGCTCCAGTACTGAATCTCTCAAGGTTTGGACTTTTATCCATGTCATTATCTACTTTGGACTAATTTTACTTACCCTGTGACAGTCAGCTTTTAAAAGAGCAAGTGACACAGTTCAATCAGATGTACTGATAACACTTTATTGAACTTCAAGTAAATCCTCTTTAAAAGCCTGTTGTGTATTGTACAGCAACAGGTGATGTAGAAGGTAAGAGAGGTCTGTATTGCTCACTTGCATTCTCACCCCTGACAAGGACAGGAAGTATTTACAAATATGTCTCAAAGAATGACACAGAAATTCACATATACAGTTTGAACTGTTCAAGTATGTTTCAGTTGGATAAAGTGCTACAGGACACAGAAAAAGCCAGTAAAAACAAGAGGAACTATTAAGACAAAGAGGTGGCAGTCGTTTATGTGCTAAACCACCTGTAGGTGGTTGCAGTACATGCAACACCTAGAAGTTGAAAGAACTGGGGGTGTTGCCCTGCATTTGGAAAGTGTAGCTGTCAGCAGTAGCATCTGGTACAACATTCTGATCTTCCTCCTCCTAGAAGGAAAACAAGAGAGTGTTGAAACAGCAGTAGCATTTTAACCTAGTAGACAGTGCTAGAACAGAAAATAAAAGTAGAAAAAACGCCTGCAGCCACTTACTTCTGCTGAGAAATATTTCTCAATGATGGTGGATGAGGCTCTGTACACTTGTTCATTTTCATGTGACTGGAGAGCTTCAATTCTGTCCAGACCCCCACACTCCTCAATCATGAGGCAAAGCTTTTCAGTCTCATTGATCTTCTCAGCAGCCTGTGAGAGAAAAGCATGGAATCACCTCAGGAAGGATGTAGGGCAGCACCACTGCAAGCCATTACCAAGAGCTTGGGACAATAATCAAGTAAATTGCACCCACATACCATAAAGATATTGGAAACAGCATCCAGGATAACCAGCACAGTTTTGCTGTCCTTAGTTGTGAGAAGATTCAGTAGTGGTTCCAGAACACCAGCCTGAACAAGATACACGATCTGATCGATTGTTCCACCACTGGTGTAGTTTGTCACAGCCCACACAGCTTCCTTCTGGGACTTGAAATCCCCCTGCGAAGGTAAAAACAGACTGTTTAAACACAGTCAGTAGTTAGGGGAAAAGCCTCCACATGGGAAATACAGGTTTTGTTTACCTTCCTCAGAATACCAATGAGATAAGGCACAAGACCGTGGTCTACCACTCGCTGGATCTGATCCTGACGCCCAGCAGTGATGTTGGACATTGTCCAGGCTGCTTCTTTCTGAATGTTGTTTTTATGATGAGAAAGGAGACTTGGAAAGACAGCAAGTGCTCCCGAGTCAATAACAAGCTGTGTCTGTTCATCAGTACCAGTGACAATATTTCCTATGGCTCTTAATGAAGGAGTCTGAAACAAAGATGAGCATAATACTTAGGAAAATGGTTCAAAACCAGATTAGATTATACCAAATACAGTCATACTTGTTGCCCATCCACTCTAACTTCTCCAGTTAACAGCATGATGTGCTCTGTACAATGAGTTTTAGGCTCCTTATTAGCATTACATAGGCAGATATTAAGCATACTAAGACCGCACACCTCAAGGTGTATCTGCAAACAACCACCCAGGACAGAGCTCAGAAAAAACTACCTGCTAAGTACTAATGCAGTTTTATTATACTGTAATTACAGTGTACACAGAGCCCACTTGTAAACACTGTCCCTGGAATTTGGATTTGCAACAGCAGTTTAAAGGCAAGCTTTAAAGAATGTTGACTGTTGTGCTGGCCTGGGAGTTAAATCCAGTGATTACATAAAGCACGTTGATAGTCATCACCCATGGCAGTCTGTCTTATGTGGGGCAGTCTCTAGGCAAGACAGAAGCTCAAGTCTCATTTACACAAACCTAGCACAAGCACCTGACTCACGTACGAGAAGAACCACTCAGTTGCATGGACACTACTCATTTTATCCATGATTCAAAGCAAGAAACAGCAACCTGCACATCCAATAACTTACCATTATTGGCAGCTCACTACATCCCAGGAGTCTCACGAGCTGTGGCACCAATCCAGTTTTCACAACAATTTCTATCCTGTCATTGGAACCGTCTGTCAGATAGGAAATGGCCCAGCACGTGTCTGCCAATACCTCGGGGTCATCGTGGTGCAGGAGGCGGACGAGGGTGGGCAGGATCTGCTGGATGGCCTCTATGGGGGGGGCAGGGTTCTTGTTGCGACACAGGTTTGAGAGGGTCCAGGTAACATTGCGGAGGTATCCAGACTGCAAGAGTTGAAATAAATGCTTAGAAATTTTTTGCTTCACTTTTACTCACTTAGCAATTGTAACCTGAATCCCACTGCACACTTACAGCCAGGGAAGAGAGGTCAGGAACAGCGAGGAGACCCAGCAGTGGCTCAATTGCACCATATTTAATTACCAGGTCTCTGTAGGCAGAGCCATCCCCTGGGAAAACAAGAAAAGTAGCCAAGTGAAGACCAGAATAAAGGGACATGTGCACACAATCATTGTGTGATTCATTCCTCTATTACTTCAGAAGGGCTAGATAAAATAAGAAGAAATAAGAGGACAAAGGGACTGCTGCCATGGTTAAGTCACATGACAAGCATGTTTTTTTTCTAATCAATTTCTAATCAAGTCACTGAGGGTAATTTTTTCTATTAGAAGAAGAGGCAATGTTTAGAATACACCTTTTCTTAGGAGATGATAAACATTCAAGTCCCTGCTTAGTTATTTGAAAACATACCTCAGACCTACCCCCACAATATGGGACATGAAGTGCATTATAATCATTGGCTGCATGACTGACTGCTACAATATAATGCTGAAGGAATCTCAGAGTTTGACTGAGAATTCTATTGCAAGGCGTAAAAAATACCTTATAATTGAGTTTAAGGCTTTAGGGACAGGTTTTAAGACAACTCCAATCAAACAAGGCTTGCATTCAAGTTCATTTTCTCTATGTGAGGATTCACTGTTCTATGTAAGGCACAGCTGTGGACCATATTAAAGCAAATACAGTATTTAACTATATTATTTATTTTGACTATGCTTTTTAAGAATGGATCCAACACAGGCAGATCACGTAATCCTGAAAGGAGCATGAGAAACTTCAGAATATAAATACTTTCCCCATCAGCAACCAGTTGTTTCAAAGCAAGGAATATTGGCCCTCACATCCACAATTATGTGAATCACCTGCTTCCTCTCTTGTCCTTTCTAGTCAACATAGAGTTCATTGGTACATCACAAAAACACTAAGTGAGATCCATGGAAAAGGTTTATGTTGTAGCATGTTTAGAGATCCATCAAACCTGTACTGAAATCTGGAAGCAATGTCCACAGTACCACCCACAGGTTGCCAGGCATTGCGTGTGCCATCTCATACCAGATCTGCAGACAGAGTTGCCTCTGTAGTGCAGAGCATGTCATTACTTGAAAGTCACTGGGGCAGAGCTCCCCAGCAGCTCAGCACTGCATGGCACAGCAGCAGTGATGAAACATCTGGGCAGCACAGGGACATACCTGCAATGTTGCCCAGTGCCCACACAGCCTGCTCACTGATGTGGGTGTGGGGAGAGGCCAGCAGGGAAATGAAGGCTGGGATAGCCCCACCATCCACCACTGCCTTGGTTTGCTCCGAGGTGCCAGAAGCGATGTTGGTGAGGGCCCAGGCAGACTCAAACTGGATGGGACTGCAGTCTGCTCTGCCCAGGAAGGACACAAACTTGGGAATCAAACCAGCCCGGATTATATTGTCTATTGGGGGCTGCTTCTCTCTTGAAAGGAGTTTCCTAAGGAGGAAGGCAAACAGAAAATATTTTTCCTTGCAGAGATCTGAACAGCAAATTAAACAGTCTTAAAAGAACCATATTTAAAAAAAAAGTTTAGCATTGTCTTAAGATTCAGAGAAAGCAATACAACACAGCACAAAGGAAAAATGCAGACAAGCTGAACACCAGCTTCCTAAGCCTCTGTTAACACAGGGTTTGGCACGTCCTCACTATGTGAGAGGTTCTGTTCAGACCCTGAAACAAAGCAGACCTGCAAGAGTCTGAATTGCTAAAGGTTTCTCAGCAGAGAGGTTAATGATTGTCAGAAGCAACACTGCAGCCATATACAAGCTTGCTGAAAAATGTCTTAGATCTGGAGGAGAAAGGAAGCATACTTCAAACCCCTGCCATCCTACTGGTCACATTATTCTCAGGTAGATCATGGCACTCATTTATCAGAGCCATGTGCTAATACAGTTGAAAGATACCTTGTTTTGCTATAATAAGGAGTTTATATTATCATTACTCCTACAAATCTAAGATGGACTACAGCTTAATTTGCCACCACTAGAAAGAATTACTTCTTCCTAGTAAAATGTTCACTTTAAACATTCATAAGCCACAAGGTTTCAATAACATTATGACCAAGTTATGGGTCACTGTATATACATTACACTGTATATAAGGGTGTCTCAGGTGTTTGTTGAAATACTGTCTGATAAGACAGATATAAGCAGCCACTTAGGCTCAGAAGTCAGTGCTCTCCCCTCACCTAGTTACTGGCTTGCACAGCGGAGTTAGTTACCTCTAAACTGCTTACCTGGCAGCTTGAGTAGCCTGTAGCTGCAGCTCCATGTTATTACTATTAACTCCTTTGACTATTTCTTCAACTGACCAGTGTGCCAAAACCTGTACAATAAAAAGTTACAGGAATGCTTTGTTGGGAGAGGAACATGTATTCCTGATACAAAGTGTAAAAAAAGAAAAGGCTTTTACACAATACCATGAGTAGGCCCCAGTTTACAACCATTTTCCTTATTCTCATCACTGTGTGATACTCCAAAACCCCAACAGCTACAACTTCACCTACAGTTACCTGAACTGCTGAAAGCTTTCTTAATTGTTTCACACTAGTTATACTAGGCTTAAAATGTAGCTTCAGCCAGTTGTGTTGAAGGGTGCTCTCCACCAGAGCTGAGAGTACAGGCTTCAGTTGTTAATGCACACATAGTAGTGCTGTCCCCCTCCAGGAGAAGGGTTTCACACTGGCTCAGCTGCAGGAGCTTGTATTGCAAGACCTCCAAGTGTACCTATTTCGAGTACGTCCTTACCTGATTGCCCTTGTTCTCCTGAAGGGGAGAAGTGGCATCATCTGGTAAAGTGCTCACATTTCTTCTTTTAAGCATCTGGTCATCTTTCTTAGCTTTCCTCAGCTCTACATTGACCTCAATGCGACGTCTTCTCATTTCCTGGAGGATATACATTGAGTAAGTTCTTGGCTTTTGCAACTCATGCTTAAAGAGATGATGCCTGGCTAAAGTACTAATGGCACCAGAGTACTCACTGTACTGTCCTTCCCTTTGTTCTTGAATCTGTTCAATCGAGCTGATGGTGTATTGGCATTCTCATTAGTAGACATCTTGCTTCTTAGATTTTTGAGAGGAACAGATGAAAATGAGCCTGAAAACAGAGCAAATAAACACAATGTTTACTCCACAAAAGTTAAATTAAAAAAAATGGATCGATACTCTAGAATGAGAGGCACTTGTTTGTATAAGGTACAAGAACAGCCTCTGATTTGATCAGCAGCTGTCTCTTTAAACAGCCAGATGTTACAGCAAGTTTTGGCCTCAACAAAAGCAGCAGACACACTCACATTGCTTTAAGAGACTTTTAACCACAAATATTATCAGAGCCATTATTTTTAAGAGCGAGATAGATCTTCTCTCCCACAAACGACATGCACACTTCTAAATCCTATTTTCGCTGTGCCACGTACCTGTGCTGCACAGGACCACACACAATCCCACCCCGACCCTTCTGGACGACAACAGCGAGCTCTCGCCCTGGGCTGGTCCCACCAGGGCGGGCGGAGGGGGTGTCTGCCGTGCCGGTGCAACCAACAGCAAACAGCAATGGCTACACGGCTAACGAGGCAACCCCTCGTACCTCAGCCAGAGTGATCCACCGCGGCCACAACCGCGGCGGAGCACGGCCCTTTCTGCCAGCCCGGCGTCACCACCCTCCACCCCATGCGCGAACGCCGGTGTACCGGCCGGGCCCCGCACCTGTATCGCGGTACCTCCAGTGCCCGCACTGCCACCACACACCACTACCACTGCGCCGGGCCAGCCCACGCGGCGTTTAAATTTCCCGCGGGCTCGGCCCGCCATTGGCCGGTTCGAGCCAAAGCAGCGCCCCGGTTGGTCGGTTTGAAAGCAGCTCGCCCCGCAGCGGCCGACGGTGCGTGCCCCGCGCCGCCGCCCCGCGGGGTTCGCCGGGAGTTGTAGTGCTGGGGCCCCGCCCGGCCCGCCGGCACCAGATGGGTACCCACGGCGGGGCTTGGGGCAGAAACACCCACGGAAACACCTCATCACGGCCCGGGCTCTGCCTCACGGACCGGCAGGGAGCACGGGCTGCTCCTGAGGCAAGCGCGTGGAGCGGCAGCACAACGGGGAATGGCTTCCCGCTGCCAGAAGGCAGGGTTAGGTGGGATATTGGGATGGAATTCCTCCCTGGGAGGGTGGGCAGGCCCTGGCACGGGTTGTCCAGAGAAGCTGTGGCTGCCCCATCCCTGGGAGTGTCCAAGGTCAGGTTGGACAGGGCTTGGAGTTACCTGGGCTAGTGAAAGGTGTCCCTGCCCATGGTAGTGGGTGGCACTGGATGATCCTTAAAATCCCTTCCAGCCCAAACCATTCTGCGATTCTATGATTCCATGACCCGCTGTGTTGTCTCCTAGAAGCATGGTGCACAGAAACCTAGACGTGAGACTGCAGCTGAAGGCAACTCTACAGCCATCAGGGCAAATCAAAACTAAATAATGTTTAACAAAAGAAAAGGATTCATAGAGTCATAGAATCAGCTGGGTTGGAAGAGACCTCTGAGATCGTCAAGTCCAACCCTTGATCCAACACCATTGTGATTATTAGATCATGACACTGAGTGCCACGTCCCATCTCATCATTCCTGCCCTGAAAAGAAACAGGGCTGGGATTGTTTCTGTGGGTTTGGTGTGCTCGTGAGGGATGTAATGCAGAGGAACACCCTGTATTTCAAACCATAAAACCTGGGGGGAAACCTGACTCTGACAGCACCTCTTGACATCTGAGTACCCTGCTAAAGTACAACTCAGAGCAGTGTCAGGGATGTACATCAATATGTCTGCGTGCTAAACCATTACTTTATATCACTTTAAAATGTAGGTGCACACAGGAGTGGAGGGTTTATGTAGAGGAGGGGGAATTACCAGTGACATCTCACACAGCGGGTTTTGGGCCTTACAGTGCTGAGCTTTGTAAAGAAAATCACAAAAACAGTTAAGTAAGAGCAGGAAAGTCAACTGAAGAGAAAGCACATTACTCACAAAGGGAGATATTCCAAAGGACTAATCTGACAGAAGGGAAAGGCAGTTTGAAAGTAGAAATCGAGGTAGAACACCTGCTCTCCTGAAGGATCGGAGAGTCGGTATGAAGGAATCCCGCTGGATCACGGATCGCTGGCAGTGCACGGTCTGGAGCAGCAAATCCTGGGCGTAGGAATGGGTGTTGAGGGCAGGGGGAGAGCTGGGAGTGCCGGGGGAGGGCTGTGTGTGAGGGAGGTTGTCCCAGCCCCGAGGGCTGCTACCAGCGCAGCGAAGCCATGGAGAGGTGGAGGGAGGCAGATCTGAGGCCAGACAAAGGTCGAGCTACGGCTGAGGTAACGGGGCAGCGGAGGGGGTGTGTGAGGAGGGAAAAAGGGCTGTGAGGGGAGAGGGGGCCGTGAGGGGAGAGAGGGCTGTGAGGGGTGAGGAGGCCGTGAGGGGAGTCTGCGCTGTGAGGGGAGAGAGGGCCGTGAGGGGTGAGGGGGCCGTGAGGGGAGACTGAGCTGTGAGGGGAGAGAGGGCCGTGAGGAGGGCGCGAGGGGTGAGGGGAGTCGTGAGGGTGAGGGGGCCGTGAGGGGAGACTGCNCATCTCATCATTCCTGCCCTGAAAAGAAACAGGGCTGGGATTGTTTCTGTGGGTTTGGTGTGCTCGTGAGGGATGTAATGCAGAGGAACACCCTGTATTTCAAACCATAAAACCTGGGGGGAAACCTGACTCTGACAGCACCTCTTGACATCTGAGTACCCTGCTAAAGTACAACTCAGAGCAGTGTCAGGGATGTACATCAATATGTCTGCGTGCTAAACCATTACTTTATATCACTTTAAAATGTAGGTGCACACAGGAGTGGAGGGTTTATGTAGAGGAGGGGGAATTACCAGTGACATCTCACACAGCGGGTTTTGGGCCTTACAGTGCTGAGCTTTGTAAAGAAAATCACAAAAACAGTTAAGTAAGAGCAGGAAAGTCAACTGAAGAGAAAGCACATTACTCACAAAGGGAGATATTCCAAAGGACTAATCTGACAGAAGGGAAAGGCAGTTTGAAAGTAGAAATCGAGGTAGAACACCTGCTCTCCTGAAGGATCGGAGAGTCGGTATGAAGGAATCCCGCTGGATCACGGATCGCTGGCAGTGCACGGTCTGGAGCAGCAAATCCTGGGCGTAGGAATGGGTGTTGAGGGCAGGGGGAGAGCTGGGAGTGCCGGGGGAGGGCTGTGTGTGAGGGAGGTTGTCCCAGCCCCGAGGGCTGCTACCAGCGCAGCGAAGCCATGGAGAGGTGGAGGGAGGCAGATCTGAGGCCAGACAAAGGTCGAGCTACGGCTGAGGTAACGGGGCAGCGGAGGGGGTGTGTGAGGAGGGAAAAAGGGCTGTGAGGGGAGAGGGGGCCGTGAGGGGAGAGAGGGCTGTGAGGGGTGAGGAGGCCGTGAGGGGAGTCTGCGCTGTGAGGGGAGAGAGGGCCGTGAGGGGTGAGGGGGCCGTGAGGGGAGACTGAGCTGTGAGGGGAGAGAGGGCCGTGAGGAGGGCGCGAGGGGTGAGGGGAGTCGTGAGGGTGAGGGGGCCGTGAGGGGAGACTGCGCTGTGAGGGGAGACTGAGCGGTGAGAGAAGGGCCGCTGAGGGGAGAAGGCCGCGTGTGGAACCGCGGGCACAGGACGGGAGCCAACAGCCACAACTTAAAAGCCACAGGCGGGACGCAGCGGTATCACGAACCCGAACGTATCCGAAGGCCGCGAGGAGAAGAGTGCCCGCCCCGGAGCGGACACCCGAACCCTGCGGTGCGCGAACCCGCTCTGAGGCGCGGGCGGGGCTTCGGGGGACACCGCGACCAATAGCGTGCGAGGAGGGCGGTGCTGGCCAATCAGAGGGCAGGGAGAACACGCGGGCCGGGTGGGGGCGTGTCCCGCGGCGCCGGGCGGGGCGGGTATGGCGCGGCGCGCGCAAACTCCGGTGGGTGACCCAGTGGCCTAATGGATAAGGCACCAGCCTCCGGAGCTGGGGATTGTGGGTTCGAGTCCCATCTGGGTCGGGCCGCCGTCCTTTTGCGTCATCGCGGCTCTTTTACCGGCCCCGCCGCCTCTCCCCGGGATCCCGCAGCCGCTCCGGAGGTCCCGCAGCCTCTCCCGTCACTCCCGGAATGTGCCAGCGGCGCTGCGCGTCCCTTTTTGCCCAAGCCCGCTGGAAAACTCCTTCGGACTCCGCTGCTCGGGAGTCCCGTGGCTGCGGGAATGGTGGGGATGCTCGAAACGCCACTCTGGTTTTGGGAACCGTGGGGGTGCTCCAGGAGTCACTGTGGGTTTGGGAATGGTGGGGATGCTCCAGGAGTCACTGTGGGTTTGGGAACGGTGGGGATGCTCCAGGAGTCACTGTGGTTTCAGGAATGGTGGGGATGCTCCAGGAGTCACTGTGGGTTTGGGAACGGTGGGGATGCTCCAGGAGTCACTGTGGGTTTGGGAACGGTGGGGATGCTCCAGGAGTCACTGTGGTTTCAGGAATGGTGGGGATGCTCCAGGAGTCACTGTGGTTTCAGGAATGGTGGGGATGTTCCAGGAGTCACTGTGGTTTCAGGAATGGTGGGGATGCTCCAAACGCCGCTCCCGTCGTTTTAATGGGGATCCTGTGCAGGTGAAAGAGGCTGGGGAAAGTCAGCACTGACATGGTCACACACGAGTAAGGGTTGAACAACAGCACTGGCTCATCCGGCAGAAAAATCTCTGGGGCACAGGGCTGTGGGATGCTCTCGTGTCCATCCACCTGTCCATCCATCCATCCATCCATCCATCCATCCATCCATCCATCCATCCATCCATCCATCCATCCCTGCCTTCACAGCGGCTCCCACTCTTCCCAGTTGCAGGCAGGAGCAGATGAGGTACAGAAGGAATGCAGGAGCTCTCGTCTCCCTCATCCTTAGTTTACGTTCTTATTCCCATGCTAGCCATCTTGGGATACTTCTGGAACTAAAATGGTTAAAATAACAGAGGAAAACAAGGATTAGTAAGTGCTGCAGTAGAAATGTAACTCACGGAGTGGCAGAAGCATTAAAATGTCATTTATTTGGCCCTGGTTTTAGTTAATTTTCTGTATCTTCGCCCATTGCTGGTCCAGATAAAGCTTGAGCTTTTAAGAATCTTATTGCACTGCTTAATTAAGGCAGGACAAACCAAACTGCCTAAACTGGGCGACACTGGAGCCCATCCATGCCCAGGCATTGCCCGGGGGGAGTTTTTCTCTGGGGGTGGGTTCCAGGAGCCTTTCAGTGCCTTCGTGGGGTTTAGAAGGTGTTGGTTGCACCTTAAAGGCTCGAGTTCCCAATTTCCACAACACCCGGGAGCAGCTGGGGAGAGAAATGCCACAATGGGGATGTTGTGTGGCAAGAAGGTCACAGAGGATAAGCTGCCTTAATTCAGTAATCCAAATCAGGGGCGGCTTGGGGTGTGAAAATTTGGAGAGTTCTTCATGTTGGCAGAGAGAGGTTGGAAAATAAAGCTGTGTCGGATGGGCAGAGCTTTGCCTTGGGCTGGACAGGGTGTTTTCCAGTGTGAGAAGGATTGCTGAAACCCATCCCTTGAACTAAAGGAGGAGATTCCCAGCTGGGTCAGGGGAGGAGGAGAAATCCCCAATTCTGTTCCACTGCAATGCACGTCCTTCGCAGACACCATGCTGCACCTTCCAAGTCCCAAATGTAATTCTCCATATCCCATTAAACCAGATTTGTTCCGTAGGATTTCCTCTCCAAAGCACCATCAGAGGCAAGGCTCTCCCCAAATAAAAACGTGTGGCTCAAAGTTTATCCTTGCCAGCATACTGGACTGTGGCAGCACAGAGTTATTCCCAACGGGAAGAGGTGCTGGAGCACGTTCCTTCTGGGAAGGAAGGGTGGTGGAGGGACGGCAGCAGCTTGGTCCTGCTCCAGTGGGTTGTCCACTGAGTGATTCCCGTTTCCCCTAAGGCTGCCTCTCATTAGCATGAAACGGGGGAAGGGCATAAAAGGCTCCAGTTCATTCTGAGTCTGGAAAAACACTTCAAAATGACAACCCAAGTGTTCTGGCTCCTCTGCTTTGCCATTAGATCATCCTCTGGTAAGTCTGTTCCGTTCGGAGCGGGGCTGGGGCACATTTGCCTTTGGGATCACGGCAGGCTAAAGACAAATCCTACAAATCCTTGCCCTCCAGGCTGCAGCCTTTTCAGCAAGTGAGCGTGGAAAGGCTCAGGAAAGAAACATTTCAACATGTTTGTGGGATGGGAATGTAAATTGCAGGATTTGATTTGTCAGATTTGGAAGGATTGAAAGCACCTGGCAGGGAGCTGGTGCCAGGAGTCCTGCCAGCATCAGTGCCAGGTGAAGTCTGATTTGATTCTGTATTTAGGATTTTTATAATTTGTATATGACCTTTCTCTTTTAGTCCCCTTTGCCTGTAAATACCAGGGTTGGGACTGCCTTCTGCATGCTCTGTGCTGCCATGTGTGCCTGCATGGATTTATTTGGGTTTTAGTACATCATTGACAGAAATTAAGTAAGATTTACATCTGTTCCACTGGGAATTGATTATGTTGCAGTCACGTTCCTTATGCTGCAACAGCTAGACAGGAATATGCTGGGATAGGAGAGGGAACCTCAAGGTCCTGAGTAGATTGAGCAGAGAAAAATGAGCTATTTCTTCTTACACTCCGTGACTGAAGGATGAACCGGTAGGAGAGTGTTCTTCCACACCCAAGTGGGAACCACCTGTTCAGAGGGCACAGCTCATGCTGAACCCTCTCCAGACCCCCTGCCCTGCTGCTCTCCCAGCTTGGACTCCTTCCACCCTGCTCTCCATGGACATTCCTTTGACTTTATGTGCGGCCGGCCCGAATATCAGGGAATCTTTCCCATGACAGCAGCTGGTGAGAGCAAAGGGGGAGAAGTGGCAAGGTCAGCAGCTGAGTCAGGCGGAGGGGAGGACCCAGGACATTGTTCGTGTGTGGACGTCGAGTCTCTCCTTCCATGAGGGGTTGGGATCAGGGTTGGGATCAGCCTCCCACACGGAGCAGCCACAGCCATGAGCACCCCAAGGGGGCAGTGGGTGGGTGAGCTCTGGGGAAGCTCTGCTGGCTCGCTCAGGGCATGCACTGAAGGGCTAAAGGGAAAGGGGCAGATTTCTCTCTTCCCAGGCTAACAGAAGGCCATTTTACTTTGTGAGGTCTAAGTGATAGAGGTGAGGGTATAAACAAAGGTACAGGTGAGTGCTCAGCTCATTGAACAGTGTCAGCAAGCCATTTTTCACTGGATTCCCAGACACTTCCTCTCTTTCTCAATCTCAGCCCTTGCCCTCCCAAATCAAGAAAAGCCTTGAAATAATTGTTACTCAGCAGCAATAACCTAATTACCAGTGAGAGATCCAAAACTGTGGATAAAGATCTTTCCAGTAACATCCAAAGCCCAAAGCTGCTGAAAAGTCCGGATGACACTGCCAATAAGGCATCCCATGGATGGGAAAACCAAATAGTTCTGCTGTCATGGGCTTTTAAACAAGCATCCCAAATGGCAACGTGAACCGTGTTTCCTCAGATGCTCCCTGGAGACTCAGGAGTTTGAGAAAAGGGTTTGTTTTGAATTTGCAACAATAATAAAGTAAAAATGCAAACCTCCCGTTTTGCTCACACAGCTGCATTCCCTGGGCTGGGCTTGCCACGTCGGAGTGCAGAGGAATGGGGAGCTCTCCTGGATCTCATCAGTTCAGCCCTTTATCACTTATCTTGTCTTCTTTTTGAAAGGTTCAATGAGAGCCTCAGACCTGCCCGTTCGGAACACAGAATAAAAACCTTTGCATGCTGATTTGTTCTCTCCTTTGGTTGTGTGCAGGATCCCTGCCCTACACTGAGAAAGCTGCTCAGGCTCTCAGCAAAGATGCCTTCAGCTCAGCAGCTGGCACAGCCCGGGGCACGGGCAGTGCCAGGGAGGATGGCAGGGAACGCCGGCTGCCGCCTCCCGAGATGCCCTCCCCACCACGGGACAAGAAGAAACGCACCAAAGCCTCGCTGGAGAACAGCACAGGGCTGAGCAAACACCTCTGGCAGCCTCTGGAGAGCCCGGCCGAGGGGCCCCTGCCCAGGTCCCCCGAGTCCAGCCAGGCCAACCGGGGGCACACGGACCGGCGCCGCGCCGGCAGCGCCAACAGCGTGTCCCTGCGCTCCCACCACGCTGCGGCCCCCCAGCCATGGGGGCCGTCCCCACTGGGAGCCCATCCCTGCCCGGCCTTGGTGGGCTCAGAGGATCCCAACTCGCTGCACCACCTGAACCCCCCCAAACCCGCCCAGCCCTTGGCAGGGACCCCCAGCCCCTCGTGGGTCACCAACCGCTGGTCCCGCCGCGCGCCCGACGCACTGGCACTGCTGGGCACAGGTAAGGAAGGGCAGGCTGCTCTGGAGACACCTGGGCACCCACGGTGCCCAAAGGCTGGGGGGCACAACAGGGGGGACACCCCGGCTGCCCCTCCCTGTGTTCCTGTTCCAGGTGGGGCTGAGGACAAGGAGTGTGTGAGCGAGTGCCGGGGAGAGCGGGACGAGGTGGAGGCCTTTTGTGCCAGTGAATTCGGTAGGTCGTGTCCTCCCCACCCCACCAGACAGAGCCCAGCCCTTCTGTTCACCACACACAGCCCTTCTGTTCACCTGCTGCACGTCTGCTTTTAAAATACTGGCAAAGGATACAACAAGGATGTTAAATTATTACCAAGTACACTAAAGGTCCCATCACAGCTCTGTATAAATGAACTTACATTATCCTTTCCCTTGGCTAGTATTGATCTTTTTTCTGTTTCCTCTGCTTTCCAATCCTGGGAGGAAAAGCGTCCTTGGGACTGGTCAATGGAACTGAAAAGACCAATTGTTTTAGATACTCTCAGGTTTTTAAGCTGAGATCAGACGTGGCACTCAGTGCCATGATCTGGGAATCACAGTGGGGTTGGATCAAGGGTTGGACTTGATGATCTCAGAGATCTCCTCCAACCCAGTTGATTCTATGATCAAACATTGTATTTGGGTTACTTACCCCTTACTACTTAGAGCCAGTTTGATTTTGGGTGCTGAAGTTCTAAATAAAAAGTACAGTGGTGAACGCAACAGAAATCAAACAGTGATCCTCTCTCTGGAGAGGACTCTTCTCGAAGTTCCTCAGGATTCAGTGCTTCAGTCCCTGTGTCCATAATGATGTAACTGGAGATGGCAGGATATTTTTGTACAGACTGTTTAAGGACAAGCATTTTCTACTGAAATCCTGCCTTGTGCTTACAGTTGTGAAACAGATACCAACTTTTTCTCACAGTATTTTAAGAGATAAGGAAAATAAAACCCCAGTGGTAACAGATGTTTCCATTTGTAGAACATAAACACGTTAGGAGACATCTGTTTTCTCTAAAAGGAGCAGTCAGGAAGTGCTTTCTACAAGCGCTGTCTGCTTTGGGTTTTACCACTCTCACACATCCCTGGCCAATGTGAGCTTTACAGCCCTTCAGCACCAGCAGCCTCCACTTTTCCTGCATGGGAAGGACAGGTGGGAAAGAGCCTGAGCTCCAGGAGAGTTGAGGCTCCCTGCAGTGGGCACAGCTGGCCATTCCTCACACACACGGTGCTGAACCCCACCTGGGCAGGTGTCACACGGGCTGTGACAGTCCCTCTGCCCACCCCACCCCACACGGTGCCCTTCTCCCCTTCTGGAGTCAGCTCAGCCCTGTCACAGCTGGGAATTGGGAGCACAGTATGAAGAGACTGTCTGAGCACACCACAGCAGCGACCTGGTGCCTTTGTCTCTTGGTACCACCAGGGCCATTCGTTCAAAAGCCCAAGTGTTTCGTGCCCAGCCCACCTTTGTTCTTCAGGGGGAAGTTTTCCATTGGACAATTTTACTTGGTTAGGTAAACACAGCCACTTTTTATATGTTGGGATAGAAAATGGTACTAAACCATTGCTCTCATCTGGAACATTCCATAAGCTTCACTAGGAAACATCTCGGGTCTGTAAAGCACAAGGGTAGTGAGGCAGCAGAAACTCAGGCAACGACCTCACCAAATGTGATTTGAAACAACTCCTTCTGCTAGAACTGAGCCCGAGGACCTCTGCTGACACCTCCTTTGGAGCACTTTAAATGAGAGCCTTCACACACCCCCTGAGCTGCCACCATGATACACAACCTGATCCTTGCTTTTTTCCCTCTCTCCCTGGAAACAGCTGTGAACGGGATTGTTTATGACATGGAAAGCCTGGGCAGAGGAGTGCACTGGATTACCCTGCTGGTGACCAGTGAGGGGCTGTACAAGATGAGTCGCCTGTATGTCATTCCCGACGCTGCCTTCTTCCGAGTTCACATCCTCGTTGTGGATACTTTAAACTGCAGGAAACCCTGTCCAGACTTTAAACTTGGTAAATAATTCCAGCTAAATCCATTCTGCTGTTCCTCTGCATGCAGTGCAGTCTCAGTCTGCCCTGGTTTAATAGGCTTACCCTGGGTTGTTGGGGAAATCTGGAAAATGAGTGTTTACTCCAAGTGAAAGGCTTTTCCCATCCCAGTTTCTCAAAACTTCCAGAGGAGAACCGTGTGAAGAAGTCAGGGGTAAGCATAGTCCTGTCTTAACTTTATCCAGTTCCACAATGATTGCAAGTTTCCAGGACTGCCAAAGCACTTTAAGCAGGATCTTAAGGTGATGTTTTTGTAAGTAGTGCAGTTTTCCTCCTAAATGCAAGTTCATCCAACACCAGTACTTGCCCCAGCAGTAAATCATGATGTCTGTGCAATGAGCATTCCCAGGGGAGCTCTGGGTGCCGCTGCGTGTTCCGGATGTCTCCGCAGGGCACGATTCCCATCTGTTCCCATCCCTGGGAGCGGGCACAGGGAGCGATGCCCCGTTCCCCGTGATCCAGCAGCCTGCTTTGTTTTGCAGGGAGCAGGTACATCGTGATGGGGAGGATCTTCCAGCGGCGCCGGGAGGTGCGTGCGGAGCTGCCGCCGGCCCTGCGCGGGCGGCTCCGGCCGGGCGACGGCTGCGTCGGCAGCACCAGCGGCTTCGTCAGGAGGTTCAACAGGAGGAGGGACCACAAGGTGCAGGCCGCGCGGGCCAAGTGTCCCTGAGGGCCAGTGGCTCTGGCCAGGACCCTCCTGAGCACACCTGGCCGGAGCCCGGCCGTGACCGGACACTGCCCTGTGCTTCAGCCAACAGTGAGCGCCTCGACCAGCCATCCCTGGGGGGTTTGGCACAGCCGTGGGCAATGCCAAGAGGGCATGGATTGGTTCCAGAAGCACAGGCTGTTGTAGCCTCCCCTGCTGCAGCACACCCCTAATAACCTGTAATGTCCAGTTCCAGAGGTTCATCCCAAACACACAACTGCACTTTGGAACCGCTCACCTCGGCCACAGATCTGCACACAGCTTCACCCACTGGGCTTCCACACAGTTCTGCCTGAAGTATTACACGCGTTTCATTCAACAGAAACCAACACAACCAAGTATCATTTGTACTGTTTTGGTCTCCTCAAACACGTCCGTGTTACTCCTCAAAATCACACCACTCTTGGAGCAGAGCTGGGTGTTCCCACCCAGCACACAGAATAAAGGGGAAATATTGGAGTGCATGAACACACTGACTGAAAGCAGATCAAGAACTGAACAGCACAAATGCCCAGTTTGGCTTGTGAGTAACAGCCCAAGTTCATTCCAAGGAACGCAAGCTGAGCACGGACTGCACAGTGTGAGTGCCTCGTTACAGGGGCAGCTCCTCCTGAATGCCACTGCCCCCCAGAAACATCACCCAGCTTGTACCTGCACTTCAGTAAAGTTACTTTTAAAACCCAAGAGACAGTCTTTTAGTACCTTTAATGTGGTGGGATGGAAGAATCTGTGAAATGGCTGCGGAGGGAATCCAAATGTTTGTTGTTCCCAGTCAGTGCTCGCAGATCTGAAGTCTGTAAAAGAAACTAATAAAACATTCATGAGGTTCTGGTTTCACTGTCTCCTGGGTTCTGGAAGACCCAAAAACTTATGTTATAATATCAAACAAATGTATCTCCCTGTTTGACAAGTTGTCTGGGGATTTGACAAAACATACCAAGAAACAGAAAAGAGCAGTATAGCTTAAAAAAATACATACACAGTGACAGGACACGTCCTGCAACAGGAAGCAGTGGTTTCTGTAAGCATTTTCTGTTCTGAAACAAAGGCAGTTCTGGCACATTCTACCTGTCACACACCTCTGCAGCTTCCTTAGTGCCACTGAAAAGCCAGAGAGGAGACATTGCATCGAGCATTTCTGGGTGTGGAGCCAAGAACCAAGAGCACACATCACCTGTTTGGGACCCCAGTACTGTAGGACAGACATTTACTCACAGTGTGGGTCCACCTGAAAAACAGAGTCTCACTTCTGCTCTGTGAAAGGCTTTGCATGGAGCACAGCATGGACAGATGGCATTTTCCCGAGGGGGCAGGAGGACTGTTCTGGCACAGAATCTGAGCACTGGAGGGACCGGGTGGGACAGGAGGGAGGAGGAGGAGGAAGGGTTACATGAGCATCTCAAGTTTCTCTATTTCCAGCCAAGTCCAGGGACTAACCATCAACTTCTCCAGGCATCTCCGTGCCCAGGGCAGCAGCCAAGCCCTGTTCCCACTGCTGTAACCTGACCCAGGCAAGTGTGGGTACAAACCCAACAGATCTCACTGGGGCTGTCCCTGGGAAGGGATAAGCTCAGGACACCAGTGCTAAAGCCCGAGTTCAGTGCCAGGAACTGACACCAAACACTCTTGGATAGAGCTCTGGGACCCTGAAGAAAAATTTATCCTGTGTTCTCTTTTTCTGTCATCTTACCTTTCCCTTCTTCCTTGGAAGGTCCCTCCTTAAAATGTTCCCTCCCCAGCTGAGCAAGGAGCACCTGCACGATGATAGAGCAGGGCTGTCATTACCAGGCTCATCACACACGAAACAAAAGAGATTCCCAAGATCAAGGAGAGTCTTGCACTCACTATTCCAAAACCCTCACAATAATAACCACAGTGAGAAGGCAGAACTCACATCCAGTAGCTGCCATGGTAATTTTGCTACCTTACAGTTGGTAATTGCTCCCCCAGCAGGATAAGAATGAAAACTCTGCAGCCAGTAAACAGAAATCCAGGTGCACAGGAATGTTGTCCTCTTGTCTTCCCAGGGCTTTACTCGAGGCTTTTGGCTGAGACTGACTTTTCACTCTACTTTTAACCTCCATCAACTTCTGCATGAGCTAAACCAAGACCAAGGATAATTACTTTAGATTTGAGTAGACAGAAAGGAAAACCAAGCTGGAACAACTCACATTAGCACAGTGTTACAACATATGAAAAACAGCTGTTGCAATAATTCATAAAATACATGGAGAAGGAATACTGACCAGAGATCACATACCTTATGAACTTCATGCTTTAAGGCAGGTGGGGATTAATCATGAGGGGTTTATTTCCAATAACACCATTTAACTATAAAACATCACCACTGATAAATCAAAAGTACCTTGACCTGCTCAATGCCAACTGAACACACTAAAACAGGTTCTCATGGAATCAAAGAGTGGTTTGGGTCAGACAATTAACCAGCAGGATTGAATTGCAAGTATGGATTATACATGACCTGGTAAAGCCAAGACCTGTATTTGATACCATTATCAAATGTTTCATTAGAAACACCACCAAATCCATGTCAAACACATTAGTTTATTTGTCTAGGATGATGCGTCCTATAAGGTACAAAAAAAGTACTGTTCAGTTTGCCACAATTTGTTAAAAACAGCAATCTATTGCCTACAGGTAGGAAAGGTTTAAACCATGTCATATGGATTTAAGTATGAATAAATAGTCCAGAAATACTGAGGAGTTTGGATGAGATGCAGGATATTCCCAGTGCTGGGAAAGGGGAGGTTTGTCCTGGTTGCATTAAATCACAATGCTTACAATGTGCAGCATCTTTTAAACCCATCAAAGGACAATATAACCTAAATGCAACTACTCTTCTTTGACTTTGAGGAGCATAAATGGATTATTGTTTCCACACTGAACAATCAGTAATTTTCACACACAGGTTAAATGACAACACTTTGTATGTACAAAAACACACGGGTTTTCAGTAGATAAAATCCCCACAGAAGAACCTGAACACCTGAGCTGGAAGTGTAAGAAAGGGTGGTCAGTGGCAACAACTTTATAAGAAAAATAACAGATGAGGTTCTTGCATAGCAAGGTGTGAGATTAAACCCAAAAGGAGCTTCTCCAAGCCCCGGGTGAATCCCAGAGCACTGCAGAACACGAGTGGCCTGGGAATTAGTGCAGAGGGTGGTCAGGTGGGCGAGGAGCTGCAGAGAACCAGGGCTGGAACTACAGCCAGGGACCATGAGCCAGTCACTTACACACAGCGGGAAGAAAACCTCCTCCTCTGCCATCTGCACCCTCCTGGCCTCCAGTTAGTCCCACAGGAACCAGGGAGGCAGCCCAGGACGCCTCCCAGGGATCCGGTTACCCGCGGAACTCCACATTCCAGGAGCACTTGGCACAGACCCCTGAATTCGGCAGTGGGCAGCGACAGGCACCAGACACTTCCTGACCCTGTTCTGTCTGTTACAAACATGGTGGTGGGAATGTTACCACGGGCCAACAGGTGCCTGGGAACGGGACGGGGTATCCACAGCCTCGGGAGCAGTGGGATCCGAGCTCCCTGGCCATCCCCACCCCTGTTCCTGGCAACACCTGCACGGAGCCCCCGTGGCAGCGCACACTCAAACACACCCACGTCCGTGGGGAGAACAATGATCTCCATTTATTTTGTTTCATATACATCCATATTTTGAATTTTAATACAAAAGAAAAAAAATTAGAATCTGACAAATGTTTACAAACAAGATACCTTCAAATAGATTTTACTCAGTTCAGTCTGGTGCAGAGTAAATGACAAATTGTACTGTTATATTCAAGGCAACAGAGTCTGTAGTCCATGACCACTCAGCCCAACTTCTATGCAAGCTTGTTTTTATCTACCATGAATGATAAACTCCTTGTTGATTCCCAGTCCTGTGTGTGTGCACATGTGTACATAGCAGCTCCTTTCATAGAAAGAAAAGACATCTAGAGGTCTTCTTGTACTTTTACCTACAGGAATCATGTTAAGATACAGAATGGATTACATGGAACCGGGGCTGGATCTTATAAGAAAAAATAATTAGCTGACAAATGAGGGCAGCAATAAAAAAGCGTCTTTTTTGCAACAATAAATAAATACAGTCAAAGTTTTCTGTGTGGACTTTAAACCAGCTTCTTCACTGAAGAACAGACGTGGCATTTCCATGGAGTTAAACGTGACCCCATTTACTGTATCTTTTTTCTTGCTCTCTTTCTCTCTCTCTCCTCCACCAAAACAAAGTTTTCCTGCTTCTGCCACAATAGTACAACAATTTGATCTTGACAAGAAAGTGGTGCTGCTGATTTTTTTATTTCTTTGTCCTTTGGACAAAATAAGCCAAGAATATAATTTGACTGTTGTGACCAATAAAAATGCAGTTTACATCAAGTCTCGTCAGGACAACCTGACTAAAAACATCTGGC
This sequence comes from Grallaria varia, assembly GCA_013396735.1. Taxonomy (NCBI): domain Eukaryota; kingdom Metazoa; phylum Chordata; class Aves; order Passeriformes; family Formicariidae; genus Grallaria; species Grallaria varia. The sequence goes on from VWZG01004744.1 coordinate 1,377,172, forward strand.
TCCTTAATTAAAAATTGTCAGACAACCAGATCCTTGCTCATGTGTTTGGTTAACACGCTGAACTCTAAGAAGCTGTAGACTGCAGTTTGTTGTTATGGGACCTGCAGAATACAGAAGAAAGTGAAGAATTAAGCACCCTTCAGTTTGGAGAACACAAGGTGTTGCCAAGGGTAAATCACGAGGGAATTACCACCACACGTTGCTTCCATTTAGTTTTTTCCCCTTCAGGAAAAAAAAAAGAAAAAGAAAGAAAGGGAAGAACACTTGAAATAATTCTCTCTGAATTTTAAGCACGTTTTCTCCTACAGAACGCAAATATTTCAGTACTTGTAAAATGCAGTGTGCCTCTGGAATATTCCCAAATGCCTGCAATCAGCTTTACTCACATATTTACACAATAGTAGTCCATCAAAAGGAAAGCAAAAAGACATTTTTAGTTGTGATTATTTATAATAAGATCTACTCTGCTTAAATTTATTCAAGAAGTCTTTGGATTAACTTAATAGAAAAAAACTGAACAGGCATGTTAAAGATCACATTTTTGCTAAGCAGAGTTGAGCAAAACTCCTCTTTGACATTCACAGTTTTATTAGTGACTTGAAATAAAACAATAAAATACAAGGTTTCTCGATGATTTTTTCATTGTTCTCAATACAGCATTTGGGGACATTTTGTGTTAACACAGTTACGTTCACCAGTGTGAGTGCTGGCAACAAAACCAACATGGACTGTTTAGACAACTGAGCTGGATTTTTAGGGCAGTTTAATGTCACTGAATTGTACAATAAAAGAAAGTGACCCCAACATCCAGTTCTGATTCCAGTTAAAAAGTTCAGACTAAAGATATCACAATCTGCAAGAAAAGAAAGAACATGGATGGTAAAATGAAAAACAATCACAAAGCAGATGCAGCAATGAAATCAGTGTGCAGGTGCTGGGTACCCAGCCAGTGCCAGCGACACAACACAGCCTGAAAACTCCCTGATAAAAACCACTGTTACAGTTTAAACTGCACAGAAAAATGCTGGACTCATTCATTTGACTCCTCCCTTCTTATCAATCCTACTCTCACCGCATGTGAAAATCAGCTCGTACAACAATGGAGAGAAAGTGAAGCTTTCCAAGGGATGTAAATCCCAGGGATGTGCTACTGGAGACGACAGGCAAGCAACAAAAACATGGATAGAGCTGCAAGTCTTTTTTTCAGGAATGTCTGTATAAGGGAAATACTCTACACTGGCCCTTCTACAGACAAAACTAAAGGAAAGTTTAACTTTAATAGGTAAATCTTGCATTCATTTTCCATATACGATTTTAAACTGTATCTTTTCCCTCTGTTTCAAAGGTGGTGAGTTATAAAAAGACGAGGGAAGGGGTAAAACTGAAGCATTTTAATTTCTTCCATTTGATTATGAGCTTCACAGCAGGATTGTCTCTTATGAGCATGAGAAGTATTTACTGCAGAGTAGAACATCACCACAACTCAGACACAGTATTTGTCCTGATCAGAAATTATTAAGGTTTCTGCAGGAACAAGTTAAAGTGTCACTCAATTTTTGTACATTTCTGATACTGCCCAAATTTCCATGTAACAACTCCTTTTGAACAAACATTCCAAGGCAACCTCCACAAAATCATACTTTAGGCTTAATTTTTACCAAAAAAATGACAGTTGGCTATTACAGAACAGATTGATTTCCTTTTAAAAGCAAGTTTTCCAGGGAAGTGCAGGAGGCAGCAAATCCCTGCACGAAGGCGAGCTTAGAAAGGAGGGAACAACACAACTGTGATGAGGAACAGCTCAACTTACCTGCTTGCCTTAAATCCTTTGAGTTTCTGTACAAAGAAAGACTCCAGCACTTCTGCACACTGGTAGAAAGGGGAGTCACTGGGATTGTAGTAACGGCAGTTATCAAAAATTTTGGTCATATCTGCCACAAACTCCGTGACCTTCTTGTAGTAGCGTTTCAGGATCCGCTCCTCCATGGTGGCCAGGTCTTGAAAGAAACCAAAGATTGGTTAAATGAGACATTTTCACCCCAACAGAAGTCTGCGTGGTCAAGAGTGTGGAGAAACAAAGCCTTATCCAGGTGAGTCACTTTCCCAGGAATGCTGGTTGTGATGGTGACACCAGGAGGGCTCCCTCAGGATAAACATTTGTCCCTGAACATGTTGTGTGCAGCTAAAATAAAGGAAATGCAGCTATCAAAGTGACCTTGGAAAACTTGGGTCTCCTGCAGGAAGCTCCTTGCTTTTCCTGGAGGAATTAAGGTGAGACAGTCTGGATTCAGTTACTGCTGCTGTACCTTCTGAGTGGTTTTTGAATACCTGGCTTGCTTTGAACGAACTACCAGTTCTCGTGGGCATGTGCACGTTGCACATGGCACAGGTGGAAGGACTTCAAGTGCAGGATCGTGCAAAATGCCAGAGCTCTCCTCTTTCCTGACCAGCCACGTTAAAGAGACAGGAATGGTGAAGTGAGCAGTGATTGTCCCATTTTAATACAAATATCCATTAGAAGAGGGAGAGGAATGAGAATTGCCAAATATAAATATAGCTGTGTAAATGTCTAGTGGCACTTCTAGACAGAAAAACAACTTATCAGCCCTTGGAAAAAGCCCTTAGAAGTGCCTATTTAGAAATATCAGTAATGCCAGAATGTGTGAAAATAACTGCAGGTGGGCCTGGATTACCTGGTGTATTTTATATAGATTTACTTGTACACTTCAAAGTGTCTTTTCCTCTTAGTGAAGTCAGAAAGAGCTAAATGCACATTTTATTCCATTCAATCATCATACGCTTAATGATATTGTTATTTGAGCTTTCATCAAAAACTTTAACCCATCATTTGTGAAACAGGAGTTGTTGAGCATTTTCATAGTGGGACAATCCAAAACTCTGGAGCAGAAAAGGATACAATTTCTAAACACAAGTATTATTTTCATCCAACATACTACAATTTTGCCAAGATACTAAATTTAACCTTCCTATTCCTAGGATGACTAAGGAGTAGGCGGGAAAGCTCAAATGATACACTGGCTCTTATTTAGAGACATAAAAATGTTCAATACTGCAAGGACAGGAATAACATTCCCAACACCATTTGTGTGTCAGGAGGTGAATTTTCCCAAATTTCACATTCAAGTGCTTATCCAGCTTATTCCCAACTACCTGCTAAGCAAAGCACTGTATTGCTGTAGCATCTCCCTCTCCTTTTTCCCCACATGTACAACATCTGAATCCATTTTATTCCTACAACTTTAAAGACAAATTACATGGAATACAAAATTTACGGGACTATCAAGTCAGATGAAAATGATTTTAAGCTTCATCTTAAGGTGCATGTCACACTTCCCTGTGTTAGCACCACCTCCTCCTCAGCCTCTGGATAATATCCCAAACTTTGTAGGAGCTGATGCAAAAAGACAGGAAAAGCCAAGGAAAACATAACAAAGACATCCTCCTTAAATAAAGCAACTTAAACTCAAGAATTCTATTCTATTGCTGCACTGACTTTCACATTTCTTCTGCCAGACTGATAGTATTTAGGGTGAAGGAGTCAGCCAGAAGTAGAGAAATTAATCTCCATGAATTTCTACATTTATTGTTTCATCTGCCTGGCTGCAAAAATTGGGTTTTTTACAAAACATGGCTGGAATTGGTCAGCAGGGAATTATTTGCTATTCAAAAGCCCAAATCCACTCACTCAGGCCCTTCTCATTAGCACTTACCCATTGGTTCTTTAATGACACCATAATAATCTGGTGCATCGTTGGGATCTACCGGTTCTAGGAAGGGCCATGCCATCTTGTGAGCCTGCAGGGAAACAGCAGAGAATTGAAAATAAAGTTACATTAACACTATTAATAGCTAAATATTTTCATTATCCTTTTATCTGTTGGGGTCTAGAGTTGAATTTAAGGAAGAAGTGCAGCATGATCTGTAAACATTCCAAGGTAACCTCCACAAAATCAAACTTTAGGCTTAATTTTGACCAAAAAATGACAGCTGGCTATTACAGTTCTCATCTGATGTTTTAAATATCAATGACTGAGTAGTTTGGCTTCCAAACAGGAAACAATGTGAAATTCAGACATAACAGGATATTGTGCTGAACAGGCTGCATGGAAAAGTATGAAATGAGTTAACTAAGAGTGCTTTCAAGTAATCAAAAATTAATTTGTTTCCCTAAATGTATGCAAAATGTAAGACAACAAAAATATTACTTACATGATCTCTGTTACCACAATTTTAAGAATTTTAAGAATTCTTAAAAATTCTTTATAGTTGAGGCAGAAAAAGCCTATTTGTGAGTGACAGACAAACCAGAAATATACTGTATCAGATAGTGATGTCATTCTTATTATCAGGATGCCATCATTTACATGCTGGTAACGACCCACTGTGGGAACACTGCTGGAATGTGGGAACACTGAATTAAAGGACAGAAGTGTAGAGCAGAAACCAGCGACCTGTGAACAGAACCCTGCACCCTTCACACACCAGAGTCCTGCACCCCCCGTGCTGTTGGGCTCCCACTCTGCCCTTTGGGATTGTAAACCTCTTCCTTTAAAAGCCTTCCACTGAAGAGACCGTTTATTCCGCCGACTGGGAAGCAGCGACACAGTAATTATTGTAAATATTCCTCAGCACAGCAATGCCAGGCACGTCTGCAGCCGACACGAGTGGCATTCCTCCCCAAAAAGCACAGCTCTGCTACTGAAGAGCTGCTGCAGGGAGCCCGAGCAAAGGGTGGCCGGGGAGGGGAGCGCCCCTCTCACTCACCTGCAAGGAGCGCAGCACCCTCCGGAGCCCCTCGTAGTCCTTGTCGGTGAGGGGGCTGAGCACAGTCATGGCATCCTCTGTGGACTGGCACTGCGGGCACACGTACTCGTCGATGAGGTCGGCCTCGCTCTGCAGGATGCCCACGCAGCGCCCGTGGTACCAGTTCTGGCACCGGTCGCAGCCGATGTAGAACCTGCGGGAGCCGAGGCGGGTGTCAGTGCCCCCGGGTGTGTGATGCCCACTGCACATCCAGCACACAGACCTGCCATCCCCGAGCACCATGAACAGCAACAGTGCCACGCGGCGTTTCAGAGTGACAGATTCTAAGGACGCACTCCCAGCTGCTTTTGTGTTTACAAACAGGCTAAATTACAGACCATTTCAGAACAAGCTCCTAAATTTTATAATAGGCACTTTGGAGCAATCGAGATTGCAAAAATCATTCCTCTGCTTTAGAGATGAAAGGAACAGTGGAAAGCCAGAAGTCTCACCCAGCCAGTATCCAAACCAATTCAAGATGCAATTTGCACACACTGGACTACAACTAGGGCTTGGTTCTCTCCATACAAGCATTTTTCATATGGAAGCTTCATTCTTGTAATTGAATATAGGAGGGGTATTCTATGACACAAAGCCTTACAGTAAAAGATGTATATTTATATATATAATCATATACCAACCATATACCCCCATGCTAAAATTATGTTTTCTAGCCAGATCAAAGCACCAAAAAAAAAACAAAACAAAACAAAAAAATAAACAAAACAAAAACCCAAAAAAATCCACTAAAACACAGCATTTGCCTTTTAATCTAACCATCCCTTGTGCAACAAATAAATAAATCAATAAACAAATAAATAAATCCCAATTTGAATTCATGGTGTTTTGGCATAAAAAAAACTACAATGCATTTTGGCCACCCTGAAAACTCCACTTTTCCTAAACATTTAGGAACAGAAACATTTTCGAGGGAGGGATGGGGGTAGGGTAGGAAGACAATTACCAGAAAGCAATTTGTATTACGGATGAATACAATATATGCAGAATAACTTGGGGAGGGGGGTTCTTTATGCTTGGCAAGGAACAGGAAAGCACAGTCAGAGCAGTTTGCTACCTAGACATGGAATAAGAGGTTCTGATCCGAACTCACTGCGACTCATCATAAGGTGTTCTGCAGATACAGTACAACTCCTCACTGCTGCCCTCTTGTGCCCGTTTACACTCATTACAGATGTACACATCCATTTTCTTAGCCTCCTTTTCTGTGATGCCAACACATTCTCCATGATACCAGTTAGTACAAAGATCACAGCCAATATAGAACCTAAAAGTGTTCACAATGAAAATGACAATGTAATTGTCATTTCAAATGGCATGGCACTTTTCCCTGCATTTCTCTCTGATGTACTTGCTGCTGGCCTCAGTTTCCCTGCTCCCTGTCCTTACAAACTAGCTCATGCTGCAGCTATAAGGTCACTTGGGTCAATTTTAAATTCAAATGCACATGTATTAATATGTACATATTAATATGTAACCAGACTGGGCTAAAAATCTACTGCCTTCAATGTGCGTGTGGGAAAACTATCAAAGGCACAAAAAGACAAGGCCAAAGAAAAAGATTTACATTTTCAAAATTGCAGCTCAAGAGCCACTGAAACATTTTCTTAAGGTTTGAAAATGTAGGTCTCAGTTAATTTAAAAAACAAAAGCGAAGCGCAAACACCAACTAGGAGTTACAAGTACACTACAAGAACATGCAACCAGCCGTGTGTGGGTACTCTTGGTGGAACATGATACGAAAGAAAATGGGGTCAGGGCATGGTTGGCAACTGGAAATCTTGGTGGGGGGGGCGGATTTTTTTGGGGGAGTGTGCACTGAAAAACTGATAATAAACTACTTAAAACTGCGACAAAGTGGAATGTGGACCGTTCTGCAGTGAATAATGTCTCCTCTCAGACACAGCTGTGTGACAGAACCAGGTATGGCATGACACAAAGTGGAGGGAACCAGGGACAGAACCATGGGGATGGGACCTTGCACAGCATGATGTGACAAAACTGCAAGATATTATGCAAGGATGTTTGTAACTCGTGTATGGACATCTGAGGACAGACCTCTGACTAGTGACAACCAGACTGGGGACGGTGCACATCCATTCTCTCTGCCTAAGCAAAAGCAAGTGGACTGGGAACCTCCATCTTCCTGGATTCTGGAGAACACAGCCCCCTGCAGGTGCTGCTGGAGGAATTCCTGCTGTCCTGTCAGCCTGCAACACCCCTGGGACACCACACCAGCACCAGGGCAGGAGCTGCCCCATGTTCCACACACCAATCTCTCCTTTCCTGGGTCTCTGCACACCTCCTGGACACCCAGATCCTGCCTTTTCTCTTCTTCTGCAGTCAAGAAAATCCTGACATAAGTATCACACAACCCAACTTCCATAAAGAACAGACAGAGAGAGGTTCTGACAACTCTCAACGACTCAGGTTCCCTTCCCAGGAGGGGCTGTGCCTGCTCCTGGTGATGTGGAAGCACATTTGCATCCCAGTGTGGATGCCAGACCTTGCACTGGAACATGGAACACGAGTCAAGTTACGCTTTAGCAAATGAGTTGGAATCTCAGAAAGATATCCTTGCTGACCATCCTCAAAACCAGTATCAGCAAATCCCTACAACCCTGGAGTATCACAAATGACAGCTATGCATAAGAAATTCGCAGTAAAATACAGAATATACTACATCCCCCAAAATGCATAGGGTATTCATAGAATACCACAAATTTGCTTTACAAGTAGCATAATCATGTTTTCTGAAGTTGTAAAGAGACACCAGCACAGAGAGGAAGACCTGATGCCTACATATATATGAAAATAAAACAAAATGTTTCCCAGAAAATTGTTTCTAAACTTCATTAATTCCTTTCCAAATAGGGAAAGGATTAAGTAGTTCAACAGCACAGCCTTCATTTTTAAGAACATCAAATTCAAAATTCACAAGAAGCAGAGCAGCAGAGCTGAACCATATTGCTGAAGGTACTACTAAGTTATTAACCTTTCATTTTCTTGAAGTTTTATTCTGTGCACTGAAGCACAGTTCTTGATTCAGTCTACCAAAACACATTCTGTGACCACATTTAGTCTGACAATAAACTCCCTTTGCTCTCAAAATTTGTTCCTCTCATTTTTGTGCCAGTTGTATCCCTCACTGACTCAAGGCAGGAACACACAGACCTCAGCCCAGTATCACAACCAGAGAACAGGGTCCACTGGATGACAAAGCCCAACACACACAACATTCCTAAGTGATATTCCTTAGGACTGACAGGAATTAACAGCCAGGGCACCACTCTGTTCTCCCTGGCAGCACAAGGAGCAGCCCCATTCCCCACGCTGAAGTAACGGTGGGATGGGCAGAGCTATTCACCAACTAAGATGAAAATAACCCCAAAGACCTCAACTTCATTAAAAAATATATTAAAAACCAAAAAAGGCTAGAAGGAGCCTCAAGAGATCCCCTAGTCCTGGCCCTAAACCTGGAAGGAAGAACTACTGCTGGAGTGAAAGCACCACTCCAGCTCCATGGTGTCCCTCTGTTACAAGCATTTAAACCAGCAGGAAATGGCACCAATTCCTACTTCTGGGTATTGTCACTTGCTGGGCAGACAAAACTCACTTGGAACTGGTCTGAAGTCAGATCTATTTTACATACATCTCCACACAGCTCTCAGATGTTAACCATTCCTAACTATTGCTGTTAGTCACTTCCAGCTGAAGCAGGAATGTGTAACACTATTCCCTGGAACCCACTGGACCTTCCACTCCACCATTTACAACATTTCTTCACAAACCCTGCACGCAGCGTGAATATTTTTCCTCATTCACAGTCAGAACCAAGCTACAGAGAACTGCAGTTTTCACTTTGTCAAATGCTTAAATATACATAATTTTTTAATCAACCCTGGGATGCAAACGATAACACATGGAAACCATTTCTGCCTGAAACATTGTCCAAAGTGAACTGCAGTCCAGTGGCTCAGAGTCCCCTTTTTTGGCTACTGACTTGCAAAAAAAAAAAAAAAAGAAGTAATTTATTGGACGACGGTACCAAAGCTACTCATCCACAAGAAATTGCCCAAACCAAGTTGTCACTTGCTTCTGAGGCAGAGGCAAAACAGCAAAGGAAAGAGGAACAGAGCGGAGGGGAAAAAGAAAAGAGTATGTGCATGTGAGACAGGAAGGTCACACAATGGAGACATGCAAACGAGTAAGAGAGAAACCACGACCAGTAACAGGAGAGATCGAGGATGTTAATATTTGTAACTGCTAGTGGAAAATAGAGACTTTACTCTGTACCTCGGTGCTCACTGCAGTAACCTGCCACTGCCTCCAGTTCTAGCACTGCCTGGCACTACCCCTGACACTGACCCTCCACTAGGACCATGCAGGGAGGGGCTGTGGCATCGCTACTCACTTGGACTCATCGTAAGGCGTTTTACAGATGCAGTAAAGCTTTGTGTCCTTCTTCGTTTCCTTTGAGGTAGTAGAAATCATTTTCTTTTTCTTGGACTTGGAAGCCGAGGAATCCTTCTCCTCCTCTCGTTTCCTCTTCTGGGAGGACACTGGCACTGGGACAGTGGTGGAGGAGCAGGAGGTGACGCTGGCTGCCGGCTGTGGTGGTGGCACTGGTGGCACTGGTGGTGGTGGTGGGGCAGCGGCGGTGGCTGCGGCGGCTGCGGCAGCTGCTGCAGCAGCTGCTGCCTGGGCCTTTTCCTTTTCTCTCTTAATTTTAGTCAAGTCTCTCTTTAGCTCCTCCTGAAGTGTGTTAAATGAATAAATAGAGAGGGAGGCAGTTCATATGATTACTTCGAGACACGATTACAGTCTAGGCAAAAATTCCCATGCTCAACCAAAAAGAAGACAATTCAAGCCATTTGGATATGCATTTTTTTCATGTTCTTAAGCTACAATTCACATCACATTAAGGGATGACACTCTTGGGCAACCCTGGCCCACTGGCTGTAACTTATCAGAACAAGTAATTTCAGTCCAGAAGAAAACAAAGAGGCATCCAAAGGACACAGAGCAGCTCCACAGAGAACCACAACCAGAGCTTCTTCCTGCAAGTTTCCTTAAAATCCCACTGAGCAAACAGATAAAGATTAACACAGAAGTGTTCCCCCCAGCTTAAAATCAACTCAGTCTTTGAGGCTCTGCCCATACCTGCACTTCAATCTGCAGATCTTTGTCCAGAAGTGCTCTTTTTTTCAGTATTTCAGCCTTCAGCTGCTCTTTGTGCTTGAAGAGCAGAGCTGAGAGCTTGGTGGCGTTCTGTTTGCTCCGCTTCTGCTCCACGCTCTCCTCCCGCTTCCGCTTCTTTGCTGCCTGCTTTTCTTCCTTGTCTATCTTATCCAGAATGTATTTCATCACTTGGTTGCACACAATCATTCTGGGGAGGGAATAAAGAATAGGGAACATTGTGCTGAGCTGCCTGTTTACTCCCAGCTGAGAAAGAAGAATCAGATCTCCAGGCACTGCAAGCCAAATTGTTGTACGTCTGGGGGCTTGGACTAGACACTGTGCCCTTTACTGCACAGCTGGATTTTGATGACATCTGTAGTATGTCACACATTTGCAACTGTATTCACTTTTATACCTGCACTGTACCTATTTGGTTTAGTCTGGTTTTGTTTTTTTTTTTTTCAGATTAAAGATCTCCAAATTATGTTTTTGGAAGACTAAATCAGTGGGATGGAAAGACAGGTGCATCGCGAACCAAGATAGTCAGAACTATTTTTTCTCTGTAATTGGGCTTTGGTCAGTTGAAACATCAATTTGGGTGTCTGGCACCATTAAATGAGGACCATGTGCATTACACCTTATTCTTCCTGCAGCTGTCAACATTAAATGAGCAGCACCCAGTGATAGTGTTGGAATCAACCAAGCTCATGATTTGGTGATCAAAGTTTCATAAAACACACAATTTTTTTTTAGTATCTGACACACACACTTGTGATTGTCTAATTGATGCAACTGCAGGAGTGAAAAGGAGTCCCAAGATGAATAACACACTCCAAATTTCTGTTTAGCAGCTTCAAGCCGAAAATCTCCCAGTTTGTCAAACTGTCTCCCAACTCTTCAGCTCCGTCTGCAGAGTGGGATGTGCAGAGGACAAGAATAGAAAGAAACAGCCATGATAAAGGACAAACAAAAAACAGGCTTTTTGCAGCAGAACCATTAATTCTCCATTCTGTGCTCCTCTAAGGATTGTTTTCACCTTGAGTTTAAAAACCATGGCCAGGTCCAAACACAATACATAACATTACTTAAAAACATATCATCAAAATAAAATTGAGATTATACAGAAATCAATTAAAGTTACAATCATTATGAAAGCTACTTTTGAGTGTTACTTTAAATTTTAAACCAGGAACATTTCTTTAAGCAGGTTTTTACAAATCAGTGTTTTCTTACGCCACCATGCAAAGATGTTATAAATGTAAGACTTCCCCATGTAAAGATGCACTGTGATGCACATTCACCTCTGATTTTCTTCCCTCTCAGCTGGAGTCAGCATCTTCTTCTGTTTCAGGTGTTCTATGACTGCATTCTGCTTCATAACCACCTGTAGGACGATACAGAATTCAAAAGAAAAGATGAAAACTTCAGCCAGTATTTCACAGTATTACTGGGAGAACCAGGACATTTCCTAAATTTAAGAACAAGAGTGTTATTTATTTGACTAAGTGACAAAATAAATCTGATTTTATCAGGGGAGCAGCGCTCATTTAAAACAATTACTTGAAGATTGAAAATGAACACCACCACCCCCATTCCCAGCATAGGATATTGTGCTTATGTCAAAACCCAGGGCCTAAACGTAAAGTGACTGTATTTCCTCAGTGACTGGTTATTTTAAAAATGGTAAGTGCCTAATACATACTTTTTTGGGTTTAAGCCCTGCAGCCATCCAACAGCTTTACATTTCAGATACCTCTCTGGAACCTCAGTTTTCAGGTAATGAAAGTCTTGCACACGTGTTCTGCCCATCAGCTCTCCTGGCTATGACCTGCCTTTCCTGAACTGAAAACACGGATGGATTGTCCCAGCAGCCAATGGTAAGTTGAAGTGAAGTGACAGAGGAATGCAAGCATGGTACAAGTGACTTGATGTGCTGAATTGACTTAGAATATTTAATTAAATGGCCAAAAGCAATCCTGCACTAACTTTGAAAGAATCAAATTAAGTGCCCATCAAATGTATTAACACTGTTAACACGAACAGGCATTTAAAAGTAGCTTTATTTCATTCATTCCGGTTTCATTTCCTTCTGTTAACTTTACCTGTTTCTGGATAATGTCACTTTGATTAGAAGCCTGAAGGGCGTGCTCACGTGTAATTTCTATGTGTTGCTGCTTTTTCCTCTGTTGCTGCTCCCTGAGCTGCTGAACTCTGTGCAGCTGCTCCTGAACACTAGCTGCTTGCACTGCCACCACGTTCTGAACCTGCTGAGCCTGCCCTGGGCTGCTCTGCTGGATGTGAGTGGGCAGGAGCAGCTTCATCTGCTGGGCAGCACTGCCCTGCCCCTGAGGGACAACTCGCACTCGCTGCTGGAGCTGAGGCACTGCAACAACTTCGGGTGGAGGCTGCTGGAGCTGCAGCTGAGGACGAGCTGGGCATGGCACAGGAACCTGATTTAAACTGGGAAGGGTGGCCACCGAGGTCTGACCCTGAGGCTGGGAGTGCTGCGGCCCAGCAGGGATGTGGAAGGGAGCATGGGGCTGCACCGGGCTCGCGTGGTGGGTCGGAGTCTGCACCTGAGCGGGTTGCTGAGCCTGGCCTTGGCACTGGCCTTGGGGCAGGAGCGCGGGCTGCGGCTGCGTCGGGGCCGGTGCTGGAGAGAGCCCTGGAGAGAGCCCTGGAGAGAGCCCTGGAGCCTGCGCCGGAGACGGAGCCGGGGATTTCGCCGGCTGCGCATCCAGAGGGGCCGCAGGGTCGGCGGGAGCCACGCTGGGGGCCTCGGGCTGGCTCGGAGCCTCGGGCGCGGGCACCGGCGGCACCGCAGCCGGGCACGGCTGCTGGCTGGGAGGCGGCCCCACAGCCGCGGGCAGGGCGGGCGCTGGCTGCCCCTGCAGAGCCTGCTTCTGCTCCCCGGCACCTGGCAACGAGCAAAACACGCACTCCGTTAATTTCCAAAGGCACATCTCGGAGCCTGACGAATCCAAACCACTCAGAACTACTGTAAAGCTCGACAGAGAAATCCTACAGACTGCAAGACACCCCCAACACATTCACTGTAAGAACACCCCATCTCCAGTGGTGGGGAAGCTCCCGTGTAACTGAGAGTGAAGCTTTTCTCTGCGGAGCAAGCAATGCTTACCCGAGGTGGAAGTCGACACGGTGGTGGTGGTTGTGCTGGCTGTGGTAGCAGCTGCTGGCAGTGGGGTGAAAAGGAACCTCTGAATGGTACCATTGGGCATAGCTGCTTGCATCAGCTGCTGTCCTGGGCCGGGTATCACAGTCACACCCTGAGGGATCAGTTGTAACTGACCAGTAGTTTGACCTTGTCCCTGAATTACCACAGTCAAGCCTTGGCTGCCACCCTGAAAAAAACAGTAAATATTGATGTGTTAGTGATATAATTCTTAGACAGACTTTGCTGGAAATCAGACCAATTAGGGGTTTAGATTTCAGAATTCAGTATTTTTACTGCCAATCATATTCCTAAAATTCAAAATTAGCACCTGAGATCATGAAATACTAAACCACATTGTCAGCAGTTATACGATCAACAGGGGACCGGATTGGGGTCAGTCACACATTTTGTGAACTCATACAAGAGAGTAAGGTCCCTACAAGAACTCTTCTGACTCTTTGGTGTAGAAACTCTTAGAACCATGGAACAGTTTGGGTTGGAAGGGACCTTAAAAATCATCTCGTTCCATCCCCTGCCATGGGCAGAAACACCTTCCACCAGCCCAGGTTGCTCCAAGCCCCATCCAACCTGGCCTTGGACACTTCCAGGGATGGGGCAGCCACAGCTTCTCTGGGCAACCTGTGCCAGGGCCTGCCCACCCTCACAGGGAGGCATTTCTTGCTAATACCTAATCTAAACCTCCTTTCCTTCAGCTTTGAGTCTTGTTCCACTTAAAAAACTCTTACCAGGCAACCAGCAGCCTATACATTACAATCATTCATGCATATTATTTACAATTTGAAGAAGAGGTATTGTGGTAACTCAGTGAAGTCTATTGTTATCCTATGCTTGACTCTAAACTTATTTTCTGCTGACAGATCTTCATCATCTCAGCAGAAGCTCTAAGAACCTTTTACTCCTTCACTTGCAGATACTGTAATTTTTCCTCTGAGACCCTGAATAACATGAACAGAAACTAAATCTTCACACAAAATCAAAAGACAAGGAATGAACATCACGATCCGAAGGTCTACAAAATAGGCCACACGGAATAATGAAGTTAAAGACCTTTTTCCATGCTGCTAAACAATCCTCATGCCTGTTACCTCACTAGGGAATCCAACAGGAAGGAACAGTTAAAACTTTACTATTAAAGCTTCTTTCAGTCTGTAACTATGCCAATGGTCATCCTAAGTGATAAACTTCAGAGCAGACGTGTTTCCCTGCTGAAACCCAGGTGCTTTGCTGGGTGTTTGTGCAGCCCCACAACCAGGATGGACAGTGCTGTACCTGGCCTTGGGTGAGCTGGGTGAGCTGGGCCATGGTGAGCTTCACCTGCCCCTGCTGCGGGCGAGGGGGCTGCGTGGGGGTCGGGGGCTGCACGGCCGGGGGGGCAGGCCCGGAGCTCGCCAGGGGCTTCTGCCCTGCACTGGGAGAGGCTGTGCTGGTACTGGAAACTGCCGTGGAGACAGGCTGACCCCGGATTATCTGAGTCACCACTTGCTGGGTCTGACCTGTAAAGAGAGCAATTTGATGTAAGGAACATGTTTCCAGCATTTTAACCACGAGCACAGCAAACCTGCCCAGCACAGCCCGCAACGGGGTGTGATGGTGATCAGACAGGTGAAGCAAGCACTGCAGTTTGCACATCAGTTTTCTTCACTAACCATTTGTCTGGATGATTGTCTGAAAACTGTCTGCAAAATGTTTTCTATTTTAATTAAATTTGCACACATATGGAGTGCTTGAAACACTTAGCTTGCCTTTAATAAAAACAAAAAAAAAAAGAGGCTTTCTCCATGCACAATTACCCCGAATGTTTATAGTTTCTTCAGTTCTTTTTATTTCCCAAATGATTAGACTTATTAAAAATAAGTACTATATTTCCCAGTGTCAGTGATGAACCACACTGACAAAGCCTGCAACCAACCAAAACCAAAGAGGTCATTAGCTAAAAGTCAAGCATCAAAATGAGGGATTTTTACACTGGGACACAATGACACAGAAGGAGCTCATGAAGAAACGAACCATGGATTTGACACTGGGAACTGAAATATTAAAGTGAACCTACTGGCTGGAAGAATACCTTGTTGCACCACCACAGGTGTTCGGATGATGGTCTTCCCGAGGGCCGACTGCTGGAGGGGTGTCCGGATCACCGTCATCCCAGGGCGCAGCGGTGTCCCCGGCACGACCTGCGCACACCAGAGGGAGAACACGGGTAAACTCGGGGGGAAAAAACCCTGGGATATGCCCTGATCTGGTTTTTGGTCTGCTTCTTTCACCCGTGCCCACACTGGTTTACCAAGCTCAGTTAGTTTTTCCAATTGGAGAGAACTGTTGTACCTCCTTGGAAAAAAAAACTGAAAAGTGATTAGACAGAATTTTTAACGGTTCCCAATAACTTCAATTCCAGGCATCCACATTTTTTGGCATTAAATAATCAGAAAAATATCTTACCTGTGAAGTGCTTGTTGTTCCTAACGTCCCTGTGGTGTTTGGCCTAATGGTTACAGTTGCTGTCCTTGGCTGGAATGAAGTAAAGGTTTGACTTGCACCTGTGGTTGATGGAATGATACCCAATACCTTTTGCTGAACTTGAACCACACCTAATTAAAGAAAAATTGAGACTTCATTAATGACATTGTGGCCAGCAAAAGCAGTCAAAGCAGCTCCAGGGTGGCATTTAGAACTCAGTCTCCAGGTTTCTAGAACACCTCTGAGACTTTCACCACTTCTTGGGAGAGACTTTGTCATATTGCAAAAAGAAGCAGCGTGATACTTTGTCAATAGGCCAACTACATTTTAAGTTAAGAAACAGTTATTTTAGAAAAGATTAAGGAAAAGTGTGAATCTTCACAAAGATCAGTTTGACGGGAACTGCAAAGAAGTCCTTGCACTGACAGGGTGCCACAAATTAGTGTTATACAACCATTCAAAGCTGTACTCTGATTAATTTCAAATGCAGGAGACCAGTTTAAACACCTTTCACCTACAAGCTTGTGGTGCTGAAGAAAATGGACAATTCTCCTCTCAATACAAAACCAGGAGCCTTCAGGCTTTGCTCATATGTAAAGTATAATGGAGACAGAGAATTGAGGTTTTCTGTTCAATATACACACACAAATCTCCAAATATTAAGTCTTCTCCTTGAGGAAAGGAATAAAAATGCTTATCTTAATATGGATCCAAAGTCCTGCTCATCAGTGAAGAGCAGCTGTAGGCATTAATAACTAAAAACAGCAGGATTTTTTTTGACAAAGAAAGTTCTGTTGATTTAGATAACAAAACAAAGCATGCTTCATTCCACAGTGTTCAAAATAAAGCCCTACTTTCACACTAGGAAATGCAAAATAATTTATAGGTAAAAAACCCTTACATTTTCCCCCTTACAGACACAAATAAACAACACAGGGTGGGGAGGGAACAAGCTTAAGCAGCTTGTAATCATCCATATAATGTTTCCCCCTTCAAGTCACAGTTTACTCCAGTGAGCAAATAGTGTCAATGGAGAATAAATCAGCAACTGGAATACAGTGGGAATTCAGTTCCCTTTCCCTACCTCCTTGAGTTGATGGCACATTGACGGCAACAATCTTGCTGTTTGCAGGGAGAGGCAGCTTAGTTATCACTTTCCCTGCCATCGTTACTGGGCTGCCTGAGAGCTGGAAGGTCTGCCCTGTGCTGGCAATGGTTGTGGCTGAGGTGGCAGCTGTGCTAGTGGCTATTGAGGCACACAGAACAGGCAGGTTTAGAGCAGAACAATTAGTCAAGGAAATGACTGGGTTTTTTTCCAAGTATGAAATAGCAAACTACAGGATGGTTTTTGTTTTTTTTTTTTTTTTTGAACGTGTCATGCTTGCTTTGGTAAAGATTCTCTTTTGGAAACAGTATGGTACAGCACAGAATGATTTTATTAATGATTACTACTACAACAACTGTCAGAAATTAATGAGACAGGTCAGAAATAAAGAATTCCCAGCGAGGAAAGATTAGACAGGTATAATGTCCTTCTGGCACAGCAAGAGAGCTAAGAGCAGAGAAAGCAGCAATGTAATAATGGCGTGTGTTATATATAAGATGTGAAGTTTACAGGATGGGATGTTTATGGGATGAACTCCAGCACGTGCTCTTCCCATGCTAAACAGCCCCTTACCTGTCGAAGCCTGGCCTTGTTTAACCCAAGTGGCAAAAGTCTGATGGAAGTTCTTGTTCTGCTGGAATGTCACTGTAGCTGGAGAACCCACTTTAGTAGCCAGCACGACTTTGGTTCCCGTGGGCACTGGGCCTGCCAGAGGGCCCACCACGACCTTCTGGGGTGTGGACACAGTGGTGGCAGTGCTGCTGGACGTGGTGGCCACAGGGACCACCCCTCCTGCCGGGATCTGCTTCTGCTGCTCCAGCCGCTTCTGTGGGATTTAGGAAAAAACACTGAATAAAGGGATCATCAGCATCTGCACATTTTGCAACATAACCATTGTCTCTATGCAGTATGGAAAAATAAAGGACTCTGGTGGATTTTAGTTCAAATGGTGGAGGGTTGAAGAACAGACTCCCTGACCTGCGGAACCACAACTCTGCCAGAAACTTTCCTTTACACCAACTTAAAAATCCTTGTCTTACGTTAATTTCACTGCAGATTTTACTTTAAAAAAACCCCCAACATATTACTCTCAGATTAATTAGAAAGGTTAAAAATTTTGAATAGATAATATTCACTTATATTTGGCTTTGACCTTGTGCACACATCTATGTCATAAAGTGGTACATCATCACCAATGCAGAGTTTATTATTTACATTCCTAAATTGAGAGCTTCCTGCCAGTTACACAAAAAAACAGGCTGTATCATTCTACTTCGCCATTAAGAATGTAATTTAAAGAAATATTCTTTAAAATGTAAATCCAGTTTGCAGCCTGCTTAAAAAAAATTAGGTTAAAGTCCCTTTACCTTACCCAGAAACCTTCTGTGCAACTGTTGAGAAGGGACAGCATCAGTAAGCTCTTCTAAAATTTCAACTAAGCTAACATTTTCCCCTGTGTTACTGGAATTCTCTCTGTATTTATTCATTTAAATTTCAGCGTTTGGTTAGCAGTCCAGTAATGCTCACAAATCTGAAACACTCATTCACTGTTTCTTCAGGGAAGATGAAATGGAAAGGAGTACATTGGAAAATGGTTCTTAATGATGTATGTGAAATACCAACATGGTGTTGGGCTCCCTCTTTTTAATTGCATACATTTATATAAAAATACATATACATATCTATGTATATTTAAATAAAATTATCAAGGGGCTTCATTCAGCCAACTTAGAATAGAATAAAAATCAAAATATTCAATTTGACTGAAGCACAAAATGCAGCTGTACTCCCAAGCCACCTGTATTCTAAGGCAGCTTCCCATTACACACGGATGACCTTACCTGGAGATTGATGCTTCTCAGCCTTCTTTAAAATAGGAAAAAAAACCCTAAACCTTTTTAAAGTGTTATAAATTAGGCAAGAAAAAAAAAGGCAATCCAAAACAAACCTTTGCCTTAACCCTGTTTCAAAATAACAAATGTACACAATGGGAGCAGCCCTGTTTGATGTTAGTTTACAGTTTTCTCTGTGTGAAAAATGGTGCAAGGTAAGGATAAAGCTCATTTCCCATTTGCAAAGCATGTGGTGACCAGTTGCTGACAGGTGGGACAACCAACAGCTCCCCACCTGCTGGGCAGCCAAACGTTGGTGTTTTAGCTGAGCCTCCAATTGGGCCTTGAACTCCTCTGCCTTCTTCTGTTCACTAACCTTAGCCTGTTGTTCGACTGCCTGTGCCTTTTCCTTCTCCACCCTGCCAAAGACACAACCAAAAGTGAGTTACAGCACCAGAGAAACCCCAACCACCACACTGGATCTTGGTTTATCCAGTTTAATTGCTCTTAGAAGAACTGCTGTCAAGACTGAAGAGCATTGGAAAACTGGTCATGGCTTTAAAATTGGCTTTTATAATTGCACCTGAGACTGCAAACAATAATTGTAATACCATTAACTTAAAATCATTATTTTCAAGAGACTCTAAGCACTAACTAGTTCCAACTCTAAGCACTGAACACTGAAAATATCTTCCAACTTGAACATTCTCAGGCTGAATTTACCTTCACTTTACTGGTACACATCCATTTTCTTTGGATTATAGAAGTATTTAACGAATACTGTAAGAAGTCATGCCAAAAGCATCTAATGCCTTTCCATGCATTACAGTAAAAACCTTTTAACATAGAAACCTTTTAGCATATACAGTGATTAGCTCATAAGCATGGAAAAATTAAGGTAATATTAGTTCAAACAAATCTGTAGTATCTGCATCAATTAGTTTTGATATCAGCAAATAGTTCAGATTTACAACTTCAAGCCTGACTATCAAAAGGCACAGTAAAAATACAACACAGATGTGCTTTCACTGACCACAGCGACCAGGTTTGTGTTCTGCAGTGGGAACTTCCATGTAACAATCACACACATTTAAACTGCTTTCTTCACTCGAGTTCATTTACCTTTCAGCAAATGCCCTGATCTCCCACAGTTCCAATTCCTCCTCTGCCACCCAAGTTTCCATTATTACAGGGCCTGTTTGCTTGGGTGTTTCTGGCCTTTTGGGCCTCAGTGCACTTGATCGCAGTCCCTTCCTCTGGGGTGTTGGAGTTTCTTTAGAGAACAGTCAAAACACACACATTAAGCTCAACCACAAAAAAAACCTGAAGTGTAACCCAAAATTTAGTGTCTTTCTCAGCCCCATTCAATAAACAGGAAGGCTTTCCAGCTTCAGATAAATCACATCCCTTCGTTAAATGCATCCCTTGTTTCCCACAGGTGTGTATGAACAGCTCATGTCAAGCTATATTGCTTCCCGATGGTCTGAATTAACATAAAGATCCAGTTACCTTAATTTCTGTAGGAGATTACAGGGAGAGGGAAAAACGTCTGAACAAACATACCTTTTGGAGCCTCTGGGACACCAATGGGACAAATAATTTTTCTTATACAGTACTCTGACCGGATTCCATACGGACCAACATCTCTCCTCTTGATTATTTCTGTTGTTGTAATCTCAGTTTCGGTTGTTTCTACAACAAATTAGTCCCAATACATTAATAACAGCAACAAATAAAGCTAAACCTCCAACCAACCCAATATACTCAAGGTAAAGACAAAGCAACTAGTAGGAACTGTTCACTAAAATAATTCAAATGCCAGAGCTGACGTCGAGCCCTTACAGAAATACTCAAGATTAACACCAAGAGCTTCTGCATTAAAAAACTCAGAAATTTAAAGTAATAATACCTGTCCTTGTGGTTCCTCCCCCAGGTGGAGCTTTTGCTGCCATATCATCCCACTTGAGACATGCCCACAGCAATCTCAACATCAGGCTCACCCCAGCCAAGGACCTGACTGTTTGAAGTCGGTACCTAAAAAGAGAGAGTATGAATTGTATCTCAAAATCAAAATGCATTGAAAAATACCCACCCAAACCAATGGGACAAAGGTTTTCCATTCTAATTTTACTGAACAATAGAGAAAATAATTGAGTAATAAAATGTGCATGTTTTGGGCACAAACGTGTGTATCACTCGTATTTTAAAAATCAATTAATTTCGTCACATCCTACACTTTTCTTCAACAGTGTAAAGTATGTACCTCCAAGTGATCCCAAAAGTTGGTCTTGGGGATGGATACGGCCAGATATCCAAGGCAGGCTTTGCATTGTAATTGAAATAGGGAACCTCTCTGATCCCTCCTCTCCTGGCCAGCTTTTTTAAGTCATCATTGGGTAAAACAAATATGCTTTTTTTACTGCTTTTGGTAACAAATTTTCTGTAAGATGGTAAGGCAGTTCCAGAACGAGATTTTTTGGGTCTTGTGAACTTCATTAACTTCACTTTGTCTTTTGTGGAATACTCTTTGCTGACAGTCATGGAAGTCACCAGAGTGCCTTCTGGGGTGGTCAGAGAGTCGGTGACTGTGGTTGTAACCACTGTTTTGCTGTGCTCCTGGACAGAAACGACATCAGTGTTCATGTCCGAGGCTGGAGCGGTGAGCTTGGTCACAGTGGTGGTGGTGGTGACAGTGGAGATGGCACAGTTCGCCGTGGATGAAACCACCGTGGTCTTCTCCTCGCTGGCAGCTCCAGTCTCCGCCACTCTAAACACCGTTTTGGACTCTGTGGACACAGTCGAAGTTGTGGTAGTCACCTCGGTAATAACAGTTTTTATTTTGCTTTCTCCATTGACATTTTCCATTTGGTACGTCTGCACACCGTTCTGGTCAGCAAAGTGACCGCTCAAGCTGGATTCCT
Organism: Grallaria varia; assembly: GCA_013396735.1. Classification (NCBI taxonomy): domain Eukaryota; kingdom Metazoa; phylum Chordata; class Aves; order Passeriformes; family Formicariidae; genus Grallaria; species Grallaria varia. The sequence goes on from VWZG01004744.1 coordinate 1,398,706, forward strand.
CGCACGAGGCCGCGGGAGACGGAGCAACTTTGCTCTCCTCGGTGACTTCAGTTTCCATGGATTCTGTCTCACCGCTCAGGCTCTTCTCTTCACAGCCAGCCTGTGCTGGTGGGGAAGCAGAGCCAACACTGGTGGACCTCTCAGGAGAAAGCTGGTTTTCCTCAGTCTTCTGCACGTACTTGGGGACTTCGCCTGGTGGCTGGAGACTCTTCCCAGACTCAGACTCCGGTGAATTCTGCAGATGGGACTTGGAGTCCACGTTGTTTTTGTCCTTTGTGCCCTCCACCACGATGTCACCATTCATGAACGGTTTCACTGGAGACTCCTTAAAAGTCAAGGGTTTTATTTCATGTTCTGGAATGGATTTATTGATATTGTTAACTTTTGGCTCAATATCACCTCCTGCCTTAGCCTCACAGGTATCTTTCATGGAGCAGTCAGCATGTGATAACCCTTTAATGTCACTGTCTTTTCCATTAATTTGAAAAGATGATTTTTCTTTTTCTACATCTGCCCCAGTGTCTTCATCTTTATTATTCTTTTTGTCAGTGTTTGCATTTGTCTGCTCAAGATATTTGTTTATGGTACCTGTCTCCACTTGCAGTTCCTGACCTTTCTTCTGACCATTAGCCTCTGTTAGTTTGGAGCTCAGTAAATCCTCGTTAACATCCACCCCATCCATGTGTTCCAGAGTTTGACTTTCAAGGTTTCTTTCAGAAATCAGCCCTGTTTTAAGTGGTTCTAGATCTTTACTAGCTGATTTTTGGTGAAATATAATTTTCTTTTCAGATTTACTTTCAGTCTTTAGAGGTGCAATTTCTTCTTCCATTTCACTTTCTTGAGAGGACAATGTTTCCATATGGCTTTTTATCATACAATTGTTTTCTGGATCTTTACTCTGCTGCTCAGAATTCCCTTCAGAATCTGGTTTCTCAGGAGTGGCCACAGGATCTCTTTGACAGCCGCTCTCTGGTACCACCAGCCCCAAGTTTTCAAGCTCTCGCTGAGATACTCTGGTCATAGGTAGTTTTTGTTTCAAAGGTTTTTCAGGTGTTTCTGAAACGTCCCATTTGACTCTGCCTCCTGCACCGGTTTGTTTCAAACCATCCACCATAGAACTCTCAGACTCCCCAAGAGCCTCTTGTCCTGGACTCTTGTCAGCAGCCACAGGTTCAGGGTTGTTTTCTTTGCCATCGCTGTGAACGGAGCCTTCTCCTTCAGAGGAGCGAGGTGAGGCTTCATCCCGTAGCTGCCCCTCTCCTTTCCTTGCCAAAGGTTCCTCTTCCTCCCTGGTTCTGGCAGAGGAGACGGTGCTGGTGGGCAGAGAGTCCTTGTCTGGCACGTGGGTCTGCTCCTGGGAAGTGATGTCCGACGGGCTGCCCTCCCTGCCTTTGCTCTGCAGCTCAGCCCTGTGTTTCTGGGGGCTTTTCACACCCGCCTCCAGCCTCAGCTTCTCCAGGCGCTGTTTTTCCTCCAGGGTGAACTGTTTTATTCGCCGCTCCAGAAGCCCGTCTAATTTGGACGATTTTACTTTCCTTTTGTAGCAAGTCCTTAAGTGAAAGCCCTCGCTGACGTTGATTATGTCCAGCTTGCAGTGGCTCTCCTCGTCTTTCACGGAGGGTTCCATTTTCACATCATCGACATCCATGGGTTCTTCCTTGATGACTTTATCGTTTTCACCATCGATTTCTTTTTCCGCTGTGAAGAAGAAATAACTCAGAATCACTGAGCCCCCAACAATGAATTCCAAACTATTTTATAAATGGAACTTTTATCATATTATTAGATTTCAAGAAAAAAAGGGAATAAAACCTTCTGACACTACTACAAGGGATAACAAGCAATCACTTAACTGAGGCATTTTAATGCCTTCACAGAATCTGTTCCACAGTTTTTCAATAGTTATTTCTGAGGTTCTGTGCTTTTACTCATGCAGTGGTGTAATGAATGGGTGGTTTTACAAGAGCATAAGATTATCACCTGTATCTTTTGCATGATCTAAATTTTCAGAAATTGTATCAACTTCCACTTTGTCTTCTCTCAACTTTTCTTCTTTCACTTTCTCCAAGGTTTCTGACACATCTGCTTTGTCTTTTCCTTGCCCATCATGAGAATCCCTTGCTCTGTCTTTCTCTGTTTTCACCTTAGATGGCCCTTTTCGTTTATCCAAGCTGCACTTTTCATCTTCACTCTTTGCTATTGACAAATTAAATTATTTCAATTATTCAGAATACTTTTTGTACTCTGCCACACTTTAATGTATGTTAGTTTACCTCTCAAATCATTTGCACATCATCAGTGAAATTCAGAAAGAGAATTAAGTATGTGGTAAAACCACAGGTTAAACTCAGTGCAATACTGAATATATATACACCGCCCCCCCCAATAGTTTCGATGGCACTTTTTGTTTTTTATTATCTTATTATTATTTTATTATTAAAAAACCGTGTAAGCAATGCCAACACTTACTTGATAGCAATTTTCTGTAATTTGCATTAGTATTTCCTGGCAGTTTGGGCATAAACCTGTGGACGTGGGTTTTACTAATCCAGCTCCAGCCTCCATATCCTGTTACTCTGTATTCCTCTCCTTTTTGCTTCCAAACCTGTCAATAGTTTTAAAACAGTAACATTAATGATGCTATTTGCTGCACGGTTAATATTTACATTTAAACACCAAAGACAGATAAAAAACCCCCAAGCCTAAACCTTTGACTTACAGACTTATGAAGTATATTTTTGAAAGAATGCACCACCTAAAATTAAAGGCACAGTAACATCTAAAAACCTTATTTATTTAATGTAATAGTGAGAATATATTTACCTAAAAGCTGAAAGATTAGAGTAGTTTTTGAATACATTTACAACAAAGAACCACTCCAACAAAAGTAGTTAATATCCACTGCAGGAGAATATAAAGAGGTTTCTGCAGTAGACCCCATCTTATTACACAAGTTCCAAAGTACAGGGAGCTAGGTTGGGTTTTCTGGGAGGAGGGAGTAGGAATGGGAGGGGAGCAGTGGCAGCGACACACCTACAGACAAGACTTCAAGAACCACCTTGAACATTTACAGCACCTTACAGATCAAATTCAGGCCAGGATTAGGTGGCTGAATTCATGGACAGGGAGTAACACAAGGACATTTACCTTGTAAGTTCAAAATAAAAATAGAAAAAGAGTCAGATATCAATAATTTCTGTATTTTCTTTGTTCTTCCCACAAAAGGAAAGCTCACCTGATGTTTGACAGGGAATGTGTACTTCACCCACGTCGCTTGCTGCATGGTTTCTTCTTCCTCTTGCTTTCTCTCCTTCTTTTTCACTTTCTCCTTCTCTTCTCTTTCTATTGCTGTCATCCTGCGCAATCTACACCCCACAGATTCAATTGCATTTAAGTACAGGGGCTTGTAAGCAAATTACGAAGTCAACAGCACATCCTACCCCTTTGAGTAAGTTTAAATATCTGAAGTTAAGAGGAATGCCCAGTATCAGGTTTTATGCATTTCAACTTTTCAGGGCCATTCCATTACGGCAAACACAGTCACCTGTAACTGTGTTTAACACCAGACATCCATTTGCTGCTCCTGTGACACAATGAGGGACAAAAACCAGACGCCACTAGACCGAGAGTGTTGAAATTTGCTCTTCTGCTCTCCCAAAGTTTTAGCACTTTGAGACTCTGGCTCAGATAAAACAAACACAGAAGCAACGACACTATAAAAATCCTGTCATGCCTTTGAGGAAAAGCACTTCAGGTGCTGAATGATCGACTCAATTTAAACATAATCCTTACAGGCTTAGAGGAAGTAGTAATTGTAAACCAAAGTTCTCATAGTCAAAAATACTTAAACATTTGTTAATTTTACCTCGTGTGCCCCAAGGATTCCCTCCAGATGGGCAGCATGACAACTGGTTTAATTGCACACTCCAATATAGCCAGTGCTAGTGCAAATTCTCTGGGTTTGCTGCACATCTGAACAGCCTTAATCCAGTTAGACCTGGAGTGGAAAACAGGGAACAACCTCAAACATATACATGCACTGACATCTGTACTATCCTGGGGTAAAGACACACATATTTTACTGTTTTACTCAAATGTGTAATCCTTTTAGCCATCCATCATAAACACACATTATCATACATTTTAACACACCGAAGCACTGATTTGAAAAAACAAAGGCCATGGCTTATGACCACTGTCAGCAAAAATACAAGTAAAATGAGAATACATATTTCCATTTCCTAATTTACCTGTGGGAAGCCCAGTTAGGGTGAAGGAATGATGCTGGGATGTTGTTTTCCAGCTGAATAATAGTGAGCCTCAAGGTGGAAATGGTCAGAACTTTGGACCCATGCACAGACCCGTTCCACTTGAACTCCCCAGCTGGGGTCAGGCAGAATTTATGGGAGAGGTGTCGTCTCTTGTCGTGGTCCTCCCTGTGCTGGTGCTTGTTCAACGCAAAGGAATTGGTGGCATATTGATTGTGATAAACACGGTACTTCCCCTCCTGCCCCAGCTTGAAATAATTGTTCATATTTCCTTTAATCACAACGTCTTTCTTTGTGGTCACTCGCGAGACTTCGCCTTGCGAGTTGACCACCAGAACCTTGGGAAAGAAAGAAGGATTTTAAAAGAGGCACACTTAAATTTCCAATGCTTCTATTTATTTATTTATGATTTAGGCTTCAATTGCCTATGCATAAAAGAATTAAAGTACCCTAACTCAGTTTGTGGAAGCAAATAACTGTTTATCCAGTGTACTAATACATGTAATTCACCACTGATTATATGGAGTTAGGACACTCCCAGGATCAATTTTAACATTAAATAAAAAAGCACTATCTAGGCTCCTCAGTCCAAACAGGAACCTGTTTTTCTGCTCTAAATTATGCCTATGGAGGGAGAGAGCTTTGGGAAAACAAGTTCATTAAATTCAAGCTTTCTGTGAACCCCTTCCTTGGCACAGCAGAAAATTCAGACATGGAGCAAAGCAAACAATTATCTTGCCATGGATAAAGTCACTGGTCCACTTTGCTTGTCAATAAATACACTAAATGATAATGTAACAAAAACAAAATTAATACACCAAACAATATGCAACCAACTGCAACGAACTCCCAACAGTCAAACACTTCCTTCCTGGATAAACTGGGCTACTTAAAACAACCAGAAACAAAACAAACCACCAAAAATCCAACAAACAACCCACAGCCATACAAAATATTCATACCAGTGCCTTGGGTCACTGTCATACTACTCTGCAGAGAGCAATCAAGAGAGCACAGGCAAAGGAAAAGGAGGAAAAAAGCTTCCTGTGACATTACAATTTCCCCATTTGCTAATTTATTTTTACTGCCTCTCATGTGCCTCCATTGCCTGCCAAAATCACTTCTTTATTTTTAAATAAAATTTATTATCGTTTAAATAAATTGGCATTTCTCTAGAACATTTTTTTGTACTCCTTTGAGCTTTCCAAGATGTGCACAAACCTCTCTGGCTTCTTTATACAACTTGTTTGCTTCCTGTGCTGCAGCAGCAACCTGTTGGTTTTTCATCTGGCTCAGTTTGCTATCTGGATTCCTCAGCCTGGTGAGCATTCGTGTTGAGCCTGGGGTGCCCTTTCCTGCTCCTGGAGAATCACTTCTTTCACCATTAGATTTCTCTCCTGCCCAGGGTGGAAAAAAAAGGCTTTTAAAACAAACTTAAAAACCGGGAGTTTTCTGTTGATATATAGAAGTTACAACAAGAACGAGAAGTTTGGTGAAAAGATGGATAAAATGAAAGCTGGGGACATCATCATTATTATTATTAATTTATTTTTACCCATGTCCTCTGAAGTCTGGGATCCCCCCTCTGCGTTTTCAGCATCATCCAGAGTCTTAAAGGAGTCGTTCTGCTCACTGCCACTGCTGTTTTCCACATCTGGCTGGGGAGGTGCAGCAGACCCACTGCTGCTGCTGGGGATCATCTGACCAGTTTCTTCTACAAAAGAACAACTTCGGGTTTAGGTTTTTTATTTTTTCCTTTTACATTGGATCAATGCAATTTTTTGAAGGTTTAAAGTTTTCATCAAAAAAAAAGTCAGATGCACATGTTTTGCTGGACAGGAGGGAAACACTCATGGATCCCTGGAAGGAGTTTTTGTTCTGTTTCAAGCAGCTTCAATTTTTACGGGATTGAAGAATTGAAATTCATACTTGTATTTAAAGTACATTCATATTTCATCCATTTCATTTTTTTCTATAGATGCACACAGAGAAAACCCTCTGCTGAGACTTTGTTTCATAAAATCTGGTTTTCCTGCACTTTCTGTGATTTTCCCTTTTGGTTTTCGTGTGCTTTTTACCTGTCCCTCAAAGCACACACCTTTCAGTTCCCCTTGTTTTCCACCAAATCTTTGATTGTCTCTTCTCCAGCACGTCCATTCTGAGGAATCCCACAGATTCCAGTTCAATTGGCACCACTGGAAGGATATTGAACCAGGAGTACTTTTTGTGGAGTACTCCCTCCTGGCAGAGGGATGGATTAGGTAAATATTCTGGGAGTCTTTGAGGATCCCTAACCTGAATGTATCCTGATTTCTGGCTTTGCCCAGTGGGTGACAGCACTGTCTGACCCATTTCCCTGGTTACTCTGAGGGAAGATGGAACTGTTTTCAAGCCAGTTAGGAGGAGAGTGGAAGCACTCAAATCCCTTTTATATATCTATATTAAATCAATTAAATACAAACTAATACCCAAACTGCATTTAACAAAGATGGTGACACACATTCTCATCTTACTCTGCATTTTCCTCTTATTTTCCACCTCACTGATCCTGGTTCAATATCCTTCCCTCTCTTGGAGAGGAGAGTCTCAAACTGAAATTTCATAGTAGGAGCACAAACATGCTGTGAAAACAATAAATTAGACATGACGAGAAACCCTCTCCACGCACACTTTCCCACCAAAAAAATAGCCCACTCATTTAAAACTAAGCCAGAAACTTAGGGAGGAGAAAAGTACTTATGGAAGTGTAATAAATAATGAAAAATATCTACAGGAATCGTTAAAATAAAACACAAGCCCATAAATGTGCCTGAAACAAAATTACTGGATATTTATCTTTCCAATTAAACCACCATTTAACAGCTTTAAAAGGAAATAAAAAATAGGAGAACAGGCAAAAATATTTGGCCAAGTATCTAAACTATATGGGTTTTGTCTCATACACCAGGACATTTTCTGCAGCAAAAAAATCTATTCTGAGGCTTCCAGCTTCATCTTAATTTTCACTTTGTCCTCCTGTTAAGAAAGTTTATTACAAGGTTTGGATGCACTGACTTTCACAAGTTCAAGGACTACAATCTGTATCTGCAGGGAAAACTGTTTCTGTGGGAGAGAAAACATTTATCACCTCTTTGTAAAACAACACACTGAGTATGGACACATCACGGAGTAGAGGATGTTTAGATTTTTAAAGAACTGAAAATAAAATACTCATCATTTTAACAGTAATCAGCTGTTTAGAACAACATTTGGTTATTTGGCAAATCCTGTAAAGAATATAATTCTAAATGTAATACAAAACAATTTTTAAATAGTGCACTGATAACGCAACTTACATTTAATCAAACCCGATTTGTTCCTAAATCAAAAGTTTGGTTAGATTTTTTAAATTAAGTAGTATACATTACAACTTTCAAATCACTGACATGGTAAAACAAAACACATAAAAATACAAGAGCCCCTGTGCTTACAATTCTTAAATCTGTTTAAAATCCTTACCATGACAATTTTAACCTTGAATGAAAATGCTTTCACATTGAATGGAAATGCTTTGTTTGTTAGTAATTTATACAGTAAATGATAGATTAAAATAATAAACAAGCCAGCAGCAAATTAGAATTTGAAATAAACTTTGAGAGGATGCTAACGGTCATCATGGATCACTATGGAAAAATAAAATATACAGGAAATAGAAAATAAAAAGCTTAGCCATAGTCATCTTTGGAAGGCATGGAAACAAATGCTCATGTCACAGAGGACCACGGATCTCAAGCATCAGTTGCAAGAAAATTAACTTTGAAATGTTAATAATGACAATGTAGCAGTAAAGGATGGCACTGCAAGCAAATAGTATGAGTGATATGCACTGGCAATGGTTTTAGTGGACAAATCAGAGAGAAAAACAGATTCCCCAAATAACAGAGGCATTGGTACCAGTGCCCTCTGTACCTGAGAGTTCCAGGGGGAGCTCTGATGCCACCTTCTTCTCTGCCACGCTGTTGCTATCAAGGCTTTCTGCCTGACACCCCTCGTTCTTCCCTTCAGGGCAACTATTCTCTCCTGCAGAAGGATTTGTGTTGTTGTCATCAGTGCTTGGTGTCACAGAGTTACTTTTATCCCCAACGACTGTTGCCTCTACAGTAAAACGCACAACAAAACTTTAGGGATATTCTTTATTAGGCCTCAGGATGTCATTTGGCATCATCCACAGAAAGCAACTGCAGCAGCTTTGGTTGGTTGATAATGCTGGAAAATATGGAGCTCTTTCCTTTTCTTTCCTTTTTTCCCTTTTGCTGTGAGATAGTATTGACTCAAAGAACAAACCAACTGTGATGAGGAAAAAGTCAAAAATGATGTCATATGGCTTACTAATAAACCTGGTGATGACAACCTGTAAGTGCCTCCTGTACCTCAGGGCAGAGGATCGAGAGGCTGTATGGAAGTAGGAAAATTGGTGAAATGACTTAACTAGAAAAACAGCTACAATATACAAGTACAAAGGAAATGACAAATATCACCTCTGACAAAAATATCTTAGAGAATCATACCAAAAAAAAAAAAAGTCACATTAACACTTAAAGAAATGTGAGGTTCTTAACTAAAGATTCACTTCACTTAAATGGAGCTGTTAAAGCACAGTCAGATTTGCTTTACCTTCTGTTTTCTCCTTTTCCACATCTTGCTCATTCTGTGTTTCCTCGATTTTATCTTGGTCTCCAGATTCCTCCTTGTCTCTCTCAGCATCTGTCTGGTCATTATCAGCATCACTTTTGGCCTTTTCTCCTTCCTCATCTCCTGTGTTTTTATCTTCCACTATTTCTCCTTTTCTTGCTCTGATAATGTCCAAAATTTCATCTACAACGCAATGTTGTCATCAATAAATAAACAACCACCTACTGGGCCACAGAGCACAACACAAACCCTGCTTCTGATAGAAAGTAAACCAGTATTTGATTCAAAGTGCAACATTTATTCCCATTAAGCAAAACATTCGTACCATTTGCTGCAGAAAGGAAAGACTTGTTGTTGCCCCTGGCTTTGTTTGTCAGGTCTTCCGTCACGTCCATGTGCCGATGAACCTCCTCCTGCATTTCATCCAGGGTTTTGCATAGGTCAGCTTCCCAGTAATCTTTGTCCAGGCATTCAATCAACTCTGCCAGCTGGATCTTTGTGCTGTAGTACCAGATCTTCTTATCCTTCTCGCTTTCTGAATCTTCCTCTCTGTAAGAGAATTCCAAAAATATTAATTTTAAAACATCTGGATACGTGATAAAAATTACTATCAGTCTGCTTTCTGCAGAGAACCATTAAAAGCCAACACCCGAGTGTGAATAAACAAATCAATGTGGACACTTGTAATCTAATACTTTATATTCCTTTTTTCTTCCCCTCCCTTTCTTTATCCCCTCAGCTCTCCTGACAACTTCCTTGGGAAAGCTTCTGAGGAGTCTCCTCAAAACTGGTTTGTCCAATCTGACGACAGGGTTTATTCCCATTATATTTACTATTACTGTAACCAGTAATTTACTGCTAAGTCTCAAACAATTTGCAATGAAAGATGGTTTGGGTCCAGAATCCCTAATGGGTGGTGTTTGTGCCTGCATATTCAGGGAAGAGCAGTTAGGAAATTCAAAGGGTAGCATCACATCAATTAAATATTTCATCCTGGCATCTCTGTAACATCCACCTGGGAAGCACCAACAAGGGATAAGAGCCGTAATAGAATCCTTTGAAAAGATCATGGGATTTCCACCGGTTTTATCTGGGTTTCTCCATGAGCCCACGAGCACAGATAGGACTCCTGGAGACCCACAGGGTCAAAAGCCCCTCAGCAAAACAAACTTTTGGCTGTGATGATAAAACCTGTTTTATTGCAAAGAAAATCTCTCATAAAGGCCTTTGCTCATGAAAAGCAACTAATGCTACTTTACCCATTTATTCCTGTAGGCTGCCAACATTCCATTAGTTTTAGCCACACCAACCTGTTACAGCTGACAGGTTTTCTCAGAAAACAGCTCATTTCAGCAAGACCATCCACACACAACACACCAAAAAGTAACAGCTGAATGCTGACAATCATCTGACTCCATGGAATACTCCAGGCCTGTAAACTTCCATGTTAAAGGAAAATTAATGTTTAAACCATGTTTCCTCTAAACCAAGGCTTATTTAATAACAACAGGAATGACAGGGCTTTTACTGTTGGTGGTGGACAAAAGCCACAGCAAAGGAAGATAAAGGCAAACCCCCGAAAACCAAGATGGAAAGGGAGATGAGAATGCAAGAATAGAGCTTTATACAGCCAGAGGAAATGAAAGGATGAAACAAAATGCTTAACTAAAAAGGACAGGGAATGTGTGCCTTCTGAGCTTTCCCTGGCAAACATCCAAGTGAAGTGGCAAGTGCAGGACCCCGGCAGAGCAGCAATTGTCAGGCTGTTCTGCTCCTGACAAACGTGACTGTAGAATATGATGCTGTTTATTTCTTAACTCCCAAAAAGGGAACTTTAACCTTTCATTTTGAACCCCTAGCTGTTACAGGATTATTTGCTGGAGAGATAATGCCATTTACACATCTTCTTTTATGACCTAGATACGCAACAATATGAACGCTTTATATAGAATCAGAGTCTCTTCACCTGGAAGAGATCCAGTCCAACCATACATCCCCATCCCTCCAGGAGGGAAGGCTGTGCCTGTACCCATGTGCCAGACGAGCAGCTCAGGCATGGAGGTTGCACACCTTGCTTCAATTTTGAAGGTGATCATCCATTCAGGTGTTTCCTTATTTTCATCCTCCCGCCCCGTTCAGCACATGGACACTGATGCATCTGGGATGTGTGTGTGTGTGTCACCTGAACAGCCTGGGCAGCATCTGGCTTTTCCTGTTCCATCAGTCCTTTCTATTCTAGCCTTACGAAGTTCCATCGCACTGAAAAGCAATTGGCTGCTGCCTTCAGTTTCCCTGGATAACTCGGAGAAAGCTCTCAGCACGAGGCAAGGGTTGCAGGCCAGTAAAGCCTGGGGCTCCCTGAAGAGCAGAGCCAGCAGAGCACCAGCAGCTCTGCAGAAAGCACCTGGAGCCAGCCCTGCCGCGCGTGGTTCCAGCGCCGCCCCTAAAGAACCACTCAGAAAATGCTCTAGAAACAGACAATGAGGTTAGCCAAGAGTATTTTAATAGCCTTCCGCTTCGTTTGTCTCGGGCTTTGAGCAGAGAGGCTGTTTTGAACTGAAGGCTATCACAGCCTCAGCAAGGGAATTTCAGGAATTAGAGATTTCTCCCGGAAAAGCCCAGGGAGCAAAGGGAATGGCACAGGCTGGCTGGTCTGTGTGCTCACAGCACACCCAGCTCTGGGCAGCCTTCCTGGCAACACTCAGGTGCCTGCCAGGAGCACGCAGCACAAATCAGCCCGTGCTGATTCGGGCCAAGTCAGGTGAGATTGAAATTAACAATTAAATGATTGACCTTAGCTTGCCCTGAACACCTTCTTGCATTTGCTAAAGGGACACCACTACTTTTACCCTCTGAGCAAAGCAGGGGGGCTGTCACAGAGGAAAGCTGGGAAGACGCAGGACTGGACGAGGCCAAGGCAGAGGTCTGGTGAGTCTCCAGGGCACTCAGCTGAGTCACACACAATATGTGAGGGGCCAAGGAGGGAGAAAAGAATCACATGAGTGTTTCCTACCTCTTTCAGGCTCCTTGGCTGCCAGGAACTATTCCCTGGCAGGCTGCAGGGGCCAGTTTGGAGACTGATAAAAACAACAACATCGAAAGTGCTCCAACTCTCGAGTAATAATGAAATATTGAGTAGTAGCAGTAGTAGGTACGGCCCTTCCTGCATTCCATGCTGATGCAATTAGAAACCGAAGAATTCAGTAAATGGGTTAAAGCAATCTATTCAAATGAAGACCCAAATCCTTGCTAATTAATTGGAGAAAACAGGGGAGCACCCACTAAGAACATAAACAGCATGACAAATCTTGCTGAAGATTTGTCTGACGAGGAAGATCCGAACACCTCAGGAATAACAATGTGTGCCCTATTTCTGCTATCGAAATGAAAGCCACACACTGTTTCATTATCTTTTTTCACAGACACTTAAATCCAAAGCACCTCAGTATTTATAGAAAGATAACTGGTTAAAACACTGCAGCAGGTTACTGGGATAACACAAGTCTAAGTCCTAAATTTCCTGAGTTGTTAACTTGCAGAAATAATCTTTACAAGAAAAACAAACACAATTGACCCAGAGGCATCAGTCTTAATTTGTAAATAGCTTGAAACAAAAAACCTCGGGAATTTTTTCTTGCTTGCCATATTTCTTTTAATCCTGTTGACATTTGTTCATGGGGATGCATGAGGAGACCTCTCCCAGCGTCCACTTTTCCATCTTTGTAAAAGAGAAGGGGTGGAGAAGAGAAATAAAAACACAATGAAGGGCTTAAACAAGGCTTATTACCCTCAACAGGTGATGGAAATAAAAGTATCAGAGAACAACAAGTCTACAAAAGCCTTTAAAAGGTGAGAAAAACAGTGGTATGATGGATTTCTGATATTTACAGGGGAAAAGGGGAGAACTAAAAACCTCAAAAACCCTTTTGAAAAACAAACCCACCAAAAATTTAGGATTTCAGTTCTCTAATCCCCCTGGGCAAGATATCAAAAGGGTATTTGTGCAGATTATTTTGCGATCTATTAGATTCCTCTGATATATTTGATCACATGGCGCTGGGGAATACACTGTATTCATTTTAATAACGTTGATACGATAACATCATTTCACGAGCCTCAGGTTTTAGCATTTGGCAGTTACTCTTTAAGTTATCCTTCAGTTATCCAAGATACCAGGTGTGGTTTGAGGTTTTTCAGTGTGTAACTACATACACATCTCTCTATTTATACATGCAAAACATTTGGGTTTGCAATACAAAGTGCTTAGTGAATCTAAAAAAAAATTAGAAACTGAAAGCACAAAGTTTATTAACTGAATTATTAAAGTTGCATTCTCCTGGAACTTAGTTGTGTAGTACAGACTTTTGTCCCCTTATGAACTGGCTTGAGTACAAAGTTTTAAGGCACATTAGGCATAAATTTAATGATGTCAAAGTTCTCTGACAAGTCCAGTGGAAGGGGCTGGCTCTGCACCTCCCACACTGGCCTGTTTAAGCATTGCTGCTGCATGTCTGCCAAACCATCTGCATCAAACCTGATCTCTGATTTCTGACACAGGTAATGTGCCCACAGAACTCCTTAACAGGAAGGCAAAATACTGCTTTTTAAAAACTCAGTGCATTTAAACTTTGAAGATGACTCTCTGGTGCAGTTAAAATTACTGCCAATGTAAGAAACAAGTCTCACATGTGCACATTTCAAAGGATCACAAAGCACCTGCGATTTATTTTAGTTTAAAATATGTTGAAGTATTGCCTGTATCAAAACGTTCTGAACATCAAATACTCCACTGGGAAAAAACCATTGGTAATTATTTTTAACTAAACTTGATCTGTGAAACAATCTGCCTAGAGACAGGGAGGAAACAAAGTCTGCCTATTTATCTTAAAATCACCTCATGAGTGACTGTTTTATTTAATTCCCAGACCTCTGCCAGTAGAGTAGAGCAGTGAACATAACCCCATCTTTAGAACAGCCTTTCCCTCAAGAGCTGGAAAGACACAAAAACCACGCACAGAAGAGACCATAAGTAATTAAAGCACAAGTAAGTAGAGCAAAAATAATCCCAGTTACATGTCCTTCACAACCAGGCTTTTTGTGAAAAATCAAACTTTCAACACATTTTCTGGAAACAGAAGGTAGAAAATTCTGTCTGAGGCAAAGAATTGGCATTTCAACAGCTCCAGGCTGCCCATCACATCCTGAACCATCTGAATGATCCACCACCTTCTGCAGGGCATCCGACCGAGTATAAACACAGAGCGTAGAGATTAAAAAAAAGGTAAGAGTATAAAAGATTCCCTGCATCCTTTAAAAGATCACTTGACACTACTGTGGCCTTTGTGATCCAGAGAAACTAAAAGCGATCAAACATTCACTCTTTTTGCAAGTGTGAGAGAAGAACACAGGAACAAAGAGCAGCGGTAATTAATACTTAAAGCATCAGCTCACAACTCATCAGAGACAGAGCCCCACATTTTGAAGGGCTACCACGAGACCTCAGAAATGTCTTCTTTGCAAGATGTAACACCATCAGCAGCTCACAGTCCCTTTTAAAGACACTGGCTGCTATCTGAACATTCACTGTGACCTGCTGTATGAAATTCTGCCAAGGTACCCAGCTGTGGCTTATGTTCTCCATAAACCATGTTTCCAGAGTTCTAGTACAATCTATTCTATTTTTCATAAATTAACAATACCACTCACTTCCATTAAACATTATTTCTCATCCATTATGAGAGCAATTAGATAAGAACTGCCTTTATAAGCAAACCAACATTTAGCTATTTTCCTGTGAAAAACGTAGAGGTGTTTTTATAATTTTAGGTAACAAACCATGGCAGGATGTCCTCGCTAACACGGGTGTGATACTATTAATGTTTTGAGATACATTTGTATCTGAAGACCAACAAGGAAGGGAAAGTGTGTGAAACACACAAAACAGCTCCCTTGAAGACAGGCATGTCTTGCTATTTTGACTCCGTCTGCACTGCAGAAGTGTTCAATACAGCCTATTCTGCATTTCTGCTTATGGTGAAATCCTTGGAGTGGCTCTAAAACTTTCAGCTTCAAAGGCAGAGCATCAAACCAGTAGCTGACAGCCAAAGACCACCCATGCAGGCAATACAGCACAACCAGTGTCCTATACATCACAAAAAGGATTCAACTTCTCTTCAGTAACTTCTGCAAGAAACTGGAGGGTTCTCATTAAAATTCCCTTGCTTTTCCTCACATTCATGTGTTTCAGGCACATCAATATTAAGCCCAAGGCCTTGGTTTCTCTTCCTTTTGATATAGAGATGATGAGAATATTAATTTTGGATAAACATGATGGATTAATTACATGGTCTTTAGTAATCTACTAACAGAACAGCAAGCCATGGATTTCCTAAGGAAAGCACAATTTTCAGATGGCAACAGCAGCCCACAGTCTTTATTAACCCCACATCCAGCACAGCATTGGGGTTCAGCGGCGGGGCAACCATCAGTTTACTCACATGATGATCCTCCTGTTGAGGAACCAGTATTTCCGCCTGTGCCTGTCGTATCCAATGGGCTCATGTCGGATGTACGGCTTGTTTTTTTGGATTTCAGCAACACAGTCAGTCACCCCAGGCACCTTGTGTGCCACGCAGACCTCGCACTGCCACTCGTCCTCGGGCACCTCCTCCAGCGGTGGTTTCACGCACTCCAGGTGGTACACGGCCGAGCAGGTCTCACAGCAAAGCAAATCCCCAAGTTTGTGACAAACCCTACAGTGATCATCATACTGAATAACACCTTCTGACATTAACTCTTCGCGTGCAATGTTTGTGGTGAGGAACTGATCCACTAAGAACTGCAGAACTTTGATTTTATTCTCTACTGGTCCATAAGGATAGTCCTCTGTCTCTTGGTAAGGAAGAACATGATGGTATTCCTTGTCACTCTCACAATATACCCGCAGGACCTCTGGCCACGTCATTCCATCTATGAAATACAAAGTGGAATTAACGCTATCTTTGAGGTCAGCAGGTCCAAAGGTAGTATTTGAAGTGTCTTCTTCACGTAAAACTGCTTTTAAAAGCACTATATGCATCTCTGCCATAAGTGTGCACTGCTCTTGACTTACCAGAGCAGCACAGAAGTCCTCAAAACGAAAAGGAGAGAGGCGTAAAACAGTGCCAAAGTTCCTTAGTACCTCATAGATGGCAATAACATTCATTATATGCTCACTAGGCACCATTAAGTCCTCTGAGGATTTAGGAAACTCCAAGGGTGGGATATCTTTCTCTTCCAGTATCGGAGAACGAGGACGATGTGCTCTTTGTCTTCTCCTACCTGGAAAGAAAAACAACAGTCAGAATTTTGCTCCTCACAGGTCAACATGTTCAAACATCTCTCATCAACGACTGTGTCAAACATTCTAAACTACTGCAAATTAATGACTCACAATCTTCATAGATATGTAAGTGTGATAACTTGCCTAATAACCTCATACTTTAACTAACAGAGCGGAAATAAAATACAAGATATCTGAAGTCTTGCTTTAGACACTTAGAGCAGCTGCATTTCCCACACAATACACATCTACTGAATCCTTAAAATGACATCTAGAAATTGAATGGTTTGAATTACTTAGAAAGACATTTCTCTCAGCCAAAATAATAATTCAGAAATTTTTCTCATTTTGCTTCAGTATGATTTGTTTCAACTCAAAGCATCAAGCTCCAAACAACAGGTATTTTGCACTAAAATACTGCAAGCTGTTCTCCTGTCCAGCAATAGCACCCAGGAAAGCTCATTTCAACCAAACAAAAATACAGAAGAGAACCTAAAGCACTTTGTCCACCACTTTCTGCCTAGAGTATTTCTCCTGGATACCTACAGGCCACAAACAAAAGCTAAATGTGATGTTTCATGAAAACATTTTAAAAATTCCTCA
The DNA here is from genome assembly GCA_013396735.1 of Grallaria varia. Classification (NCBI taxonomy): domain Eukaryota; kingdom Metazoa; phylum Chordata; class Aves; order Passeriformes; family Formicariidae; genus Grallaria; species Grallaria varia. Next base: position 1,415,569 of record VWZG01004744.1, read on the forward strand.
TTTCTCAAAACAACAAACAAACCAACCTCTCAAAAACCACCAAAAAAAAAAAGAGGGGAAGTCCTGCTAATGCAGGGAGATATCCAAAGACAGACCCTGCAGAACTTAGAACACCATAATTAAAACTTTAATGCATTGAAAAGGGGGAAAAAGTTACCAGAGAAAGAAACTGCCTATATAAAGCATCACAATGCATAACAAATGATTGCAGAAGAAAAATAAATCAGTCCTTGAGCTGATATGGCAAGAGGACACCAGATACAGCTCTCCCTTTCCAACTTTAAAGGATGAAATCTTATGCAAAAAATTGCACACCCAAACAATACAGAAGATGAACTGTCAGATGTTTCCATTACAGAAGTAATGGGTCAACATCATCTGAGGATAAAAATAACTTCCCAAGTTTAGTGAAGTTTGAGTTGTGACTGTGGAAAATGAAAGAATGCTTCTAGGACTGTCTTCCAACGTGCACAAATCAGTGGAAAATCTTTAATCATGGCAAACACACCAAGACACAGGAGTTGCTCAGCTAGGCCCAAAGCAAGAGTTTTTTAGATTAAACTCCCTTTTCTACCACCATGATCCAAATTCACACATTAATTAAACCAGCCGTGGTTTAAAAGACCACAAAGCTAAACACACACTCACATATTAAACTACTTCAGGATCCTGAAGCTTCCTTCAATATTAGAAATAAAACCCTGCCAAAAACCCCAAACCAACAAATCCAAGGAGTCTAATGACCTCCAGTGAAAAGGATGGACATTCTCTGCCAAGGTGCTCATAAATCTTGAAGCATCTCTAAGTGGTTGCTGAACTGAAATTCAAAGTGCAGGTCAGTGGAATATCATCTAATGATGTCAAAGTGCTACAGGCTCTTTTTTTCGAGCTGAAATGCTTGTGTTCTACTGGTTGGGTGGATAACCTTCTTTCCTCATTGCTGATTACCTGCAAGTGCTCACACCCCATCCGGCTCACTCTGCTCCGAAGCACTTTCACCTCCTGTGAAGGCTTTTGAAGATCACAGTCCATGTTTACCCAACGGTGCCTCACAAACATACTAAAAAGTCCCCTCAAATGCTGAAGAATGTTTTCCTACAATAAACAGACCCAACTTTTCAAGCTCTTCATTTTCAAGGACAACCTTCCTTTCCACAAGGCAAATTGACCAATGTTTGAATTTGACATTCACTGGCAGACACAAAAACCCACCCCAACAAAAACTTTATTTCACTTGAAATTATTTCACAAAGTCTAGGATTAGACAGCTTTTTTTTTTTTTTTTTTGTGTCACTTGTCAAGGATTTTGGCCTCCATGGGAAATGTCTGTTTCAAGCAGAAATTGCAGTTTTTTACTACTTTGCCTAAAACAAAAACCACCTGGAGGATTCCAGAGCAGCTGCACGAGCAGGTTACTTCTGCTTTAAGCACCACCACCTGACTGAGCAGACTCTAAACTGAATCTACAGGAATCCACTCTCAATTAAAGGAATCTACTCTCAATTTACACACACTGGAGTCTCCCAAAACGTACTCAAGCTTTATTACATGCAAATTGGATACTTTTAAGAGCGTTTTTGCATATTAACTAAGTCTCTGAATCAAATTTCACCGCCAAGTTGGAGACAACACAAAGGGAGAAAACATCCACTTCTGCACCACTCAAGTTCCACAGCTCTCGTTTGGAAGGACAAATGGATTTGCCAACAGCCTCCTGCTGCCACAACTGGAATACTGACAGGCTCCACCTCACCTTGAGTGTCTCAGCATCCCAATTCTATCTACACAAACTTCTTTTAACTGGCATTCCTTCACCAGCTGCCTCCCAAAGGGCCCAGGCAACCTGCCCCTATTTTGAATTCTCTAGTTGAAGAGCTGCCTGTAATTAAGATTAAAGAGTAAATAATTTTATTCCCATGGCACATTTAATTATAGATATTGATAATTATAGTCTACACTTACCATAATCTACTAAAATAATTTATATTACAAATATTTAAGCAAACACAGTAATGATATTTGAAATAAAATTAAGTTACTGAACTAACAGTCTGAACTCCCAGAACCAGAATTTACCTAAAGATAAACAAACCTTGCTTCATTTTTTTTGTATTTCCATCTATTCAACCCATTTGGTTCAAATGCTGATCTTTTCAAAATTTAGAAATGAAACAGAGTTTCAAAGGACCAAAAGGCTTGTTTCTACTTTTCATTCACAGACCGAAAGAAGAAAAGGGAAAGCCACACCTATTCTTTACCACAGGAGAATATGGAACTTAAAACTGCTTTAACCACCTTTAACATCTGCTGGTTTATGAAGAGTTTTAAAACAGAATACCCAAATGAACTCTGGACAGTGTCCACAAAGATTGGATCATGACTAACTATGACTTCGACGCTCTTCAGCCTTAGTTATTGCAATCACCAATTATGCAGCCTGACAAAACCGCCCCAACGCCAGTTTTGCCCTGTCTCAGGGACGGTCCACAGCCCTCCCCTCCACATGTGCAGACCCAGCAACCACGGCCCTCCAGCCCAACACCTTCCAAGGACTGCCCTGGTGGACGGCGATCCTACAGACAAAGGCTCTGCCAGAACCACTGCCTTGTTTCACCGGGGGCAGAGCGGTGGCTGCACCGGCGTGACCCGAAAAAGAAACACTGAGCCCAGCCTTTCCTGGTCTGAAAGCTCACACCTGGTCTCTGAAAACTTTCCCTTCCTCATAATTTCTCAGGACTTGAGTCAAGCTCAGGGTTCCTGCTCACTGTTCCCATGGAGAGGACAAACTTAGTAAGAGTACTGGGGAGAGAAAAGACCAAGGAGTTTCAGATACTTCAGGAGCCTGTCACAGGCAGGGGGAAAACACAGAACACACTCCCCTCCCTTCAGTCACACTCCACAAAACTGACCCCAGCAAGTGAAAAGACTTTCGCTTTCCCCCCAAAAAGAGATTATTAATTTCTGGCCTCCAGTTCCACGAATCAGGTCAAACCACACCACTCTTACACACAAGTCCATCTTTAGTAAAGTCGAACTGGGCTGGTTTTGTTTCCCAGACCATGAGTCACTGCAAAAACTTCTCAACATAAAGCCCAAGTGGCCGATATATATGATGTCCTGGGAGCAGAGTGCTCCTTAGGGCAGGCAGTCTCTCCTACGTTTTCCTTCCTCCTGGAAATCCTTCAAATCCCTGTTTTGGGTGGGTTGGAAGAACCACACAGTTGCTGCCCTGTAGTACTGCTCTGCACCAGTCACGTTTCAAACGGGACTGCACAGCAACATTCTTGTTGGATTCACTGAGAAAACTGGGCACAGTGGATGAAAACGTGTAAGAGGAGGTTTTTTGTGGTTTTTCTTTCCTTTCACAGCAGAATTATAGAAACTGGAGAGAGCTGCATGTTTGTAACAGCAATATCCAAGCTGGTTCCTTAATTAAAAGTCAAACCCTTGGAAGAACATTTGCTCAGCTTACACCAAAGAAGAAAAAGCAGTAAAATGAATGAGTTTAACATAAAATAAGAATATATTATGAAAAGCAGTACCAAAATAGAAAAATCAAAATCTTTTTCTTGGGATGGGCCAAAATTAAAGGCTTTGACTTTTACAAAACACTTCTAAGAATGCCAGCCTGAAAATAAAGGTGTTTCTAACATTCACAAGGCAAACAGTCTCTTCCAGAAAGATTTTCTGAAAGAGTAAGATGTCTTTGTAAATACTTGCAGGTACAGCTCTGCAATAATCACACCTAACCCAATTTATTTACCTTGCCTGGAAAAAAGAAAAATAAAAAACTCCAAACATAAACCAGCTTAAACTGAATGTAAACAACATTAAACATGAGACATTCCAAGTACTAAAAAGGTTTGGAAGTTGAAAAAAACGAAAAAATAATTGGTTACTAGACGAGATCCTGACAGCACCCACATCACACAAATCCTCACACGTGCTCCAAAGCAAAGCCTTGCCCTGTACAAAACTAGGTCTTTACGTTCTTTGAAAACCTTAAAACTTTTGGCTGCTTTTTTTCCAGTTTGTACACCTGTCAGCAGTACATTTTAAATTAAACCAGGGTTCTCCACGGATTTCACATTAGGAATTTCATTTCCCAACATTATGGCCATCAGCACTCCCTCGGCAGGAGCCAGGGATACAAACCCTCTCCATTCTATGGCATCATTTGAACATTTGGACAACTAATGCAAGACAAGTAACAGATGAGAGGCCACACTGCCATTCTGAGGGGGACTCAGAGGGCACAGCCCTGCTGAGCCTTGAGCCCAGGCAAAAAACCAACCAAAAATACAGGTGGCACTAACAATGATTCCCAGGAACAGCCTGACAGCCAGTTTCTTGGGACACACTCAGGAGAAGCTGTAACTAATTTCAGAAGATAGTGAGCCCTGAGAGGCAGCCCAAATCTACCAAAATCCACATTTATTCACCTTCCACCAGTTCTATGTGAAACAATGATCAATTATGGAATTTTACTGCACATCTACAGAAAAGTTTGCCCAATAATCTCAACTGCAGCACACCAAAGTATCCTACCTTTTACAACACTATTTGATAAGGGTGAGGTACTTGCAGCGGAGTTTCTGAGATAACCTGAGTGACAAATCCTCTCTTCAGATAAACTGCCAATCTACATGTCAATACAGCAGCACCAGCCCCAGATTTATTCCTCTGGCCTTCACAAGTTCTTTGTTAGGACTCTCTCCTAAATTTTTTATGACTGACACGATGAAGTAGTGATCGTTCCCTCCAGAGTACAAATCAAAGTCCAGATCACTAAACGGGAAAATAAGAGCACGCCAGGTTTAATTTGGAGCAGAGGGTACCCCAGGTAAGATGCTTGGGAGGCTGATAAATCTTCTCTCAGGGCAGACAAAAGAGGTTGCATATCTTACTGTCCTGTCTCAATGTCTCCACTTAAACAATTCCTCAGGAAGGGAAAAAGGTGTTAAGATATTACTACAGAACACACAAAATGCTGGTTTCCAGCTAAATTCTTTCACTCTGAAGATAACTGGTACTTCACCAGTATGTCTTTAACAGAAGCCCTGCAAGTGCTCAGACTAGAAAATCCACTGAAAAATATTATTTAATGTGTTTAAGGATAAATATTTTGGTTCCCAAGTTTATGCTTGTTTGACAGACTGATGACAATGACCTCAGCCAAAATCCAGATGTATAGTTCTTCCCAAAGCTACTTCTTCTAGTTTTGGATGAATAAAAATCAAGAAACAAAAAACTAAGGCCTTCCAGGCTCCTTGATTAAACCCTTCTCTTAAAATTCTGCAACATGTGGGAAGTACTTTGTAACTACAATGCAGTGGTGACAAGGCTAAAGTAGAATTTACAATGGACAGAGAATGGCAAAAAGGTTTAGTGATCCAAGATACATAAAGGACACCTGTCCTAAGAGAACATCCACCTGCTGGGGGTGCAAAGGGTAAGAGCAGGGCCATGGCACACACACAAGATCTGTCCAGCAGACAAAAAAAGAAACTGTGTCATGTGCATTCACACAACAAGCTTTTACTGGACTGTTATTAAACAGTATATTAAAGGCATTTTACATTTCCTAAGATTTTGCTTCTTTTAATACTTTAATAATGAAAATAACCACACAGTAAAAAAGTATCCCTACATCCAAGTTCAAGATAAATCAAACTCCCCATCAGAGCACGAAAACTGAGCCTTTCTTGGCTTGAGACGTTGCTCTGTGATCTTTTAATTCCTTGTTCAATGGAAATTTGAAAAAACTGCACCAAGTGTGTCACCCATTTAAGTGGGATGTGATTTATGTGCAAAAGCTTGGTTGGCGGGAGAGTTTGACTGGGATGGCAATTTTTTAATACCCCGCTCTCAAAAAATAAACTTCAGCCACTAAGACTGTAGCTGAGAAGTGGTTGCAATTCAGTGTGCACAAGACTGAAGGATGATAAAGGAGAAGGACTGTTCATCACCTCTCCTGGTAAAAAACCTGCAGGATTCTGTCAGGAGCCAATCTAAAGCAAGGCAGGAGACACTCCTTCCAGCCCTCCAGTTCACCACTGGAACTCTGGCACTGGGAATTACAATTCGTCTGATTTGAGTCAAAGATACAAAAGAAAAAAGTCCGTACCTAAACACAGCTAAAGGCCAACCCTGAGGTTGGCACCTGAGCCAAACAGCCCTGGAGACCCTGAAGGAACACTTAATGCAGACACATCTCTGCAGGTCTGCCCTGCTTTTAACTCCTCCCTGCACTGGCCACTGTCAGACACAGAGACTGATGTTGGACGAACCTTCCCCTGCTCATTAACGCTGCTCTGATGTCCAGCATCTCTCCCTGGATTATGACAAGCCTGGGATTTCCATCAGTGCCACCCTAGCACAGGCACTCGTCCAGGAGAGGACACAGACTGAGCTGGCTGGAGGAAAAGTTTGTATTTCTTTGCAAAAGGGCAACAGCACATCTGGGAGTGAGGGAAGGAGGAAGGGAGACCTTCAGGCAAATATTGAAATAAGGAGAACCACCAGTAAATAGTCAAAATAACAACAGAGATGTTTTAACTCTCAAAAACTCAGCATAAAGAAAAAGCACCTAAGGATGAAAATGCTTACACTTCTCTTAGAGGAGTTAACTGAAGTCATCCTGAGCAAGTGAGAAATAAACATATAAATGATCAAAATGGTTTCTGATACACCTAAATACCACATAAAACCTGTCCATGCTTGTACAACAATGCACACAGAGCTACCCTGTGATTTGCCAAAACACTGAGCACATTTCAGAAACTGCATCCACCCATTCTCAGCACAACTCATTTGGAACGTGGATGCTCATGTAAAAAAGATTCTCCTGATCTAGCCAGTTAAAATCATAACAATATTATTTCCCTGACATAAGCACTCTCAAAAAATAATAATTATTAAAGTTACCAAAACTAAGCAGAAAATGAAGAGTTAAAAGTCAAGAGAGAGCTTTAGAGCTTTTTTCTTCTGTGAAGCCAGACCTCAGTCTTTAAAGTAATAAATATTCAAAAAAAATTCCATTAGATTGCAAGACATCCCTGCAACAGGTAAATTAACATCTTAAAAATTATCCCTAAATTAAATTAATTTAGTAATGTACTTATTTTGATTCATTTACGTTCTTAAGCATATGGATACGTTAAAAAATATACAAACACACAGAGCTTTTTAAAGGACTATTATCAAGTCACAGAATGAGCTAATACCCGTAACTCACCAAAATAAAAACAAGTTACATCTAGCAGCCAGCACTTCCCCCTTTTAAGAAGTCATCAGCTAACTATTCGAAACTACATTCCTTTTTCCAATTAAGATGCAGCCCATTGACACCAACAACCTGTTCCTCCCCCCTTCCAAAGTGGCCAAACACTTGTCCAACAGCAGCGTCTGCCGTCCTGGAGCCCAAATCACAACAGGCGCTTAACTACTGTCCCGGTTCAGAGACTTTGAAAAAAATAATTTAAAAAATAAATTCTAAGCTTGAACTCCATTCTGGAATGAGTAAAAAAAAAAAAAAAAATCCAAAGTGCTTCAGTTTAAATAAAACAATTTTTGAAGCTTGAAACTCACATGGTTAATGAACCAATTAAGGACAAACTGAAGTGCAGGCCTTAAAAAATTGTGCCCAAATTTGCCATTAGAATTAAAAAAAAAAAACCACAAAACCCACAAAGATGTTTAACGAGTTTTAACCCCAACAGGAGTTTTAAAGGTTGTCATTTCTGGTGATAAAGGCACTACTTAAACCCAAGACTTTTGACTCAACCTTCGCCTCTTAATCTTTGTGCTCAACTAAAACTGGGTTTATAGCCTCGCAAGGAGGCCCTGGGCACTTTTCCCCAAACTATAACAATGCAATCTCCATTTTGAACAACGCAGCTCATTTCCCTCCTTGGAGAGCTACTTTTGTCTTAAAGCCAGTCAATGCCAACGCTCTGATTTCGAGAGCCCGACAATTCTCGGAGTTCCTGAGGGTTGGGGTTTTTTTTAGGCCACTAAGAGTCGCATGTGCTTCCTTTCCTTTGGACACCAAGTCGCATTTGCAAGCGCAAGCCCCCCTTTGCAGTGTTTAATTCAAAGGACCCCTTGGCAAGGCATGCCCGTCCTTTCCCTTGCTTTTAAATCCCACGCCAGCGCTCGGCCACACTTGTGTCAGTGTTTGCGAGGCGGGTCCTTCCCGCGGGCACCGCAACCCGCGAGCACCGCCCGCAGCTGCCCGCTCTCCTGCCGCGGGGCCGGAGCACCCCCTGGCGCCCCCCAGCCCCCCGGGACCGGCACCCGCCGCGCCTGCCGGGGCTGCCCGCACCGCCGGGGAGCGCGGGGCGNATCCCGAGCAGTGCGGGGCATCCCGGGCAGTGCGGGGCATCCCGGGCCGTGCGGGACATCCCGAGCAGTGCGGGGCATCCCGGGCAGTGCGGGGCATCCCGGGCCGTGCGGGACATCCCGAGCAGTGCGGGGCATCCCGGGCAGTGCGGGGCACCCCGGGCCGTGCGGGACATCCCGAGCAGTGCGGGGCATCCCGAGCAGTGCGGGGCATCCCGGGCAGTGCGGGGCATCCCGGGCCGTGCGGGGCCGCCCGCGGGCTCTACCTGGGGTGCTGCTGTAGGTGCTGTGGCTCCTGAAGCTGCTCTCAGTGCAATAACTGGCGTCGTCCTCATCCTCCATCTCCTCGGGGTAGTCGGAGTCGTCGTCGTCCTCCTCCTCCATTATCTCCTCCTCGTCTTCCTCCTCGGAGTCCTGGTTATCCTCGGGGTCTCCCTCCTCCTCCTCCTCCTCCGCCACCCCCC